>SJYX01020006.1:291418-369372 GCA_006410675.1 Oreotragus oreotragus
GTTGGGTCATTGTCTTTTAGAATTTGGGAGCCTTTGAAAAGCCGTGGGCCCTCCCACCGCTATTGTGCTGGGGAAGATGTAGCTGCCTCTTCCCCGAGCCACCCCTTTGCCTCCGGACTTCTCTGGGGCCAGCAGCCGCCCAAGCAAGGGCACGGGGCCGCGGGCTCAGCCGACTACCATGGGCTCTGTGTCAAACCAGCAGTTCGCAGGTTCGACCTCGGGACTTACTAGGGACACCTTAGGCGGCAGGGGCGCCCCGAAGCCACATGAAAGAGAGGTGGGGAAGTGTCCCCCAGGCTAGCCCAAGGACTCCAAGTCTGTGCGGCCTCCTGCTTCTGGGGGCCATCTCTGGAGCCAGGAACCCTGGTGTCCCAGTGGCGAGCAAGCTGAAGGTCCGGGGGCGGGGGGAGAGAAGAGGAGGGGCCTGTCTGGCCGCATGTCCCCGGGCAACGTGTTGTGGGAAGAAAAGCAAAACTTTCGGGGCACCGCTGGCCTCAGTTTAAGCTGGGGGAGCGCGGGAGGCGGCCGGGACAGGTATTTTCTCTCCGGCTGCTCGGTAGCTGCAGCCTCCTGGTTGTCCAGCCTCGGGCTGGACCCTCGGGTCTCCTTTCCGGCTCTCTGATGGGGGTCCTCCAATTCCGTGGCCCCCCAGCTGAACGCCATCCCAATCTCCAGGTGGCTGCGCTAAGGCGCCGGAGGAGGCGCCGGAGGAGGCGCCGGAGGACGCGGCCCGCGCGGCGGAGGAGCCGCAGCTGCTGCACGGTGCCGGCATCTGTAAGTGGTTCAACGTGCGCATGGGGTTCGGCTTCCTGTCCATGACCGCCCGCGCAGGGGTCGCGCTCGATCCCCCGGTGGATGTCTTTGTGCACCAGGTGAGAGCGATTCTGGTAACTTTGCCGCAGGAACGGGATGTTGGCGCGCGTATCCGAGGGTGGGCGGACGGACTCGGCTGTTGGATTGAGGGGAGATCCAGGGCCCTCATTGTGCATTCGTGTCTTTGCCGAGGAACCCCAGTTCTGAGTCCCTATTAACTCCAACGGGACGAGAGCGGGGGAAGAGCCGATGATTAACACCCCCACCCCCTTCCGGGAACCCCTCTGGTTTACCACGTGTCTGTTACCTCTTTCCCCTGGGCAGGGGGCAGGGGGCAGGGAGGTGATCCCATGTGGCAGAACTAAGGTTGTATTGTGCTTGCCAGTGGGGGGAGGGCGAGCAGGCCGGCCAGGGAAGCACATGCCCGGTCAGAGCAGAGCGCTGAGCGCCCGCGCGTTTCAGTATCTTGTGAATGGAGCTCCGAGCCTGGAGGAAGGGAGGGAAACGGCTTCGGGACCCAACGGCGAAAAGCCGAGAAGTCTGCGGGTCCTCTCACCCAGGTGGTCACCAAGCCCTGGGGTTCTGGGTTTGGCAGGTCCTTGAAGGATCTGTTTGAGGGGCTTGGAAGTTCCTCAAGAGCACATGGATCACTAGCGCGGCTCTTGCCATTTCCTATTGGGAAAGAAAAGGCAAAGAGCCGGGCCTTTGACTCCTGAGCCAGCCTGGGAGGGAGTTAGGTCGCAACCCCAAGTTCTCAGCTAAAGCAAGGCAGCACAGGGGCGGGGGGTGGGGGGGGGTGAAATTCAGTGTTGCAGGGCTGGGGGTGGAGAGGCTAGCCTCAGGACCCATTCTCCTCAGCTTGGCATTTATGGCCCTAGACAGCCATTGACTGCCGTCCTAACATTCCCAGCCTTAAACAAGGAACCAGAGACTCCGTCTTCCCTCCTCCCTGGCCACCCCTTCCTGAGGATCTTGGAAGCCTCCGCAACCACGGTGTAAAGGAAGTTGTTGCTTGTGTCCCCTCCATCTTTGGAAGTTTGGGGCTGGACCTGAGAAGAAATTGCTAATCTCAGACCCAGGAGGTTGACACCCAGGCCGGGCATGGAGGGGTTACTTTGGGGAGGTTGGCTTTAGGAGCAGTGGGGGAGGGGAAAGGAGGATGTGGGGATTAAGGGTTGGAGCCTGAGGGATGGTATTCTGGAGGGGGAGGGGTGGAGAGGGGAGATGCTGGGTAGACTGTTTGGAGGGAAACAGCAGGGAAGTCCCCACATGGCCCTCAGTGAGGACGCGGAATGGGGAAACAAGGGAGAGAGAGGACGCAGGGAGATGGGGATCCACCAGTTAACGCTGGGATCACCAGGCTCCTAGAACATCTGCCAGACGGGTCAGCTGCAGAATGCTTGGCTGCCCCCTGGCTTCCCCTGCTTCGGCCACCCCCAGCTTTACCCCCTTCCCTTCCTACAACTACTTCTGGCTGGTGGCTAGCCCCACTCCTTGTCTCATTTACATATGTGAATGATAACCCACAGGAAGTAATTGTGGGAGAAAGAAGGGAATTGGCCTCTTTAGATCTATTAAATCACTTTATTACAGGAACCAGCTTTGAAAGGCCCTCCTCAGCAGGGTGGCCAGCTCCCCATTTAGCTGATCACAAAGAGATTAAAATCTCTCCCTGTCTGGAGACCACTGGACACCTTCCCCAACTTTGGAAAGCTTGGAATGAAAGAGTCAGACCCAACATTTTCTTGCCTCCCTTCCAAAGGCTGCCACATAGGGAAAGTTGGAGGGAAAGGTAGTCCCTCTGAGGTTCTTTGGCGATATCCAACTCCCAAAGAAGGTTTTTCCTGAGCAAATGGATCTGTGCCTCAGCCCACTTAACCTTTAGGATCAAAAGCAGTTGGGAAATATGGGATGGCATAAAAGAAAATGGGGACTAGCTTTCAGATTTGGGGAGTGGAGCCCACACCATGCTGTTTCAGATGGGTTTGCTGGGAGATAACCTGGGCCTGGGGTCTTGGGATGTCCAGGGACATTCCACAGTTGAATAAGTTATCAGGAGGAGTTGAGCTGGGATAAGGAATCAAGAATTTGTCTCCCTAACACCCCCTGCTAACAGCCACAGAGGACAACGGTGGAAATTCCCTGAACTTTATACCTGGTAGCTCTGTCTTCACATTGCTGAAGCTTAGGTTGATCCTGAAACCCTACCGTAACACTTAAACTAGCGATTCCAGTCCTGCACTTGAGAAATCTGAAATATCGCCCTGAGGAGCTAATGTAGAGGAATTAGGTGGATGCAGATCAATCCTTAGAAATTTTCCCAGGGCAGGAGCGTGTTCCCCAAATGGAGAGAAAGTAAGACATTTCTCTTTAACAGTGAAACTTCCCCTTTGGCTGCTGGTGGTGGGTACCTTGGAACTGGTGGTGTGGGTGGCGGGCAGGATAACTGTCCTAAGGTAACATCTGCTAGGGGAGGGGATCAAGGAGCCCCTTTCCTAAGGAAATGGGGGGAGGGGGGACACAATTAGACATTTTCAAAGTTGGGCCTCTTTGGTTCCCAACACACTAGTCACTGTTCTTAGGCTCCCTGTCCAACTCTCAGTGCCCAATAGGGGTGGATACATGGGAAACAAAGCCTACCATTAGACTTTAAAAGAATGAGTAACACCCATAAACCGAGAAGACTTCTGCACCAACCCTGGCACTCAGCCACAGGTTTTAGGCTAGAACTCTCTTGCTGTCCCTGAATTTGGGGGGAATTTAAGAATCATCATAACGGCAGCTAGCTCGCCCTTAAACCCAGGTTTCTCAGTTTCTGCACTACTGACATATATCAAGCAGAATAACTTCACATTCTGGGCATCCCTCAGTCGTGACAACCAAAAATGTCTCCAGACATTGCCAAATGCGCACCCCGCCCCCGCCCAAGGCAAACCCACCCCCAGTTGAGAAACAGTTCATACATCAAAAGGTGGAGCTAGAAAGAGCTACCTACCTACTGTCTCCTGTTGCCTGAGAAGGACGAAGAATTCTCAACTCTCCATGGCCATTTAAAAAGTTTGGGCCATTTTAACAGAAACCTCCTGTTTCCTGTGGCTCAACTCCCAACCCCCCCAGATGTGCAAAAGTTGAAAATCAGGAAAAGGTCCACTGTTTTCTCCCACAGCTCTTCGGAACTCAAATCTGTTTAAAATTGCTTTCTGGTTAAAATGCTGTATTAGAATGCTTGAAGGCAAAAGAGCCCAAATTTGACCGAGGCACCAAGTTTGGGTTAAGAGAAGAAGTTTTCCAGTACCAAGAAACTGCTGATGCCACGTGGCCTGCTTGCTCTGAAAAGGATGAGTGGGGGTGGTGAGAGCAATTTCAGTCCGGTCTAGATTAAGACTCGGGTTTGGGGGCAGGGAGAATGTAAAAGGGATCTTTCCTACCCGGTTTGTAACCTTACTAGTTAGTACCTCTGATTACCTTCCTTATGTTCAGATATTGATGTGTCTGTCTTAACTCTTCCTCTAATCTGAACTCTTTGAAAAGACGGACTAGTAGTTTGGTTAGTTTTCTAGTAAGCACTTGGTGGGCTGAAGATATGAGTGTGAGGAACGAAGGGGCCCCTGAGAAATCAAGAGTGCCCTCACAGTTGGGGGCCCTTGTCAGCAGGTCTTCCTCCAGACCAAAAGCTTGGAGACAGGGAGGGAATGTGAACTGATAGTTGCTGTCTTTCCGGACCAGGGCCTGAAGAGGGCTTGGCACTCAGTAAAAATACCATGAAAATGTGTGGAGTGATAGTGGATCACAGCTGATCCACTCCAGCTGATCACAGCTGCAGAGAGGATATGGGAGCCATGGGTTGAAAGGTCATTCGTTGGTTATTTCTTTTGCATCTTAATAGGGAATTTTTCGAGGAAGGCAATGGCACCCCACCCCAGTACTCTTGCCTGGAAAATCCAATGGACGGAGTAGCCTGGTGGGCTGCAGTCCATGGGGTCGCTAACAGTCAGACAGACTGAGCGACTTCACTTTCACTTTTCTCTTTCATGCATTGGAGAAGGAAATGGCAACCCACTTCAGTATTCTTGCAGGGATGGGGGAGCCTGGTGGGCTGCCGTCTATGGGGTCATACAGAGTCAGACACGACTGAAGTGACTTAGCAGCAGCAGGGAATTTTTAAAAGGTTATTATTTTATTTTTAATTAATTAATTAGGCCATGAAGCGTGAGGGATCTTAGTTCCCTGACCAGGGATTGAATCCGAATTCCTTACAGTAGAAGTGAGGAGTCTTAAGCACTGGACCATCAGGAAAGGAAAGCGTTTGGTTTTCCTCCCACTCCTCCAGAGTATCTTCCCTGGTGGTGTAGAGGATAAAGAGTCTTCCTGCAATGCGGGAGACCCAAGTTTGATCCCTGGGTCAGGAAGATCTCCTGGGGAAGGAAATGGCAACCCACCCCAGTATTCTTGCCTGGAGGATCCCCAGGGACAGAGAAGCCTGGCGGGCTACAGTCCATGGGGTCGCGAAGTCGGACGCGACTGAGCAACTTCATGTTCGTTCAGTCCTCTAGAAAGGATTTTTTTTTAAAGAGTGGATTTTTTCAGGAAGTTATAGAAAAGCACGTGAGTTAATTTGAGCATTATGAGATCTTGAGTCCTTCTGTTAGTGACGAGACATACTTTCTAGAAGTGTTCCAAGTAAAGGCTGTGCCACCATCCAGAGCAAAGCTTGTGGTTAGTGGCACTACTTGCCATGAAAGTGATTTTCAGTGATTTTTCTCCAGGGCAAGGTTGTTGCTGGAACATTCCTAATCCAACTATCAAAACTGTCATACTCCCCAGCCTATGGGAATTCCTTTTGGGGTTTTTTTTTGTTTGTTTGAGGAACAGCCTGAGGCACATCACCCCTCCCTTCTTCCTGCAGGCTAGAATAGCAACTACTATCAGTGTTAAATCTGGAAGGTCAAAGGAGGTGAAGGAGGAGAATAAAACTTTCCAGGATAGTATGCAATTAGTATAGACTCAGCTTGGAGTTCTTAGTTCAGACCAGTAAAGAGAGTAAATGGCTTTTGTCAACAGAGCAGAACGACTGGGCTTCTGGTTAAAAACTCCAGGATCTTTTCTTCACTTCTTGAGTGGGTGAGTGGGGGTGGTGGGGAGGGAACAGCCCCATCTTTATCAGGACCTACCCTGGGTTGGCTCCTCATCAGAGTTCAGTCCCCTTGCAACTCCATCTTCCTCGGGATCACAGAGAAGATGCCCGTCCCGAGGAGCTGGGAAGATCACTCTAGGTGAATTCATAGGTGCAGAGTTGAGAGCACTGTGCGGGTCCTTCCCCTCTTCTGCTCCGGTCTCCCTCCGGCTACCTGGGTGCAGACAGGCTGATGTGCAGCACCATCTGGTGGAGAACTCCAGGCAGGAACAGGTGGTCCTGGCTGTGTCAGAGCCAAAGGGATGTAAGGGGTGTATGCTGGTAGCCTTTGGTTCTGGCTAGATCTCTTTACCCATTCTCCCTGACAAAATAAACTTCTGATAGAACCCATTGGTTTCCTACCTCCTACCAAACCCTGCCTTTAGGAATGAGGCTTGGGTTGAACAGTGAGGACACCTCAGCACTAACTCATTAAAATTAAATTGCTTTTTACTTTTTCAGTGTGGCTCTTAGAAGGTTTTAAAATGTCTATGCGTCTTGCATTATATTGCAGAGCACTAGATACAAAGTCAGCTCAGGGCTTTCACACTCTAAGTTTGGGCAGGGTGCTTAACCCCTCTGCTTCCATGAATTCAGCAGTTCAGTTCAGTTCAGTCACTCAGTCGTGTCTGACTCTTTGCGACCCCATGAATTGCAGCACGCCAGGCCTCCCTGTCCATCATCAACTCCCGCAGTTCGCTCAGACTCACGTCCATCGAGTCCGTGATGCCATCCAGCCATCTCATCCTCGGTCGTCCCCTTCTCCTCCTGCCCCAATCCCTCCCAGCATCAGAGTCTTTTCCAATGAGTCAACTCTTCTCATGAGGTGGCCAAAGTACTGGAGTTTCAGTTTTAGCATCATTCCTTCCAAAGAAATCCCAGGGTTGATCTCCTTCAGAATGGACTGGTTGGATCTCCTTGCAGTCCAAGGGACTCTCAAGAGTCTTCCCCAACACCACAGTTCAAAAGCATCAATTCTTCAGCGCTCAGCTTTCTTCGCAGTCCAACTCTCACATCTATACATGACCACAGGAAAAACCATAGCCTTGACTAGATGGACCTTTGTTGGCAAAGTAATGTCTCTGCTTTTCAATATGCTATCTAGGTTGGTCATAACTTTCCATTTCATGGTTGCAGTCACCATCTGAGTGATTTTAGAGCCCCCAAAAATGAAGTCTGACACTGTTTCCACTGTTTCCCCATCTATTTCCCATGAAGTGATGGGACCAGATGCCATGATCTTCGTTTTCTGAATGTTGAGCTTTAAGCCAACTTTTTCACTCTCCACTTTCACTTTCATCAAGAGGCTTGTTAGTTCCTCTTCACTTTCTGCCATAAGGCTGGTGTCATCTGCATATCTGAGGTTATTGATATTTCTCCCGGCAATCTTGATTCCAGCTTGTGCTTCTTCCAGCCCAGCGTTTCTCATGATGTACTCTGCATATAAGTTAAATAAGCAGGGTGACAATATACAGCCTTGACGTACTCCTTTTCCTATTTGGAACCAGTCTGTTGTTCCATGTCCAGTTCTAACTGTTGCTTCCTGACCTGCATACAGATTTCTCAAGAGGCAGGTTAGGTGGTCTGGTATTCCCATCTCTTTCAGAATTTTCCACAGTTTATTGTGATCCACACAGTCAAAGGCTTTGGCATAGTCAATAAAGCAGAAATAGATGTTTTTCTGGAACTCTCTTGCTTTTTCCATGATCCAGCGGATGTTGGCAATTTGATCTCTGGTTCCTCTGCCTTTTCTAAAACCAGCTTGAACATCAGGGAGTTCACGGTTCACATATTGCTGAAGCCTGGCTTGGAGAATTTTGAGCATTACTTTACTAGCGTGTGAGATGAGTGCAATTGTGCGGTAGTTTGAGCATTCTTTGGCATTGCCTTTCTTTGGAATTGGAATGAAAACTGACCTTTTCCAGTCCTGTGGCCACTGCTGAGTTTTCCAAATTTGCTGGCATATTGAGTGCAGCACTTTCACAGCATCATCTTCCAGGATTTGAAACAGCTCAACTGGAATTCCATCACCTCCACTAGCTTTGTTCTTAGTGATGCTTTCTAAGGCCCACTTGACTTCACATTCCAAGATGTCTGGCTCTAGATTAGTGATCACATCCTCATGATTATCTGGGTCGTGAAGATCTTTTCTGTACAGTTCTTCTGTGTACTCTTGCCACCTCTTCTTAATATCTTCTGCTTCTGTTAGGTCCATACCATTTCTATCCTTTATCGAGCCCATCTTTGCATGAAATGTTCCCTTGATATCTAATTTTCTTGAAGAGATCTCTAGTCTTTCCCATTCTGTTTGCCTCTGTTTCTTTGCACTGATCGACGAGGAAGGCTTTATCTCTCCTTGCTATTCTCTGGAACTCTGCATTCAGATGCTTATATCTTTTCTCCTTTGCTTTTTGCTTCTCTTCTTTTCACAGCTATTTGTCAGGCCTCCCCAGACAGCTTTTTTTCTTTTTTGCATTTCTTTTCCATGGGGATGGTCTTGATCCCTGTCCCCTGTACAATGTCAGGAATCTCCGTCCATAGTTCATCAGGCACTCTATCTATCAGATCTAGTCCCTTAAATCTATTTCTCACTTCCACTGTATAGTCATAAGGGATTTGATTTAGGTCATACCTGAATGGTCTAGTGGTTTTCCCTACTTTCTTCAATTTAAGTCTGAATTTGGCAATAAGGAGTTCATGATCTGAGCCACAGTCAGCTCCTGGTCTTGTTTTTGTTGACTGTATAGAGCTGTATGAATTCAGCAGGGGGCATGATAAAAAGCTTGGTGTGAAGGTCATATGTGTTATAGCATATGACATGCTTAAAACTTTTTAGCCTATAGTAAGCATCAGTACATATTAGTCATTTTGGACAGTAGAGAACTTAGATTTCTTTCTGCAAATGTTTGTGCACTGCTAAGCATCTAGAATTGAGGGTATAGCCATACTCTAGGTAGTCTTGAGCCAGAATGGCCCTGGATATTGCAGAAAAACCATAAACCCAAGCTTTGATCAATTACAGATAATTATAGAACTAGAGCTTATTTATCCAAATTTCACAGAGCAAGCTGAGGGAAACTCAGCTTGCTGTGAGTTTTTTAACTCTGCATTCCCTGAGTGACACCTAAGGTCCCCTTCTCTCTATGACTTACAAAGGCAGTGGTGAGGTACTGGGGGTGCAGAAGGCCTTAGTACTGTAGCTGGCCCATCCTTCCCTGCCATCCAAAAAAAAAAATGCCTCTTATAACTGTTTTCTGTCTGATTAAATACCGTCTTCCCCTGTCCCCCACTGCAGGCTACCCACACTCCTACCTTGCACAGACAAGGGAAAAAGGAAGATGGGATGGCGGCAGCCCTCCCGCCTATAATATAATTTATCTGAATAAAGAGCCCTAATTGGTCCCCTCAGTAAAAAAAAAAAAAAGGTTTGATTGGAGGCTCTGGAAGGGTGGGAAGGTAGGCCAGAAAGAAAGATGGCTGCAGGTGGTGGCTTTGGCTGGCCAGCAAGCTTGACTAGGGAAGAAAGGTGTCTGTGTCCATTGCTCTCACCGTGACCATAACCCCATGCATGGAGAGGAAGGAAGGAACTGGTGAGTGTGGTGAATGTGTGATGGGGGGTCAAGGGGGAATCTGCATCCTCTGGAACTCCAGGAATCTGACACCAGGACCGAACAGTGTCAGCTCTTTGTTTCCCGGAGCAGGGCTCTATTGGGGGAGCTCAGGCCTTGCCCCTCCCCCGCCCAGGTCTTTTCTTTTTTGGAGGGGATGGAGAGCGGGGCGGGGCTCAGGCCCTGCTTTGTGTGTGGTTGGTAGGGTGGGGGGTGGTAGCAAGAATTTCAGGCTCCTTTCTCATGCAGACCCTGTGAGGCAGGCTCAGTGGGGCTGCACGATGATTACCTATCTGATAAGAGAAGAATTCAAACTATGTGTTTTAGAAAGGCGTGGGGTAGGGGGGCCAAGGGAGCCACCCCTGGAGACCACCAGTCTAAATCTTGGCTGATTATGGTGAGGTGCCCACAGGGATTTTTTTTTTTCCCCTTTATCTTTTCAAAGGAAAAGATGGTCTTAAGCTGACCTCAAATCCTTCAGTGATAGAGTAGGTCAACTAAGAGGACTAGTCATGTCAAATGTCCCCATTTATATTATCCTCTCATTCTCAAAGTAAGCCTTGAAAGGTGTAGATGTAAAAGATTGCAGTGCTCAGTAAACTGGAGCTCAGAGGGGATATTTTTCTGAGTTTCCACTGCTAGTTAGCGATAAAAACTAGGGTCAAAATGCTGGGTCTTTTGACACTTCTTTCTCACTGTTACCCCGCCGTCATCCAGTCTGAAAAGGTTGGTGATAATTGCCACTTGGGATTTATATGTGGCAGGCAATGTGTTAACTACTTTTCATACATAAAACCTCACAGCACCACCATAAAATTAGTATTTGCTCCATTTTGTAGGCTAACATAGAAAGCGGGGATAGGCTGTAGGACTCTAAACCTTTGCTCTTAATCACTTATCTATCTGCTGAATCACAGAACTGGGAGTGTTCCACCCTAAGAGCCCACTAGGCAAATGGGAGAAGCTGAGTTTACCTGGGTCAAGAATGCTCTTGGTCTGGATCCTCCAGCATCTCCTGACTCACTGGCTTGTCCTAGCTCAATAAGAGACACGTCAGATTTAACATCAAATTCAGGGCGGTGGTTATGCAACTGGGAGGAGGAAAGAATTTTCACCTTTCTGAAATGTTTTAATGTTCTGCTTTAACCCTCCACATTCAGATTAGGGGAAGGGAGAGAGTCATCACAACCCTGGCTGTTCTGTGAGAATGAGAAAGGGAGAGGATACCAAACCTTTGGAATATTTCATTCATTGATATTTGTTGAGCATATGTCCTGCCTGCCTAATCTTCATTAAAACTCTAGGTAAACAGCTACTGTTATCCCATTGTCTGAAAGATCTGAGACCCAGAAGTGTGTAACTCACCAAGATCAAACACAATGCCAGAAATTGGTGGAACCAGTATTTCATGAACCAGGATGTATCTGACACCTGAGCTTAGGCTCTTAATTACCTCAGTGGAAGTTTTGTCTTAAGCAGTACCATCTAAATTAAAAGAAAAATGTAAGTGACTGAGGAATTGGGGATCCCATCTGGCAAAAGAGCATGTTTCATCTAAGTCCCAGTTTGAAATAGCCACCTTGCCCCACCCCCACCAGCAACACCATAAAAGGCCTCAAGCCAGGACTAGGTACATGGTGATCCCTTTTGCTTCTGAACCACATTTTCAACAAGGGTTAGACCTTGTTGACATATTTGACATGTTCTTTGGATATTTTGGAAGATGTCTATAATGAAGTCTGTTCTGTGCAGGGTCTGGGAGAGGCTGTCATTCCACTAACGTGTTACTGATGCAGAAAATGGCAAGGTGAAATGGGCTGTCCAGTCCAGAACTCTGGGTTCTTCTGACCCTGGTGTTGCCACTCAACTGTAAATTTTGGTTCAAACAAGCAGTGTTTCAGTGAGATCATTCCACACAGTATTTGAAGTCTTCTTCTTCCTTTAAAAATTTTATTCTCTTCCCAAGTTATATAATTAAAGCATACCTCCTTGTTGATTAATTCATCCAAAATGTGCTAGGCATTATTTAGGTGTCAAAATGCAGCAGTGAACAAAGCAAGGACTTTACATTTCTGTTTTTGTGTTTTTCTGAACCAGTGAGGTAGTGAATATAGGTATCGTGCTAGGTCCTCCTGTAAATTATTCTGTTCTGAGTCTTTCATAATGATTCATAGTAACTTTTTATAGTATTATCAATTTAGATATTTAATTCTTCTAAAATATTTTGCATAAATATGATGTATAAATTTCTGGCTTCATTTTCTAGTGGATAACTGGTTTGTTTCTCAATAGTACTATTTATGGAATTATTTTCCTCACCTGCTGATTTCTGCACTTATTCTTGGGTCTTCCAGTAGATTTTCTCTTATAATTCACTGATCTGTCTGCTTGGGTCATACTATCTTTTCCCTTCAACTTTCAGTAACGTTGTTTTGATATAATTTCAAGTTGGGGGAAGGGTTGGAAGAATAGTATGAAAAACTCCCATATTAACTTCACCCAGATACATAAATTGTTAACATTTTGTCCTATTTGCTTTATTGTTTTCTTTTTTTCCTTGTACAGATTTCAAGCATCTTTATCTTTACAATATTTCTGCTTTTTTTTTCCCTAAAATATGGCTTTTCTCTTAGGTAACTTTAGTACAATGATCAAAATTAGGGAACTTAACACATTTGCCTACATTCCATGTGAAAATTTTGTCAGTTCTTCTAATATTTCCTCCTGTTCTAAGAGCCAATCAGAATCATGTGTGGCACTCAGTGTCTTTACTTCATAGGGGTTTGTCTTTCATGACTGACATCTTTTAAGTGTATAGGCTTGTTACTTTATATTTCACAATTTTACCTTGGTTGATTTCTTATAAATGCTATGTTTAACAATTTTTTTCTGCTGTTCTAGTTTACTGAGAACCTTCAATGAGAATAGCTGCAAAAAATGCTATGGCATCTGTTTACATAGTGATTGTTCCTAATGGAACATAGATTTCTTGTTCTTAATGATGGTGACTCTTCCAATCACAGTGTCTTTACCAATAAAATGGAAACGTTACACCCTTACTCTTCCAACCTTAGAAGAACATGTGTATGCAGGTTTTGGTGTTTGGGGTGTAATAATGAAGACTAACATTAAAATCTACCATGCTTCTCTCCCCCAGAGTAAGCTGCACATGGAGGGCTTCCGGAGCCTGAAGGAGGGGGAGGCTGTGGAGTTCACCTTTAAGAAGTCTGCCAAGGGCCTGGAATCTATCCGAGTCACCGGCCCTGGTGGGGTGTTCTGTATTGGGAGTGAAAGGCGGCCCAAAGGGAAGAATGTGCAGAAACGCAGATCAAAGGGAGACAGGTATGGACTGGAAGGCAGCTTCTGTGGGTTGGTAGGGATGGTGAGCACTCTTCCTTTCTTGGTTGGACCAGATGCTAAAGTGAAGCCTGTGGCCCCTGGCAACATCTGGATGTGGGAGGCAAAGAGAGGGTGGTATGTATGGAGGGTACTTCATGACCTGCTTTTCTACTTGATAAGTAATTAGGTTCTGGGAGCTCTAGCTTTGATTGCTAAATGGGGATTGTGATACTAACCTCACATGCTATTTTAGAACTAAAGAGACCGTGGATGTGAAAGTGTACGTGGTGAGGCCAAGACAGTACATCTGTAGCTGTTGCTTCTTCACCTCATCTCCAAATGACATGTTAGTTCTGTGCGCAAACAGATTCTGGCCCTTTAATTTCTTCTGTATTTTAATGAAAGAGAGGTACTGATTTTTTTAAGGGTATGGTAGTTCTCAGTGGAGGTCCAGGATTTCCATTCTTGGTATTTTCAATTTGTCATGAATCTCAAGCTGCCATCTAGATATTACAGGCCCGGAAAAGACTCAGAGATAGCTAGTCATATACCCCTTTTGTAACTGGGGAAATTGGTCTCCAGGAAGGGAAGTGGGTCCAAAGTAACAACTAAAACCAGAGCCCAGGGGGCCTCGCTCAGAGGAAACATTGTGGTCTCTTCTCACACCTTCCTCTCAACTTTACTATCTTGCTTGATGCTAGGTGCTACAACTGTGGAGGTCTAGACCATCATGCCAAGGAATGCAAGCTGCCACCGCAGCCCAAGAAGTGCCATTTCTGCCAGAGCATCAGCCATATGGTAGCCTCGTGCCCACTGAAGGCCCAGCAAGCTCCCAGCTCCCAGGGAAAGCCAGCCTACTTTCGGGAGGAGGAAGAAGAGATCCATAGCTCTGCCATGCTCCCAGAAGCCCAGAATTGAAGCCACAGTGGGTGGGAGCTATCCTTTTGTGATCAGAAAGCTTTGAGGAGCAGGCATCAATCGGCAGAGTGGAGAAAGTGGGGACAGGGTGGGTAGGGGGCAGCTGGCACTGCCATATATCTGAGGCTGGAGTCCACAGCATCACCCCCTCTTCCCTCTTGGTGGGAAGAAGGGGTGAGGCAAAGAAACTCCAATTAGCTCTTTCCAAATGCATATGAGGGCTTTGGGGGTTAACCTTCCCTGCATGCTTTATCTGAGTCTCCACCCACAGAATCTCCAGCTTTTGAAAGTGGCCTGGGTAGGGAAGTTGTTTTACTCTTAAAGAAGAATGTGGAATAATATTTCCCATATCAGAGTGTAAAGATTAGGAACAGAACAGATTGATGGACCCAACCAACAAGCCACTACATTCCATGGGAGGAAACATCTCGGTGTGGAGGAGGGCAGGGTTTTCCTTCTTCTCTTATAACCCCCTCTTGGGTCAGAATGCTAAGAACTGTCCCAAGTAATGGGTTATGATGACAGGTAAAGGGGTGATTGAGGGAACAGCTGCAGACTCGATCCTTCTAAGATCACTCTCACCCCATTCTGGGCCAACTCAGTTTTATTTATTTGCTGCCTTGGGTCCCACTTTCTCCAGGATGCCAACTGCACTAGCTGTGTGCGAACGACGTATCTTGTGCATTTTTTTTTTCGTAATATAAATATTCTGGTTTTGTATTTTTGTGTATTTTAATCTAAGGCCCTCATTCCTGCACTGTGTTCTCAGGTAAGTGAGCAATCTCAGGGATAAGTTAGCAGCAGCTCCGGGTCTGCACAGCAGGAATGCTTTTTGTTGCTGTATCATCAGAGAGAACAACTATTTGGAGTGTATAGCCTATTGAACTACCTCATTTTTGCCAATTAGAGCTGGCTTTTCTGCCATAGTGTCCTCTTGAAACCCCTCCATCTTCAGCGTTTCATGAGAGACTAGGTTTTAACTTTGCCCCATGACTTGGTCTCCTTTCTACTGAAAGATTGGAAATTGGTCTGAACAGGAAAATGTGGTGCAGAGAGGTTAGGAGAGGCTGGGCCAGGTAAGTAGTGCAGAGAGGGGAAGCCAAGATTAGGCAAGATTAGGCAAAGGTCATCTGTATGTGTGACAAAGGATTCCTGTTCCAGATCTATAATCCTAGGGCACAGGACTCGCTTTATATACCAGATTCATCCTTCACCTGACTGGGCTAGGCCGACCATGCACAACAGGGTGTGTGTGTTTTTATAAAAAATGGAAGTTGGTAAGGAGAGGATTTTAAGAACAAAGCCTCTGTACCCATCTTGAGCTGCCCAGGGATGGATATGTGAAGCAAGGACAAGATCTTTACTGATTCTGGGCTTTTCCTTCTTGGCTTCTGGAGAGACCATCAGCAATGGCTTCTTTGTGGTTCCCAGAGCCAGGGTCCTACTCTGCTGCAGCAGTGATTAGTATCATGGCAGCTAAAGGAGAAAGGGCGGTGGGAATGGGGGGATTCATTTACAAGCTGTGAGATCACTGCAGACCTACCTCACTGTTGTCACGGGGCAAATGCAATAGAATGCATTGGGTGATGTGTGTCTGATCCTTGTGTCCCCCAGCTGCTGCCCGCCTCTAGTTATTATATTTGTCTGGGCTTTGTCGGACTTCACAAGTAGCTGATTTGGTGATTGCTAGGTGGCCTAGTCTGTGTAAATATAATGTGTTGGTCTTCTCCATGTTCTTTTGGGGTTTTATTGTTTACAAACTTCTTTTTATATTGAGAAAAATAGCCAAAGCATCTTTGACAAAATGTTCTGCACCAGGCAAAAAGATCTGAAACATAAGCTTGGGGGCCCCTCTTGAAGTTGGAGGGGTCTTGAACTACACTTTCTTTTGTGTTCCCCTTCCTCTTATTTCCTATTTCAAACAAGATCTGTCCTGAAAACTAGATTCCTACTCCCTCTTCTTTCCACCTTTATGCCCCCCAAAATAGACCATGTACCTATACGTTTAATTTGTGGGGTGTCTGTGATTAAGTGATTTGTGCAAAAATCCTGAAGAAGCTAAGATCGCTCCATCCCTTGTTCCCAGTCTCGAGTCATGTCCATTCCTTGATATGATTCATGCTAAACGGACTGATGTATTTGGATGGATTAAGACCAACTCCAAGGGTAGAGAGAAGCAATGAAGGGGGCCTTCCATGTAGAATAGAAGGTGGGGCTGGGAGACCATGAAAGGAAAGATGAATGTATATCCAAGTCACTCAGGAACTTTTATGGAGGTGCAAGAAACTTATGTCAAAGTAGCCACAAGATTGTTTAATAGCAGACGGACGAATGTAACTCCATGTTTACTGCTAGAAACCAAAGCTTTGTATGAAATCTTGAATTTATGGGGAGGGAGGGAGGGAGGGTAGAAAAGCATGTACCCATCTGTTCTTTTCCTCATCCCTTCTTCTCATTCCTGAACTGCAGGAGACATAGCCCCTCGGGCTTTGGAGACCCCATCTGGGCAGTGTTTATTTGATGGCTGATTTTGCTGTGCCAGGTACTTCCTTTCCCTTTTGCTATCATTTTGTAACACACACGCTGACCCTTTTCCCTTCCCTTTGTTTTCCTTGGGAATATACAATGAATAAAAACTTATTGGTACTGAAACTGTCATCTTGGTTGATATTTAAGGTGCCTTCCTCCTACAGTTATTTCCACCTTCTTGGATTGGGACTCAGAAGTCATGAGAAGAACCATTAAGTTTTCGGTTCAGCCATTTTCTTAGGAGTGAATCTTGAAAGTTCAGTCTTTTTAGCACCTCATTACAGTGGATTTTTGTTTCTAGTTAAGGCCTCTTGTCCTTCCTTGGAAGCTGCCACATTCAAGAGGGGATTAAGGGCTTGGCATGCATAAGAATGGGGTTGTCTGTGCCACTAGCTGGGATGAAAGGATGGGGCCATGGCTTGGGGCATGAGACCCTAATAATACTTTGTCCCTTGTTCCTCAAAGCCCTTTACAAATCTTAATTAATTAACCCCCTGTAGCAAACCCAGGGAGGGAAATACTGGAAACTAGGGAAAGTGAGGCCAGAGGAGATACACTGACTAGTTACAAACACATGTCAATAAGTTCACTAGCCTTCTATTTCTTAACATCTAGCTCCCTCCATAAAAAGGAGGGTTTACTTGATTGGAAGCGTACCAACTATCACACAAAGTGCAAGAAACCATTAACAAAAACAAGGGTAAGAAGTTTACCTGGTGGCTCGCTGGTAAAGAATTATGCAATGCAAATGATGGTTCGATCCCTGGGTCAAGAAGATCCCCTAGAGAAGGAAATGGCAACTCCAGCATTCCCTGGGAAATCTATTGGACAGAGGATCCTGGCGAGCTACAGTCCATGGGGCTGCAGAGTCAGACGCAACAGAGCAACTAAACACTCCAGGGACTTCTACCAAGTCAAAGCTGGTCATGCTGCTAAGTCATTTCAGTCGTGTCCGACTCTGTGTGACCCCATAGACGGCAGCCCACCAGGCTCCCCCCGTCCCTGGGATTCTCCAGGCAAGAACACTGGAGTGGGTTGCCATTTCCTTTTCCAGTGCGTGAAAAGTGAAGTCGCTCAGTCGTGTCTGACTCTTAGCTACCTCACAGACTGCAGCCTACCAGGCTCCTCCATCCATGGGGTTTTCAGGCAAGAGTACTGGAGTGGGGTGCCATTGCCTTCTCAGAAAGCCGGTCATGGAAGATGTTAAAAGCCACAAAATAGTGGATTTCAGTAAATGGTTTTCCTCCAAAATTGAAGTAATCAGATAGGCAACCTAGACGCCAAGCAGAAAGGATGGAAAAGCTTAAGAAATTTCATGGATGGGTTACTCATCTCTAGAGGGCTTTGATCATTTCACTCAAAAATAACCCTTTTATCATAAAGAGTGGAAGACAAAGTAATGAATTGGGAGTTATGACTGCAGTATCTCTGGTCTCTTTGATGACACTGGAATCGAAAGTTAGAAACAGGAAGGTACTTTGAAAATGACAGTTTTTGTTTTCCTCCTTTGAGAAAACTAAACTCCCAATTCCTTTTGTGAGTTAGTAACTCGAATCCCTGCAGCCCTTTTCGTTAAAGGTTTGGTACAGAAAGAATACCCCCAATTTTTCTGTCAGGGTTAGCTGATGGCCTTATAGTTTAGAAGCCATTCTTAAGCAGACCTCTTTCTGACCTTACTCCTTTTTTTGAGTTCCTTGTGTAGGTCCTGCGAATGCAAACCCTAAAATGTGTGTGCCTTAAGTCAGCACAAAATGGATTGAGGTCAAGTGTCTTGTGAGATTAACGAGAGCCAGTAACTTCGCAAACGGTTAAATCCACTAAATAAGACAAAATGGTGTAAACACACGCTTTTTAAGACTTGTATCAGCTCTAAAGCCAATTCTGCAGCCTTACAGTTAGCAGAACACTGCCTTAACCCCTTTATCTCAGCAGTCCTAATCTGCTGCTAGCGGCTGAGAAGTCCCGGCATTTCTGACGTGACGCTCCCCTAACTCCTAATTCCTGTCCCGTAACCGGACGGTCTACAGACTCAGCGGCTCTCTCAGGTGCTCTGGACCCCGCCTTCCCCAGCAAGGTCCCTGACACTTGGCCCGGAGCCGAGCCGCCCCCTCACCGCGGAAAGCCCGGCTCTCGAATTCGCCTCACCCGACCCCGCCCCCAGGCGTTCGAACGGCCGGGAACGCTCGCCTCGTCGCTCCTCCTCCTCCGACCGCGCAAGCGTAAGCCAGGGCTCCGCCCCATAAGTGACGGGAGAGGCGTGTCCCAGCGCCCAACGATGACGTGTTCTTCCAGCGCCACGTCGTGAGGAAGTGTCGGTCCACTGGAGCAGTTGGAAGGTGCTGGCGGGGCTTGTCGAGGTGCTGGATTCAGGGTGGGGTGGACTGGAGGAGAGAGATTGACTGGGCAAGAGGCAGCTGTGGGACAGGCAAAAGGCACAGTGGAAGAGACAGTGAGAGAGTAAATAATTGGGAAATCTCTAGGATAGGAGTTAACGGGTGCAGGGTTGAAAGGGTTGTCCACCTGGAGCACCGGGGGAGGATGGAAAAGGAAGATGGGGGAAGGATCAGGATGTAGGCGCTACGATGTGGCAGGAAGCAGACGTTTTGAATAGATGTTCAGAAAAAGCGGTGCAGACACTGAGGAAGGAAGGGAATATAGCAGCAAGCTCCACCAAGTCCGTGGAGCCAAGAAAAGGCCTCTGCCCTCAAAGTCCTGTTGTCTTATAAGTCTGGGTGGAGAAAGACTAGAGGCTTAGGCCAGTGCCTTTGGGTTCTAATGCTGACTGCGCTCTACCATTTTTGGTGAATCCCTGCAAGTCAAATGTAGTTGTTTGCCGGCGTGGTGACTTATGGTTCTCTTTCTTGTTTATACAGAATTACCTGGTTGGTGTCTAATCGTCCTGTGCTGCTTCTCTGAGGCAAGAACTATGTCATGGGTCAAAGAAGGAGAGCTGTCATTTTGGGAGCGGTTCTGTGCCAATATCATAAAGGTGAGCAGTGGCCCACAGCACCAGCTGGCCTTTTGGTTTGTTGGGTAATCTTCTATCAAAACCTGTTACTAAAATTGAGTAAGCCCTGACGTTTATGGATTTGTGGTAGAATTTAGCAGTGTTAAAGAATCTTAGAATTGCAAGTGTACGTTNGTATTTGGATGGATTAAGACCAACTCCAAGGGTAGAGAGAAGCAATGAAGGGGGCCTTCCATGTAGAAGGTGGGGCTGGGAGACCATGAAAGGAAAGATGAATGTATATCCAAGTCACTCAGGAACTTTTATGGAGGTGCAAGAAACTTATGTCAAAGTAGCCACAAGATTGTTTAATAGCAGACGGACGAATGTAACTCCATGTTTACTGCTAGAAACCAAAGCTTTGTATGAAATCTTGAATTTATGGGGAGGGAGGGAGGGAGGGTAGAAAAGCATGTACCCATCTGTTCTTTTCCTCATCCCTTCTTCTCATTCCTGAACTGCAGGAGACATAGCCCCTCGGGCTTTGGAGACCCCATCTGGGCAGTGTTTATTTGATGGCTGATTTTGCTGTGCCAGGTACTTCCTTTCCCTTTTGCTATCATTTTGTAACACACACGCTGACCCTTTTCCCTTCCCTTTGTTTTCCTTGGGAATATACAATGAATAAAAACTTATTGGTACTGAAACTGTCATCTTGGTTGATATTTAAGGTGCCTTCCTCCTACAGTTATTTCCACCTTCTTGGATTGGGACTCAGAAGTCATGAGAAGAACCATTAAGTTTTCGGTTCAGCCATTTTCTTAGGAGTGAATCTTGAAAGTTCAGTCTTTTTAGCACCTCATTACAGTGGATTTTTGTTTCTAGTTAAGGCCTCTTGTCCTTCCTTGGAAGCTGCCACATTCAAGAGGGGATTAAGGGCTTGGCATGCATAAGAATGGGGTTGTCTGTGCCACTAGCTGGGATGAAAGGATGGGGCCATGGCTTGGGGCATGAGACCCTAATAATACTTTGTCCCTTGTTCCTCAAAGCCCTTTACAAATCTTAATTAATTAACCCCCTGTAGCAAACCCAGGGAGGGAAATACTGGAAACTAGGGAAAGTGAGGCCAGAGGAGATACACTGACTAGTTACAAACACATGTCAATAAGTTCACTAGCCTTCTATTTCTTAACATCTAGCTCCCTCCATAAAAAGGAGGGTTTACTTGATTGGAAGCGTACCAACTATCACACAAAGTGCAAGAAACCATTAACAAAAACAAGGGTAAGAAGTTTACCTGGTGGCTCGCTGGTAAAGAATTATGCAATGCAAATGATGGTTCGATCCCTGGGTCAAGAAGATCCCCTAGAGAAGGAAATGGCAACTCCAGCATTCCCTGGGAAATCTATTGGACAGAGGATCCTGGCGAGCTACAGTCCATGGGGCTGCAGAGTCAGACGCAACAGAGCAACTAAACACTCCAGGGACTTCTACCAAGTCAAAGCTGGTCATGCTGCTAAGTCATTTCAGTCGTGTCCGACTCTGTGTGACCCCATAGACGGCAGCCCACCAGGCTCCCCCCGTCCCTGGGATTCTCCAGGCAAGAACACTGGAGTGGGTTGCCATTTCCTTTTCCAGTGCGTGAAAAGTGAAGTCGCTCAGTCGTGTCTGACTCTTAGCTACCTCACAGACTGCAGCCTACCAGGCTCCTCCATCCATGGGGTTTTCAGGCAAGAGTACTGGAGTGGGGTGCCATTGCCTTCTCAGAAAGCCGGTCATGGAAGATGTTAAAAGCCACAAAATAGTGGATTTCAGTAAATGGTTTTCCTCCAAAATTGAAGTAATCAGATAGGCAACCTAGACGCCAAGCAGAAAGGATGGAAAAGCTTAAGAAATTTCATGGATGGGTTACTCATCTCTAGAGGGCTTTGATCATTTCACTCAAAAATAACCCTTTTATCATAAAGAGTGGAAGACAAAGTAATGAATTGGGAGTTATGACTGCAGTATCTCTGGTCTCTTTGATGACACTGGAATCGAAAGTTAGAAACAGGAAGGTACTTTGAAAATGACAGTTTTTGTTTTCCTCCTTTGAGAAAACTAAACTCCCAATTCCTTTTGTGAGTTAGTAACTCGAATCCCTGCAGCCCTTTTCGTTAAAGGTTTGGTACAGAAAGAATACCCCCAATTTTTCTGTCAGGGTTAGCTGATGGCCTTATAGTTTAGAAGCCATTCTTAAGCAGACCTCTTTCTGACCTTACTCCTTTTTTTGAGTTCCTTGTGTAGGTCCTGCGAATGCAAACCCTAAAATGTGTGTGCCTTAAGTCAGCACAAAATGGATTGAGGTCAAGTGTCTTGTGAGATTAACGAGAGCCAGTAACTTCGCAAACGGTTAAATCCACTAAATAAGACAAAATGGTGTAAACACACGCTTTTTAAGACTTGTATCAGCTCTAAAGCCAATTCTGCAGCCTTACAGTTAGCAGAACACTGCCTTAACCCCTTTATCTCAGCAGTCCTAATCTGCTGCTAGCGGCTGAGAAGTCCCGGCATTTCTGACGTGACGCTCCCCTAACTCCTAATTCCTGTCCCGTAACCGGACGGTCTACAGACTCAGCGGCTCTCTCAGGTGCTCTGGACCCCGCCTTCCCCAGCAAGGTCCCTGACACTTGGCCCGGAGCCGAGCCGCCCCCTCACCGCGGAAAGCCCGGCTCTCGAATTCGCCTCACCCCACCCCGCCCCCAGGCGTTCGAACGGCCGGGAACGCTCGCCTCGTCGCTCCTCCTCCTCCGACCGCGCAAGCGTAAGCCAGGGCTCCGCCCCATAAGTGACGGGAGAGGCGTGTCCCAGCGCCCAACGATGACGTGTTCTTCCAGCGCCACGTCGTGAGGAAGTGTCGGTCCACTGGAGCAGTTGGAAGGTGCTGGCGGGGCTTGTCGAGGTGCTGGATTCAGGGTGGGGTGGACTGGAGGAGAGAGATTGACTGGGCAAGAGGCAGCTGTGGGACAGGCAAAAGGCACAGTGGAAGAGACAGTGAGAGAGTAAATAATTGGGAAATCTCTAGGATAGGAGTTAACGGGTGCAGGGTTGAAAGGGTTGTCCACCTGGAGCACCGGGGGAGGATGGAAAAGGAAGATGGGGGAAGGATCAGGATGTAGGCGCTACGATGTGGCAGGAAGCAGACGTTTTGAATAGATGTTCAGAAAAAGCGGTGCAGACACTGAGGAAGGAAGGGAATATAGCAGCAAGCTCCACCAAGTCCGTGGAGCCAAGAAAAGGCCTCTGCCCTCAAAGTCCTGTTGTCTTATAAGTCTGGGTGGAGAAAGACTAGAGGCTTAGGCCAGTGCCTTTGGGTTCTAATGCTGACTGCGCTCTACCATTTTTGGTGAATCCCTGCAAGTCAAATGTAGTTGTTTGCCGGCGTGGTGACTTATGGTTCTCTTTCTTGTTTATACAGAATTACCTGGTTGGTGTCTAATCGTCCTGTGCTGCTTCTCTGAGGCAAGAACTATGTCATGGGTCAAAGAAGGAGAGCTGTCATTTTGGGAGCGGTTCTGTGCCAATATCATAAAGGTGAGCAGTGGCCCACAGCACCAGCTGGCCTTTTGGTTTGTTGGGTAATCTTCTATCAAAACCTGTTACTAAAATTGAGTAAGCCCTGACGTTTATGGATTTGTGGTAGAATTTAGCAGTGTTAAAGAATCTTAGAATTGCAAGTGTACGTTTCTGGCAAATTATTGTCCTAACTCCCGCATTTTCAGGAAACCTAGGACCTCCTGGTGTCACTGGGCACCACGGGCTGTTAGGTCTTCCTGAAATTTGTTTCCGTAGAACATCGATTGGTCATGCCTAGTACTGTCCTCTGGGTTTAGATAAAATAACTGATCTTTCTTTGATGTGATGGTAGAGCATAATGGTTAAGAGTTTGGGGTCTGGAGGCAGACAACTATGAATGAACGTCCTATTCTGTCATGTACTAACCATGTGACTTTATATGGTGGTTTTAAGGATTAGATGAAACTGCATAGAAAGCACTCAGCACAGTGTCTAGCAGTTTTTAATTACTATTGTTGGGGGTGCCTTTCAGCCATTTGAAGACTCTAATCACTCTGTTTACTACACTCCTTGGTTGCCCCAGATCTTCCCTCAACTTTTTCTCTAGGAACCACAGCAAAGTTCTATCCTCTGCATATGAAAGGTTTGAGATTGGAGCCAGTCAATTTGGTTTCAGCCCCAGGCTGCCAAGCAGTGGGTAGCAGTGAATTTATGAGTAAACCTTGAACCCCACCTCCCCACACACAAAAAATGCCAAGTGATCTCAAGCAGTGCAGGAAATGGAAAGCATCTCCTTAGGGAATCATTGCAGTCTTGTGTTGGGAAGAACAAGCTTCATGACTTTATTGGATTTTTGCGGAGGGGTGCCTCTATGTAGGGTGGAGAAGGCGATGGCACCCCACTCCAGTATTCTTGCCTGGAAAATCCCATGGGTGGAGGAGCCTGGTAGGCTGCAATCTGTGGGGTCGCTAAGAGTCGGACAAGACTGAGCGACTTCTCTTTCACTTTTCACTTTCATGCATTGGAGAAGGAAATGGCAGCCCACTCCAGTGTTCTTGCCTGAAGAATCCTAGGGACAGGGGAGCCTGGTGGGCTGTTGTCTGTGGGGTCGCACAGAGTTGGACACGACTGAAGCGGCTTAGCAGCAGCAGCAGCAGCAGCAAAAGCTCTATGTAGGGGCAAAAACAGAAAATGTCAGAGAGTTGCAGGGGAAGTGGTCTATGAAGAAACCCTCCAGTGAGGGAAAATAGTCCAAGGAGTGGATTTTTGCTATGATGGACAATGTAAGGCTGCCCTAAGCCAGATAAGTTTTGTTTGCCTCCCAAATACCTTTCTTGTTTGTTTTGAAGTGGCTAGTGACATTGAAATTTTATAAAAATCTTGAGTGTCTTCCCTTGTGAAATAAGAAGATCCAACAATTTTAGACCTTTATTTCTGTGTGACAGGGCTCAGATGGAGGTGGATGCCTGTTTTATGAGGAGGATGCCCTCTACATTTGACCACATCCATCATTATCTTTCCTGTGTCTTCTAGTTGAAAGCTAATGAAACCAAGCTGGTGGTTAAGGGCATATGGTTAAGACATGTACTCTGAAAGCACATGGACCTCATTCTGAATCCCCACTTTGTCTCTTCTTAGCTGTGTAACTTGTGCAGGTCACTTGACCTCTCTGAGCCTCAGTTTTCTCATGTGTAAAATGCAGATAATACTGTTTACTTCATATGTTTGTATGATGAAAAAAAAGCTAAGGTGAAGTATAAGAAATCCAGCATAGTACTTGACATGTAGTAAGAGCTCAATAAACACATAAATAAAAGTAAATAAAAGTGCTTAATGCTTATGTATTGAGCAAAAAAGGACCGCATACCCTATTCCCTTCCTCAGGACTTTTATCATATGACTCAAGCCTGTCAGCTTGGCATATGGTCTCCCTTTATCTCTGAGTAGCATGTGATGTGTCCGTTTGTCTTCTTACTTCACAGGCAGGCCCCATGCCCAAACACATTGCATTTATAATGGACGGGAACCGTCGCTATGCCAAGAAGTGCCAAGTGGAGCGGCAGGAGGGCCACTCACAGGGCTTCAACAAACTGGCAGAGGTGGGTGCGGGAGGCAGAATCAAGGGTGAATGGTCTGGGGAGAATTGGATTATAGCTCAAAAACCAAGCCCTGAGTTTGCTGTGGTTTGAGAGTGCTTTCATAGCTGTTTGTTTTCTTCCTTGCTTGTTTGCTAGCTATAAGTCTCATATCAACATTCACAAAAAATTAAGTCGTCTAGTGAATCATCACAAAATATTAGATATAAGAGCAAAGTTGTCTCCTCTTACCACTTTAATCAACAGTTTATATTTTTCTGTGCCTTATCCCAGTCCTTATAGTATGTTCAACATGACTTAACATCCGTAAAATTATAGGTTTTGAAAAAAATTATTTATTTTTCAGTTCAGTTCAGTCATTCAGTCATGTGTGACTCTTTGTGATCCCATGGACTGCAGCACAGTTGGCTATCTGTTTTACATATGGTAGTGTATATGTTTCTATGCTATTCTTTCCATTCATCCACCCTCTCCTTCTCCAACCCCCCACCCATGTCTGTTTTCTATGTCTGCGTCTCCATTGCTCCCCTGCAAATAGGTTCATCAGTATCATTTTCCTGGATTCCATATATATGTGTTAATATATATTTGTTTTTCTGACTTTCTTCACTCTATATAATATGCTCTAGGTTCATCTACCTAATTAGAATCGACTCAAATGTGTTCCTTTTTATGGCTGAGTAATATTCCATTGTGTATATATACCACAGCTTCTTTATCCATTCATTTGTCTATGGACATCTTGGTTACTTGCATGTCCTAGTTCCTGTAAATAGTGCTGCAGTAAGCACTGGTGTACATGTGTCTTTTTCAGTTATAGTTTCCTCAGGGTATATACCTAATAATGACATTACTGGGTTGTATGACAGCTTTATTTGTATTTTTTTAGGAACTCTCCATACTGTCTTCCTGGACATACTGGAGTGGGTAGTTGTTCCCTTCTCCAGCTGATCTTCCCAACCAGGGATCAAACCCAGGTCCCCCACACTGCAGACAGATTCTTTACCAGCTGAGCCACCAAGCAAGCCCAAGAATACTGGACTGGGTAGACTATCCCTTCTCCAGGGGATCTTCCCAACCCAGGAATAGAACCAGGGTCTCCTGCATTGCAGGCGGATTCTTTCCCAGCTGAGCTACCAGGGAAGCCCATGATAGTTTTATTCCTAGTTTTTTAAGGAATCTCCATACTGTCTTCCATAGTGGCTGTATCAGTTTACATTCCAACTGTTACTGCACCAACAGTACAAGAGGGTTCCGTTTTCTCCACATCCTTTCCAGCGCTTGTTGTTTGTAGATTTTTTGATGATGGCCATTCTTACTGGCGTGAGGTGATATCTCATTGTAGTTTTGACTTGCATTTTTCTAATAATGATGTTGAGCATCTTTTGATGTGTTTATTAGCCATCTGAATGTCTTTGGAGAAATGTCTGGGTAGGTCTTTTGCCCACTTTTTGATTGGGTTGATTGTTTTTCTGCTATTGAGTTATATGAGCAGCTTGTATATTTTGGAAATTAATCCTTTGTCAGTTTCATTTGCTGTCATTTCCTCTTGAGGGTTGTCTTTTCACCTTGTTTATCGTTTCCTTTGCTGTGCAAAAGCTTTCAAGTTTAATTAGGTCCCACTTGTTTATTTTTGTTTGTATTTCCATTATTCTAAGAGGTGGGTTATAGAGGATCTTGCTATGAATTATATCATACAGTGTTCTGCTTATGTTTTTCTCTAGGAGTTTTATAGTTTCTGGTCTTACATTTAGATCTTTCGTCCATTTTGAGTTTATCCTTTTACATGTAGTTGTCCAGTTCTCCCAACACCACTAATTGAAGAGACTGGTCTTTTCCTCATTGTATATTCTTGCCTTCTTTGTCAAAGACATGGTGCCCATAGGTGTGTGGACTTATCTCTGGACTTTCTATCTTGTTCCATTGGTCTATATTTTATCTATAGCTTTGATAACCTTGTTTTTTCTTGACATTTGGGCAAGTATTTTTCTAGGTTCATATATAGCCTTTCTACCTGTATGTATGACTGTGGAACATTTTATCCTGAGGATCTGACATGGTTTGTTCAGCTGCTCCACTGTTACTGGACATTATAAATGGTACTGGGCTTCCCTGGTGGCTTTGACAGTAAAGAATCCACTTGCAATTCAGGAGACTCAGGTTTGATACCTGGATCAGGAAGATCCACCGGAGAAGGGAATGGTTACCCACTCCAGTATTCTTGCCTGGAGAATCCCATGGACAGCGGAGCCTGGTGGGCTACAGTCCATCAGATCACAAACAGTTGGACCCACTTTCACTTTTCACTTTGATAAATGGCACTGATTTAGAATAAATTCTTAGATGTGACCTTTCCAGAGCAAAAGTAGGGGCTGACTACCCATCCTGAGACAGGTGTTTTTCAGGATACGGGCCTTTAAGTGCTTAAACTAGGAAAAGTACCAGACAAACAAGGACATGACTCCAACAGAGGTCATCAGCATTTTATGGTTTTAATGCCTGTTGCAAATTGGGAAACATTAAATTTAACGATAACAATGGACTGTGTTGATCTTTGCGAAACTCTAGCTTGCGGATCTCAGCTTCCTGGCACAAGAACACAGCCAGCACAATGATACTTTTTGCCTTGACTGAGTGGTTGTGGAGTTCCCTCCAACACTATGGAGCCTTCAGGTCTGTTGACCTGACGTTTCTCTTTTGTGACTAGAGGTGGTTTTGCCTTAGTGCTTAGGAGCTTAAGCTCTGTGGTCACTCAGAATTCATTGGCACCCCTGCTCTGCCACTTCCTGGCTCTGTGACCTGCTTTAAGTTACATAGCTTCCCTTTGCCTCAGTTCCTCCATCTATAATATGGGGAAATAACCTAAAGATTAAATAATATGGTTCAATGAAAAGCATGTGGCACATTCTGGCTTAAAGGAAGTGCTCAAAAATTAAAGCTGTTATTAGCATCTTTACTGACTGAGGTCAGTGGTGGACTCCAACCCGGAGGTACCCACTAAGTTCGCTGCCTGGTAAGGTCTTCAGGGCCCAAGTCTGTTGGCAGTTAATGTGTTTGTGTGTCTGATAGCGAATTAGAAAGGTGGTTCTTCAGGTTTATTTCTTCAGTTCTGTTTGAATGTCTCCTACCCCTTGCCTTTAACCTCTNCAGGTCCCCCACACTGCAGACAGATTCTTTACCAGCTGAGCCACCAAGCAAGCCCAAGAATACTGGACTGGGTAGACTATCCCTTCTCCAGGGGATCTTCCCAACCCAGGAATAGAACCAGGGTCTCCTGCATTGCAGGCGGATTCTTTCCCAGCTGAGCTACCAGGGAAGCCCATGATAGTTTTATTCCTAGTTTTTTAAGGAATCTCCATACTGTCTTCCATAGTGGCTGTATCAGTTTACATTCCAACTGTTACTGCACCAACAGTACAAGAGGGTTCCGTTTTCTCCACATCCTTTCCAGCGCTTGTTGTTTGTAGATTTTTTGATGATGGCCATTCTTACTGGCGTGAGGTGATATCTCATTGTAGTTTTGACTTGCATTTTTCTAATAATGATGTTGAGCATCTTTTGATGTGTTTATTAGCCATCTGAATGTCTTTGGAGAAATGTCTGGGTAGGTCTTTTGCCCACTTTTTGATTGGGTTGATTGTTTTTCTGCTATTGAGTTATATGAGCAGCTTGTATATTTTGGAAATTAATCCTTTGTCAGTTTCATTTGCTGTCATTTCCTCTTGAGGGTTGTCTTTTCACCTTGTTTATCGTTTCCTTTGCTGTGCAAAAGCTTTTAAGTTTAATTAGGTCCCACTTGTTTATTTTTGTTTGTATTTCCATTATTCTAAGAGGTGGGTTATAGAGGATCTTGCTATGAATTATATCATACAGTGTTCTGCTTATGTTTTTCTCTAGGAGTTTTATAGTTTCTGGTCTTACATTTAGATCTTTCGTCCATTTTGAGTTTATCCTTTTACATGTAGTTGTCCAGTTCTCCCAACACCACTAATTGAAGAGACTGGTCTTTTCCTCATTGTATATTCTTGCCTTCTTTGTCAAAGACATGGTGCCCATAGGTGTGTGGACTTATCTCTGGACTTTCTATCTTGTTCCATTGGTCTATATTTTATCTATAGCTTTGATAACCTTGTTTTTTCTTGACATTTGGGCAAGTATTTTTCTAGGTTCATATATAGCCTTTCTACCTGTATGTATGACTGTGGAACATTTTATCCTGAGGATCTGACATGGTTTGTTCAGCTGCTCCACTGTTACTGGACATTATAAATGGTACTGGGCTTCCCTGGTGGCTTTGACAGTAAAGAATCCACTTGCAATTCAGGAGACTCAGGTTTGATACCTGGATCAGGAAGATCCACCGGAGAAGGGAATGGTTACCCACTCCAGTATTCTTGCCTGGAGAATCCCATGGACAGCGGAGCCTGGTGGGCTACAGTCCATCAGATCACAAACAGTTGGACCCACTTTCACTTTTCACTTTGATAAATGGCACTGATTTAGAATAAATTCTTAGATGTGACCTTTCCAGAGCAAAAGTAGGGGCTGACTACCCATCCTGAGACAGGTGTTTTTCAGGATACGGGCCTTTAAGTGCTTAAACTAGGAAAAGTACCAGACAAACAAGGACATGACTCCAACAGAGGTCATCAGCATTTTATGGTTTTAATGCCTGTTGCAAATTGGGAAACATTAAATTTAACGATAACAATGGACTGTGTTGATCTTTGCGAAACTCTAGCTTGCGGATCTCAGCTTCCTGGCACAAGAACACAGCCAGCACAATGATACTTTTTGCCTTGACTGAGTGGTTGTGGAGTTCCCTCCAACACTATGGAGCCTTCAGGTCTGTTGACCTGACGTTTCTCTTTTGTGACTAGAGGTGGTTTTGCCTTAGTGCTTAGGAGCTTAAGCTCTGTGGTCACTCAGAATTCATTGGCACCCCTGCTCTGCCACTTCCTGGCTCTGTGACCTGCTTTAAGTTACATAGCTTCCCTTTGCCTCAGTTCCTCCATCTATAATATGGAGAAATAACCTAAAGATTAAATAATATGGTTCAATGAAAAGCATGTGGCACATTCTGGCTTAAAGGAAGTGCTCAAAAATTGAAGCTGTTATTAGCATCTTTACTGACTGAGGTCAATGGTGGACTCCAACCCGGAGGTACCCACTAAGTTCGCTGCCTGGTAAGGTCTTCAGGGCCCAAGTCTGTTGGCAGTTAATGTGTTTGTGTGTCTGATAGCGAATTAGAAAGGTGGTTCTTCAGGTTTATTTCTTCAGTTCTGTTTGAATGTCTCCTACCCCTTGCCTTTAACCTCTGGGCTCCCTGTCTCAGCACTGCTGTTCTCACCTCCAGTTGGTTCTCCACCTTTAGTGGCACTGGGTTAGAGAAGTACCACAAGTCTGAGTTTAAATTTGAGTTTTACTTCTCTTTTCATTGAGGTGTAATTTCATACAGGGACATGCACAAATTTGGGGTTTTGACAGTTGCACTCGTCTGTCTATTCCACACCCCTATCAAGATACAGAACATTTCCATCTTTCTAGAAGGTTCCTTTGTGCCCCCTCCCAGTGAAACCCTGTGCTACCTCCTCTTCCTCTCTATAGGCAACCACTGTTCTGATTTCTGTCACTCAGTGTGATGAGTATTTGTTGTTCTAGAGCCTCACATAATGGATTCATACAGTAGAGCTGTGGACTTTTGATACATTTCTTCACTTTCCGAGCCTCAGTTTTACTATCTGTAAAGTAGGCATGAAAACAATAATGCCTTTCTCAAAGGGTTGCTTGAAGAATGAAATGAAATAATGCATGTGAAAACACTTTGGAGACTTAAATGCTATACACTTGTGCAGTTGTTGCCTGTTTTCTTATAACTCATCAGCCTCTCAGTCTTACGAGCCTCAGTTTTACTATCTGTAAAGTAGGCATGAAAACAATAATGCCTTTCTCAAAGGGTTGCTTGAAGAATGAAATGAAATAATGCATGTGAAAACACTTTGGAGACTTAAATGCTATACACTTGTGCAGTTGTTGCCTGTTTTCTTATAACTCATCAGCCTCTCAGTCTTCTGAAATAATGATGCTATGAGTGGTACTACCTGTATTCTTATGTACCTTTAGCCACCTGGTGAGGGATGGATTGTGATGCCGTTTCACAGATAAGGAGATTTAGGCCCTGAGAGGTTAAATGATATGCCGGCAGTCACATAGCAAGTGCATGATGGAGTCAGGGGCTAGGACCTAGAACTTTACTCTCTCAGCGAAGAGTTCTTTCCAGTAAACCACAGCAGCATCAGCATAATAATACTCATTAAGTTCGCATTTTTCAGTCTCTCGTTTGGTGGCTTTCTGCTTATTTGGTTCCCTGTTCTGGTATTATCCTAGCTCTACCCAGAGTGGAAAGGAAGAAAGTCTGTCTCCCACTTCCAGCACTGAGTTGGGGCTGAGGCATGCCCCGTTTCCCTTCCTGGTCTTCCTGTATCCTAGCTCCTTGCCTTCTCCCCCTCAGACTCTGCGTTGGTGTTTGAACTTGGGCATCCTGGAGGTGACGGTCTATGCGTTCAGCATCGAGAACTTCAAACGCTCCAAGAGTGAAGTAGATGGGCTAATGGATCTGGCCCGGGAGAAGTTTAGCCGCCTGATGGAAGAACAGTAAGATGCTGTCAGAGGGGAGTGTGCGTCCTTCCACCAACCTCCAGCCTTATCCTAACCCTCAGCTCTCTTTTCTGGGGCTAGTTAAGGAACTCTAAATCTTTCTGCTGTTAATAAGACCTCTTCAGTGGCAAGTATGACAAACTAGTTTTTCTCTTTTTTCAAAGGAATCATTTATTTGAGGGTATAGAGGTATTTCATAGAATTCAAGGACAAGTATGGCCAGCCTCAGGTAAAACTGAAGTCAGGAATTGAAATCCATTAGATAATGGATTATAAATGCCTCCTTGGACATTTACTTCTTTTGCTCCACAGACCAGCTTTGTCTGCTTCAAGAGCACAGCCCAGAATGAACTGAAACCCTAGTTGGTTCTAGTTCTAAGCAGCCCACCTTGGATCAGATTTCTATCCCGGGACCAGTAAGCTGTGACCAGGGGAGTAGAGTGAGAGAAACTTTGAAAAAGTCATTTTCTGTGGTGCAGTCATCCCTAAAAAGCTACTACCCTTCCCTGTATATTCCCTTGCAAGGAACTGGATGATGCACAAAAGGCCTTTATGGGGATGAGTCAGTGCTCGTCTTATCTGTCATTATGTTTAAGCCTTAACTTAGGGAGCAAAGCCAGAATGGGACGAAGAGGAAGTTTGGTGGAAATGATTTGCTTCACAGTGTGGAACTCTCTCCAGCCCGGACTGCCCCAAAGTCTTCATTACAACCATTCTCTGCCCAGCTCCTCCTCACTCCAGGACCAGAAAGATGAGAGAACAGAATACTTAGAGCTCTAGCAGTGCTGGGCCTAGGACAGTTCTGTCATTTCTGTCCCTGTGTGGGTCTGGGTGAGGGGAGAGTAGCCAGGCTTCTCTGTCCATGTTAAGATGGTGAGACTCTGGGCCACAGACATTACTGCCTCCTTTGTGGCTCAGAAGTCACACCCAAGGGGCTGGGGACGGAGGTAATGGGGATACATTTCAGGTTTTCAGATTCTTCTGTATTTCACACTAATTTTGCCTTTTTAATGCGCTTATACTGTGTGTCAGGCCCTGAGCCTAATGTGCATTCTCGTTTAATATTCACATTATCCTGTGAGAAAGGTATTATTATCCCAGTTGTAGAAAGGAAGAAAGTAAAAACCAGAGAAGTTTGTATCTTGGTGTGTATCTTGGGTTGCACAGCTATCAGACAGACAGAGCCAAAACAGACAGAATCTTTCTGACTCTGGAGCTAAGCTGTTGTCTACTATACTGCACTACAAGAGACAGGAGGTAATCTTACAGTTCTTAGAAGGTGCGCCTGAGATTGTTCTAGTCAGTCAGTAGTAGAGGACATGGTCATAGGTTCTGAAGTGCTGGAGAGAGCAATAAGAAACCTTAGTGGTGGTTTTCCTATAATGCGCCACAGAACCCTGGTGTTGTGAGGGGTGGGCGTGCAGGGACCCAGAGGGAACAAGGTATACAGTGCTGCTTTGTGTTTATCTGTCTTGTATATGGGGCATCTATTTCAGATTTGATTCAAACAAAGAGTTGTTTGGCTAAAAGAAGTTTGGAAAACCACTGGTCTAGTTCGGTTTCATCAGTTGGGAAACTAACCCTGGTGGAAAGAAGAGAAAGGTTTGCCCACGGTCACACAGAAAACTATCAGGCTACATATCAGGCTGGGAACCCAGATCTCCTGGCTCCTTGCCAGCACTTTCACAGCTCCTTCCTTGTAGACCTCCTTCAGGTCATGTGCCCTTTCCCAGTGCGGCACTTTCCCAGTAGGCAGAGATGGTTAGCACCGCCAGTTTACCAGGTAAGAGGCTCAGCGAGGCTAAGCAGCTATGCCAGCTCAGACAGTAAGCGGTAGCACTAGGGCTTGAATCTAGGTACTCTTTCTCTTTTTTGGCCACATCCCAGGGCATGCGGGATCTTAGTTCCCTGACCAGTGGACGCACAGAGTCCTAAAATCTGGACTGCCAAGGAATTCCCAGATCTAGGTATTCTTATTCAAATATTGCCTTGATTTTGAGTATACATTTGTCTACTAGCACTCAAGTGGGTTCTCAAAACCAGGTGATTAGATCTTGCTTCACTCTTGGAAGAAATGTGATTGAGCGTTGCAGTGTGGAAAGGCTGTGGGTGCAGCCCTGAACTCTGGATCAGGGTTCTCCAGAACCTGCCAGATACCCTCGCCCCACAGTATACTTCTTGTTATGGAGCTCCTGTTTTCCAAACATGAGTCATTCTGTTTCTCCTTAGCATTCCCAAGTTCAAGAAGCTGACTAGGAAACAGTGAGTTCATGCTCACTCTGCCATTTGGGAGTTACTATATGGAGGCAGTGTAATGTCGTGATTAAAAAGGCCCTAGAACCAGACTGCCTTGATTCAGTATCTGACTTTCTACTCACCAGCTGTCTGACCTTGAATGAATTAACCTCCCTGGGCTTCAGTTTCTTCATCTGTAAAAGGGGAATGACAGTGATGTCTGCCTCAAAAGTAGATGTAAAAATGGAATGCATGTAAAACACTTAGACCAGTGTCTGAGAAAGTGAAAATCAAAGTCGCTCAGTGGTGTCTGACTCTTTGTGACCCCATGGACTATACAGTCCGTGGAATTCTCCAGGCCAGAACACTGGAGTGGGTAGCCTTTCCCTTCTCCAAGGGATCTTCCCAACCCATGGATCGAACCGAGGTTTCCACATTGCAGGTGGATTCTTTACCAGCTGAGCCACAAGGGAAGCCCAAGAATCCTGGAGTGGGTAGCCTATCCCTTCTCCAGTGAATCTTCCCAGCCCAGGAATCAAACCGGGGTCTTCTGCATTGCAGGCGGATTCTTTACTAACTGAGCTATCAGGGAAGTGCAGACCAGTGTCTGTCAATTAACAAACATATAATTAATGTTAGATGTAGCTATACTTAACATTTCACGAGAAGTTAACAAAAGTAGCCAGTAATACAACCCCTGCCCTTGAGTTTGTTTGCCTGTCAGAACGGGACAGACAGCATAGAGTCTGTCTGATGCAGCTTGCCGACAGGGACACCTGAGGCAGTGTAATACTTGGTAAAGAAGTTTGGGTCCTCAAATCAGGTAGACCTAGGGTTCAGTCCTGACATGGCTCTTGATGGTTGTTTGACTTTGGGTAATCCCTGTCTGAGCCTCAGCCTCTTCTGTCTGGGCCTCAGTTCCCCGCTGGAGAACAGGAAATGCGCTAGCCTCCCTGCACAGACACTGAAGGCCTACAATGAGGCAGTCCGTGTAGACTGGCGCCTGGCACACAGGAAAGCACTAAGCTCTTTGCTCTCTCCAGCTCAGCAGGTGCTCTGTCCCACTCCCAAACCTGCCTCCTTTTCCCCGATCAGGGAGAAACTGCAGAAGCATGGGGTATGTATCCGGGTCCTAGGTGATCTGCATCTGTTGCCCTTGGATCTCCAGGAGCTGGTCGCACAGGCTGTGCAGACCACCAGGAACTACAACAAGTAAGTTTTCAGATTTTCCCTTCGGGGCCTGTATCAGTCTTTGATTCCCTCTAACTTTAGGGAGACCTCCTGGGCCTTTCTTGGTCTGCATTTGGTACAAGAGGCAATAAAGACTTGGTTTCAGATGCTTAGAAGCGTCTTCCTTCAGCTACAGGGCAGATGGAGATGTTTCTGCAGTGCCTTGTTACACGTGTGTATGTTCACAAGTGCAGTTTCTTATCTTCATCCTTCATGGGCCTTGCCCCCTCCTATATATATACATATATATACCCACACACATATTTAAGTATATAAATATATATATGTTTGTGCATGTGTATATATATATGCATCTATTTACATACATATAATGTATATATATATACATATTTAAATATATATGTTTGTGTGTATATTTTAATTGACAGAGAATGGGGTAGGAATGTGTCAGGCATTATCCCTGTCTCTGAAGACAGATCCCTCAAGAAATTCTCTTTCTGTCCCACTGCTTTAACCAATAGATGGGATGACCTGGGGAGGGCATGCTGATGCAGTTGGGAACAGAGTTCAGTAATCCAAATTTCATTATGTGTGGCTTTGCAATATAATATATATTTGGCAGTGGATTTGTTTCACATTAGATTTCCTTCCTATTCTTCTCTACTTGTTCTAATAATCACAATGAATTCACACCCTCTGAAAGCCGGGTGCTAGCAGAAGGGAAGAAGATTAAGTGAATAATAAGGAACAGTTAGTATTTTTCTTATTATAAAACTAATGTGTTTTTTTCCAAGGAAAATAGGAAAACTCAAAAAACGAATAATCTCACCTTTCAGAGGTATCCATGGTTAACCTTTGATGTCTGTTCTACCACAGAGGGGGTGCTCTGTAATCAGGGACTCTGCTTCTTACTCCCTGTCCCTCTTGGTAAATTATTCTGTTCTTCCCTTCTCAGGTGTTTCCTGAACATCTGTTTTGCTTACACATCTCGTCATGAGATCAGCAATGCTGTAAGAGAGATGGCCTGGGGAGTGGAACAAGGTCTGCTGGACCCCAGGTACCCAGAGTCGTTCAGCATGGTGACTGATAGGGAAAGCAGGCATGCACCAAACCATAAAATCCCTCCTAAGTCATGTACGTGGGTCAGAAGTCACATAAGGAATGTATGTGGAAAGATTCAAGTGAGGGTGATTCCCCTCACTTAGAGTTTCAGAATGACTTCTTATAGCCTGCTTTAGAATTTCTCTGTGTTCGCCACATACCAAGAAGTTCCAGAAAAATGGCATAGCAGGATAGCAACACTGTGGCGTGCAATAAACATGATGCCCTCCTGGCCCTTTGGCAGAGTTTTTCTAGGAATGATATTTTAGGAATGCAGCTTTTGGCGGGTATTGTCCTTTAGGCCTGTCATGTTACAGTTCATGCAAGATTCAGGTATTTTTCAAAAAGAAGGTTGTCATCATTAACAACATGGTGGGATTTTTAGAGCTGGGAGAGACTTTGGAAGCCATCTGTCTGCTCAGTCGCTATTATGAGTGTAACCTTTGGTAATAATATTAGTAAACTAACAACAGCAATAGTAAAATAAAGTAGCAAAAAAAAACAAACCCCAGGTAATATGCTTTGTATTTTATTAAATTAATATGCTTAAGTGTAAGAGATTTGAGTCTTTTCTCCATTTTATAGATGAGAAAACTGAGCTCACATTGAAATGACTTTCCCAAGGTCATTCTGCTAACAAGTGCCAGAGCTGGGACTTCTATCAAAAACTGTCTTGATTATTTCTGTCCCACTGCTTTAACCAATAGATGGGATGACCTGGGGAGGGCATGCTGATGCAGTTGGGAACAGAGTTCAGTAATCCAAATTTCATTATGTGTGGCTTTGCAATATAATATATATTTGGCAGTGGATTTGTTTCACATTAGATTTCCTTCCTATTCTTCTCTACTTGTTCTAATAATCACAATGAATTCACACCCTCTGAAAGCCGGGTGCTAGCAGAAGGGAAGAAGATTAAGTGAATAATAAGGAACAGTTAGTATTTTTCTTATTATAAAACTAATGTGTTTTTTTCCAAGGAAAATAGGAAAACTCAAAAAACGAATAATCTCACCTTTCAGAGGTATCCATGGTTAACCTTTGATGTCTGTTCTACCACAGAGGGGGTGCTCTGTAATCAGGGACTCTGCTTCTTACTCCCTGTCCCTCTTGGTAAATTATTCTGTTCTTCCCTTCTCAGGTGTTTCCTGAACATCTGTTTTGCTTACACATCTCGTCATGAGATCAGCAATGCTGTAAGAGAGATGGCCTGGGGAGTGGAACAAGGTCTGCTGGACCCCAGGTACCCAGAGTCGTTCAGCATGGTGACTGATAGGGAAAGCAGGCATGCACCAAACCATAAAATCCCTCCTAAGTCATGTACGTGGGTCAGAAGTCACATAAGGAATGTATGTGGAAAGATTCAAGTGAGGGTGATTCCCCTCACTTAGAGTTTCAGAATGACTTCTTATAGCCTGCTTTAGAATTTCTCTGTGTTCACCACATACCAAGAAGTTCCAGAAAAATGGCATAGCAGGATAGCAACACTGTGGCGTGCAATAAACATGATGCCCTCCTGGCCCTTTGGCAGAGTTTTTCTAGGAATGATATTTTAGGAATGCAGCTTTTGGCGGGTATTGTCCTTTAGGCCTGTCATGTTACAGTTCATGCAAGATTCAGGTATTTTTCAAAAAGAAGGTTGTCATCATTAACAACATGGTGGGATTTTTAGAGCTGGGAGAGACTTTGGAAGCCATCTGTCTGCTCAGTCGCTATTATGAGTGTAACCTTTGGTAATAATATTAGTAAACTAACAACAGCAATAGTAAAATAAAGTAGCAAAAAAAAACAAACCCCAGGTAATATGCTTTGTATTTTATTAAATTAATATGCTTAAGTGTAAGAGATTTGAGTCTTTTCTCCATTTTATAGATGAGAAAACTGAGCTCACATTGAAATGACTTTCCCAAGGTCATTCTGCTAACAAGTGCCAGAGCTGGGACTTCTATCAAAAACTGTCTTGATTCCAGAGTTTTTTTCCTGACATATGGGGTTTTGGGACCCAGGAATTTTTCTGACTCCCCTCTTGGATATAATTTTATTTTCCTGGGAAACTAAATTAAAAATGAAGAAGTTTCTCAGTGAGAATGAAATTATATAAGAAGAAAAACAGATAGTTTTTAAGGCTATTTTATGAATCCCTCTTCTCCCCAATAGCTGAATGATCTTTCTGTGCTACATAATTTATTCATTCAATCAATCATTCATTCATTAAACAGATATTTTTTAAGTGCCTACTAAAGGCCAGGCACATTGCTATATACAGAGGATATAGTAGTAAGAATAAAAAACATGTATTTCCTGTTTTCATGGAGCTCTGGCAAAGAAATCAAACATTATCAAGATCATACAAGTCAGCATAAAATTATATTGATGCTAAGCGGGATAAAGGCATTGGTGCATGGTGCAATAAGAATTTATACTTAAGAGGAATGGACCTGGTATGGAAGGCTCTCCAAAGGAAATGAATGATAAGTGACCTCCCAAGGGGGTGGGAGGATAAGTAATAGCTGGGGAAAGAGACAGTCGTGTGAGGAGCTTGTTAGTTGCACAAATACTGTGGGGAATAATTCAAGTAGAGAGTACTTGGAAGGGAGCTTAAATTATGGTAGTGATGGTGGAATAGACCAGAGTGCATCAAGAGTAATGCAGCAGATTAAATTGAGAAGGCTTGGTGTTCTGACTCTGGGAAAAGGGTGTGTTATGGCTGACTCCAGGTGGGTGTTATGGGTGGCTCTGACTTATGCAACAGAGGACAGTGGTGCCCTTCACTGTGCTGAGAACCCTGAGAGGATGCAGTTTGAGGAAGAAGGTCAGGAGTTTGGTCTAGGATATCCTGTAGTTGTTGAGCATAGATGTCAGGGCTACGGTAGAGAGGAGGGGAGGGGACTGGGGTAACAGTGTGGTAACTGACGCAAAGAGAGGGCCTAAGGAATCTAAGGAGATTCTAGAGTGAGGAGAGAAGGCCTTGGATGCGTTTTGAGAAAACTGGCTTGGTAGAGGAAAAGAGCCTTAAGGGGAAAAGAGAATGAACAACCAGAAAGGTTGAAGCAGAAGGGCTGCCAGTGTTACAGAAACCAAGTAAAGAAGGTGCTCCTCAGCGCAGGTGGGGTGGAAGCAGCAGTGTCAGACAGTGTAGAGAGGTCAGCTAGTATGTGCACTGAAAATTAGCTATTAGTGGAAAAAATGAAGATGCAGGGTAAGTTGGCAGCATGAGGCTGGGCAGGAAGATGAGTTATAAGTAGATGAGGGATACATGAGTAGATGCAAGTTACTGGCGATTTTCTGATTCTTGGATGATTCTATAGTTGTTCATTATATTCTTAGTGCTTTACAGTTAACATTTGATGCATTTACAGATATTTGTGCTAAAAAGAAAAGAAGCCATTTAGCAAGCAGATTTAATATGTCTTCATGCCTGGGACTAGAACTCCGATCCCGCCTCCTAGTGCAGTGTGATTTATATTCCTCCCACATCGCGTAGCCGCTGACTTCCTGCTTTTTGCCTAGCAAGTGCTCTCATATCCATTTTCTCTACCCTGCACGGTTTAGTAACTTGCCTGTGTGGGTTAGTCATGCAGACATGGCGTGGGCTGGGCAGGTTACTCGGTTAAGGAGGCTGTTTCTCAAACCACCAGTTCAGGAAGCCTGATGTTCAGCTCAGATTGGGCTGATCAGGGCCTGAGGCAGTGCTCTTTATGTTCTTCAGTTTTAGGCAAATCGTATTTATAACAGAGAGTCAGTGAGTTCACTACAGCCAGGCTCTACTCTTCTCATAACTGGAATTTTTCTGTTCTTTCATTACCATTATCCAGCTCCTCATTTTCCTTTCTTCCAGGGTATATATTTTTTTCTAGCAGCCATATTAATAGATTGTTTTTTGAGTCTCAGATTACAAAAGAAGGAATAGATTGAGCATAAATGATAGTTAATAAACTCTTTGGAGCAGGTCTTAACACTCTGCAGGCCTCTGTCTTCCCCTTAAAACAATAGTGTTAATAATAATTGCTAGTGTTTACTAAGCATTTTCTTTGCAGCCAGCACTTGATAAGTAGTCCACGTATATACTTCATTTAATCCTTAGATAGATACTTTGAAGTAAATACTGTTTTTATAAATTGAACCTCGCTGTGAGGTTAAATGGGGCTTCTTTCGTGGCTTAGTTGGTAAAGAATCTGCCTGCAGTGCAGGAGGCCTGGGTTCGAACCCTGGGCTGGGAAGATTCCCTGGAGAAGGGCATGGCAACCCACTCCAGGATTCTTGCCTGATGAATTCCCATGGACAGAGGAGCCTGGCGGGCTACACAGTCCGTGGGATTGCAAAGAGTCAGACATGACTGAGCGGCTAAGCACAGCACAGCATGGGGTTAAATAACCAAGTTCACATTGTTGACTAGGATTTCCAGCCTGGCTCCAGAGCCTGTGCTCTCTTTCACTGTGGTATACCTACTGCCTTACGGGAAGGTTGAAATAACCAATAATAAGGTATAAAAATGAATATCTAATAGATATCAGATCTTACGAGGCAGGCACGAGACTGAGTTTATCATGCACAGTCTCGTCTGATTTTCATATAAGGTAGTGACTATAATTTGTCCCACTTTATAAGCCCACTCATGTTGTTTAGTCACTAAGTTGTGTCCGACTCTTTGCGACCCATGGACTGTACCCTGCCAGACTCCTCTGTCCATGGGATTTCCCGGGCAAGAATACTGGGGTGGGTTGCCATTCCCTTCTCCAGGAAATCTTCCCAACATAGGGATCAAACCCACATGTCCTGCGCCTCCTGTATTGGCATTCTTCACCACTGTGCCACCTGGAAAGCCCAGCTAACTAAGGTTTAAAAAGATTAGTTGGGACTTCCCTGGCAGTCCAGTGGTTACAACTGTGCTTCCACAGCAACGGGTGTGGGCTCAGTCCCTGATGGGGGAATTAAGATTCTGCATGCCATGTGGCACAACCAAAAAATTTAAAAAAAGGTTAGTTGCCCTGCCAACCTAAAGTCACGTAAACTAAGTGGAACAGCCTGGACTCCACCTCAGTTGCATCTGCTTCCATAGCCTATGTTCTTCACCATCCTCTTTATAAACTGAATGCTAGAGAAATGTACTATGGTATTATCACAGGGCGCATTTCTGAGTTTGTACCTTCTAGAAAAGGGTCTGTGTTTCCAAGAGGGTACTGGGAACACAGTGACACGTTCTTACTCTCCCTTACAGGCCATTCACTGTCTTGTTGATACTCGCTGTTGCCAGGCCTCTCTTCCCAAAGCTGATGTCATATCTCCATTAAAGGTTTTTAATTGATTTTATTTTAGGTTGGCCATATCCTGAAATAAGTAGTTTACTAGGGAGGAGCCATTATCTTGTGGAATATTTGTACCAATATCCTTCCAGAAGATGTTTTACTTTTTTTGTGTGATAAGACATGCATAATGTAAATTTTACTGTTGTAACCATTTTTACTATAACTCAGTGGCATAAAGTATAGTCACAGTGTTGTGTAATCGTCACAACTCTTTCCAGAAGTTTTCCATTATCCTAAATAGAAATACTTCTTTTAAAAAGAATACAACCTCCCCCCCAATATATGCATACTTTTATAACAGTCAGAGGTCATCATTAGAGAAAATTTGCAAGCTGTATAAAGATGAAAAATTAAATCTCCCAGGACTCGACCCTCAGCAGCAATCCTGGAACGGGCTTACTTCTCCGGCCGTGCTGGGTCTTTGTTGCTGCTTGGGCTTTTCTCTAGTTGTGGTGTGTGGGCTTCTCATCGCAGCGGCTTCTCTCATAGCGGAGACGGAGCTCTCGGGCCTCACTAGTTACGGTTCCCGGGCTCTACAGCACAGGTCCTGCACGAGTTGTCGCACACCAGCTTAGGTGCTCTGAGACGTGTGGAATCTTCTCGATCCAGGGATCGAACCTGGGTCTCCTGCGCTGGTAGGCAGATTCCCTGCCCCTGAGCCACCAGGGAAGCTGCCTGGTAAAGTTTTGATTTGAAGTATTTCCTCCTGAGTCTTCTTGTGTGCTTATGTATGTGTGTGTGTTGAACTGCTGTGTTGATCTTTTCAGGCAAGCTATGACAATGTCTCTTACTGGTGTTTGAGTTAGAGATTGTTTGAAAAGGTACATAGTCGAATACGTTTTAGATGTATTTATATTTGGAAAACCAGTGTATATTTATTTCTGAGATCTGTTTTCAATGCGTCATTGATTGATTTGTTTGAACAAGTCTTCCTCTGTCCTGGCAAAGTCCCCTGCTAGAAGAACAGGATAAGGGCTTGCCCTCAAGCAGTTCACAGTCTGGTGTGTGCACACTAATACGTAATGCATGGGGCCATGTACCAGAGTAATGGATGTGATGTGCAAGGCACAGAGCTGACGCTGGCAAAAGTGGTGATCAGCTATGGTTGGGAGTTCAGCCAGAGTCATCTTTTTAAAACACTAATCCAATAATGACATAAATATTTTTAACAGAAGAAATTACACTGTGAACAGATTACAACCTTAATCATGCTTTGTTTGCTTAATGTTGTAGTATGAGCACTCTTCCATGTCCCGTGTTTTTAATAATCCTTCCCTTTATTTATTTGTTTATTTGTTTTTGGCTGTAACAGGTCTTAGCTGCAGCATGTGGGATCTTTCCGGGTGGTACACAGGTTCAGTAGTCGTGGCTCACGAGCTCAGTAACCTTGAGGCATGTGGGATCTTAGTTCCCTGACCAGGGATTGAACCCTCATCCCCTATATTGGAAGGTGGATTCTTAACCACTGGACCATCAGGGAAGTCGCCTTAATAATTCTTTATATCATAATTTTTAATGGCTACAGAATATATCTTGCTTTAATTTACTGAATCATTTTGCTATTGGTTCTATAAGCTATTTCTAATTTATTATTATTACAAATAGGGCTACAATGAAATCTATGGCCTTAATTCTTATCTGCATTTTGGATTGTTTCCTCAGGACCTGGGTCTGGATGTGTCTGTTTCACCTTATTTTTGCCAAGATTTTTATTTAATGTAAACTATTCTGATTTTACAGGTAAAAACTGGTATTTTACTTTTCTTTAATGGAAATTATTTCTTAAAATTTTTCATGTGGCCAGCTAATACCATATAGTTGGTAGATTTTTCTTGGCCAAAGCACAGATATTCTGTTTTCATTTTGTCTGTACCTCCTTAGATTTCTCTTCTTTTTGAAAATAATTCTGCCCACTGCATGCAGTAGACAGAACAGACTTTTTGCAGATGCATTTGAAATTCGGAGAACTTATGTGGGGATCCCAAGTCCCCTAGCATGGTGGTAGGTCTGGAAATAATCTTTATTCTTCTTACATATGTAGCATTTTATAGTTCCTAAGGTACACTCAAATCTGTATTTCACTTGAGTTGACCCTCACAGTAACCTGTAAGTAAACAGTACAGATGTGCCTATTTCAAAAACAAAGAGAGCTGAAAAATTGTTGATTGTACAGATTTTGCCTTTTTTTTTTTTTTTAAATTTTGGCCACACCACACAGCGTGCAGAATATCAGTTCCCCAACCAGGGATTGAACCCTGCCCACAGCAGTAAAAGGGCTGAATCCTAACCACTAGACCACCAGGGGGGCTTCCCTGATAGCTCAGTTGGTAAAGAATCTTCTTGGAATGCAGGAAACCCCGATTCGATTCCTGGGTTGGGAAGATCTGCTGGAGAAGGGATAGGCTACCCACCCCAGGATTCTTGGGCTTTCCTTGTGGCTCAGTTGGTAAAGAATCCTCCTGCAATGTGGGAGACCTGGGTTCGATCCCTGGTTCAGAAGATCCCCTGGAGAAGGGAAAGGCTACCCACTCCAGTATTCTAGCCTAGAGAATTCCATGGACTGTATAGTCCATGGGATTACAAAGAGTCAGACACAACTGAGCGACTTTCACTTTCAGACTACCAGCGAGTTCCCATGTTTCAAATTCTTAATGAGAGAATTAAAATTATGCTGTCAAGACTCAGGGGCTTCCCTGGTGGTCCAGTGGCTAAGAATCCACCTGCCAATGCACGGGACACAGGTTGATCCCTGCTCAGGGAAGATCCCACATGCCCCAGGGCAGCTAAGCCCCCGTGTGAAAACCACTGAACCTGCGTGCCTCAGCTACTGAAGCCCACATGCGTAGAGCCCGTCCTCTGCAACACCGGCAGCCAAACGCCTGCACACCATGAGAGAGTGGCCTCCGCTTACCACAGCTAGAGAAAGCCCGTGAGCAGCCATGGAGACCCCGCACAGCCAGAAATAAATGAGTATTTTTTAAACAGGACAAGACTCAGATTATCAGGCAAATCTGAACCAGAGCCCTTCCTATTGCCCAGACAGAAGTGGATATTATCTCTCATATGATGGTATAGAAAATAAAGCTGTGGTTTGTAAAATGATGACAGAGATGGACTTACCCAAAGACACACAACTAGTAAGTGTAAATCCTTGTTCTGAACACTCAGCCCAGATAGCTCTGCTTTTTTTTTTTTTTAATAATTTTTATTTATTTGTTTTTGGCTCTTTGTTGCTGCACAGGCTTATCTCTAGTTTTGGAGAGCGGGGGCTGCTCATTATGGTGGCTTTTCTTGTGGAACAGGGGCTCTAGAGCCCAGGCTCAGTAGTTGTGGCACATGGGCTTAGTTGCTCCATGGCACGTGGGATCTTCTCAGATCAGGGGTCGAACCCCTGTCTCCTGCATTGGCAGGCAGATTCTTTACCCCTGAGCCACCAGGGAAGCCTTTCTGCTTTTTTTGACTACACTCCCAGAAGAATGTTCCCACCAAGAAATTTTGTCCTCTAACCTCTTCCCGAGATGCAACTCTTACCACTTGGAGATTCTAAATTCCGCCTCTTGGTGCTTGGTAGTATAGGTAAACAGCATGCCTAGAACCACCAGACACCAGTCTTGCAAACACCCTCTTTCATTGGACAGAAAAGTTTACCTTAAGATAAGTACTCCCAGTCCCCATTCTTCCCCATTCCATCTCCTCTCTGAGTGTCTGTCTGCTGGGAAAAGTAGCTCTGATCAAATATAAGAGGGCCGATCATTTTGCTGTTTTTCATATCCTATGTGGATTTTTTGCAGTGTTTCACTGTCCATATGACTTAAATTTAAGGTTTTAACATTTTTACCTATAATAAATTCAAACAATTGCCAAAGTATATAAAGTAAAAAGAGATGGTCTTTCCTTCTTATCCAACCTTCCAGAAGTAATCACCGTTAATAATATGGTGTATGCCTTTTTAGATTTTGTTTGCATATATCTGTGTTTATATGTATTCACAGGGGTGAGTGTTTCTGTGTGTGTGTTTATGTTTTCCACACTATTTTTTTCTGAAACTTCCTTTTTTTCATTTAATGTTACGTCTTGGACATCTTTCCAAATCAGTGCACTTAGGTTTATCTTTATTAAAAACAGTGGCATAGTAATTAATCAAATTGCAAGGTCCTAGAGTATATGCATTTTATTTATTTTAAAAAAATATTTATTATTTATTCAGTTCAGTTCAGGCGCTTAGTTGTGTCTGACTCTTTACAACTCCATGAATTGCAGCACATAACTGTTGCTTCCTGACCTGCATATAGGTTTCTCAAGAGGCAGGTCAGGTGGTCTGGTATTCCCATTTGTTTCAGGTTGGTGCAAAAGGGAAAAAAAATAGCAGTTTTGCATTGTTGAACTTTGCTGTTTGATATTGGAATATATTCTCAAATAAATATGGTTATGTTATGCATCATTTTAATGCACATTTCTAGCTTTATGGTTTTTTGCTAATGACATTACTTGCTGTTTATTTTAGACTATAGAAATGATGTTAGACAGAAAGCAAATTCAAGCAGTTTTTTATTTGAGTTCCAAATGGGTCGTAAAGTAGCGGAGACAACTGGCAACGTCCCCAATGCATTTGGCCCAGGAAGTGCTAACAAATGTGCAGTGCAATAGTGGTGCAAAAAGTTTCACGAAGGAGACAAGAGCCTTGAAGACGCGGTGCTTAGTGGCGGCCACTGGAAGTTGACAACGACCAATTAAGAGCAATCATTGAAGCTGATCTTCTTAAAACTACACAAGAAGTTGCTGAAGAACCCAACATCAGCCATTCTGTGGTAACTCACCATCTGAAGCAAGCTGGAAAGGTGAGAAAGCTTGATAAGTGGGTGCCTCATGTACTGGCTGAAAATCAAAAAAAGTATTGTTTTGAAGTGTCATCTTCTCTTAATTCTGCCCAGCCACAACAAGCCATTTCTCGATTGGGTTGTGACATGCAACGAAGAATGATTTTATACAACAGCCGGCAACAACCAGCTCAGGGATTGGACCCAGAAGTGGCAGAGCACTTCCCAAAGGCAGACCTGCACCAGGGAAGGGTCCTGGTCACTGCTCGATGGTGTCTGGCCCACCACAGCTTTCTGAGTCCCCGTGAGACCATTACCTCTGAGAAGCACGCCCAGCAAATCGATGGGATGCCCCGATGACTGTAACTCCTGCAACCAGTGCTGGTCCACAGAAAGAGACTGTTTCTTCCCCATTTCTTCTCCACATATCACACAACCAGTGCTTCAGAAGTTGAACGACTTGGGCTACAGAGTTTTGCCTCATCCACCATATTCACCTCACCTCTCGCCAACCAATTACTACTTGTTCAAGCATGTCAACAACTTTTTGCAGGGAAAATGCTTCCACTACTAGCAGGAGGCAGAAAGTGCTTTCCAAGAAATCTGTCGAATCCTGAAGCACGGATTTTTATGCTACAGGAATAAACAAACTTATTTCTCATTGGCAAAAATATGTTGACTATAATGGTTCCTATTTTGATTAATAAAAATGTGTTTGATCCTAGTTATAATGATTTAAATTTCACGGTCCAAAACTGTAATTACTTTTGTTTCAACCTAACATTTGGCTATGCTGGGTCTTAGGTGTGGCATGTGGGGTCTTTGGTCTTTGCTGTGGCATGAGGGATCTTTAGTTTTCGGCACGTAACATCTGGTTCCCTGACCAGGGATTAAACCCGAGCCCCCTGTATTGAGAGCACGGAGTCTTAGTCACTGGGCCACCCAGAAGTCCCTGGTGTATGCATTTTTAAAGAAAAGATGTTTTACATGAAGGACAACACGTGCTCTGATGGGTATCTGTTTTAGGCCTGCAACTAAATTACTTTGGGCGAAATTTTCATCTGCTCTGAGCTTCAGTTTCCTTATCTATAAAGTAAGGCTAGAAATATGTAGTTGTGAAAATTAAAATCATTCATTAATTTATCAAGCAGTTATTGAGGGCCTTCTGCATGCTAGGTAGAAGTCATGTATTTGATGGTGTTCTACAAACTGGAAAGCTTTATGTAAGGAAGTTCATCGTGAGAGTAATTCAAGAGGAGATATGTGCTTATCTTTGTCTCTTCCCCACTCACCTTAGCGATGTCTCTGAGTCTCTGCTTGATAAGTGCCTCTATACCAACCACTCTCCTCACCCTGACATCTTGATACGGACTTCTGGGGAAGTGAGGCTCAGCGACTTCCTCCTCTGGCAGGTAGGTCATCTCCAGCCACTATTCTGTTTGTGTCAGAACTGAAAACTGTGACTGCACCCACAGAGCAGACTGGAGGGGGAGCTAAAATCCAGAGTGCTGTCTCCAGGCTGCGCCTGGTAACATTTGTTATCCCTTCCTCAGCCACCCCTGGCTTTGTGAGTCTGTGCGGTTCTTGCTGTCTGGAATGCCCAGAGGAAAAACCAAAGCCGTCCTGCTGTAGTGGAAGCTTTACTTGTGCCTCTGTTCAAGGAACTGGACTTCTGCGTTATGTCCTGAGCACAAGCTCCCGCCTTGGTAACCTGCCATGTAACCCGCACCTCTAGGCTAGAACCTTGCCTTGAATTTACTGATTTCTTTCAGAATAAAGGGCTGCATTTACATAAGCACAGTCCACAAGGGGTATAAACTATATGCAGACTCTTTCTTTGGGGCCTGCCATTGCCTCTCAGCTCAGTTATCCCAGTGTAGGTAGTTGTCTGAAAGCTCATATTCAAATAAGTTTGTCTTTGTTTGAGAATCTCCATCATCTGTTCCCTTGGCCCCTGGGTAGCACTTGGCTGGAGGAAATCTTGTTCAAGGAGAGGCTGGAGGGAGAGACATGAGTTGGAAACAATTCACATGGTAAATTCCAGAAATTTTAATGGCCTGTAGTCTCAAAAGCAAACTAACAAGATTCAGCTTCTGAAGATACTTTTAGTCTTTGGCTATACTAAAGAAGTGCAGCGTGCAGCCTATGGTCTTATGGCCCACTCTGTTGGTCAGATGATGTTGGAAGAATTTACTTCTGGGCACTGAGTTTTAAGAGACTGCCCTGGTAAACTAGAGGACTTAGCAGAAGAGGCCAACCAGAAGACGGCCAGGAATCCGAGACTCGTGTCCTCTAAGGCGTAAGTGAAGGATGATGGTCTGGAAAATAGTTTATTCTCTTGGGGGAAAAATAAATGAGTTCCTCCTTGGTGCTGGGAATATGGCAGTGACCAAGTTAGAAATAATCCCTACTGTCTTAAAACTTAGAGTTTGTTAGCAAGGACAAACTGAACAAGTCATTACAACCTTCAGAGCAGATAACAGGCAGCTGACATCTAGCCTTCCAGTATGTGGAAAGTGTCACTTTGGAAAAGAATGTTGTTCCAGAGAGAAGACCTGAGACCTTGGTAGGAGTTCCAGGGAAGGTGACACTGGTTTAGCTTAATGAGCTCTTTGACAGCTAACATATCTCCCTTTAGGCAGTGAATTCCTTTCCACTAAAGGTATCAACAGTGACTGTCAAGAATGTTCTAAAATCAGTAATGATTATTAAAAGTGCACTCAGCTCTGTGCTTTATGCATGTTATCTTGTTAACTTTTTACAGTATCTTATAATACAAGATACTCTTATATACCCAGAGAAGTTAAGTAACTTGCCTCAGGTCAAATAGATGGTAGATGGTGGAGCCAGAATTCAAAGCCAGGCAGTCTGGCCCCAGAGCCCATGCTCTTAACCATTGTACCATACTCTGCTACTTAAAAATAACAATGGCAGCTACCGTTTATTCATTGCTAACTTTTATCAGACACTATGTCTCTCAGATGACCTCTGAGGGCCAAGAGCCAATAACATAATCCAGATGTTATTTCATAGTCCTAAAATTGGCTCTTAGAAAACTCCTGGTGGAAATGTTGATCTCGCCTCTCTTTAGTTCCGCCTTGCTACGGGCAGGTGATCTTACTGCCTCAGATGACCCTTCCCCCATCAGTGAGTGAATCCAGGCTGGCAACAGCAGCTGCAGCTCAGGATGCCTGGGCCACCTCATCTCTGGACGTGATCAGCCTGCTCCTTCTTTGGAAGCTGACCAGGGATATGTTCCAGTGACACGTTACTAAACCAAACTCTCTTTCTTCCCCATCTTTCCCAGACCTCCCATTCCTGCCTGGTGTTCCAGCCTGTTCTGTGGCCAGAATACACGTTTTGGAACCTCTGTGAGGCCATCCTGCAGTTCCAGATGAACCATAGCATGCTTCAGGTAAGAGTTCAGGGCTGGCCTGACTGGATGGGATGGAAGAAAATGTTAACATCGATTGACCCCCATGACTGTATATGTCAGGCACTTGCTAATGGCATGTTAATGATAATGATGAGCAGCTACCGCTTACCGAGTATTTACTGTGTCAGGCACTGTGAACAGTGTATATCACTGTCTCATTTAGTGTTCCCAAGAACCCAACGAGCCAGGTATTACTAGCCCCACTTGTGCAAATGAGTACATCAGAATTATTTAGTTAAGGACACAGAACCAAGAAAAGACCAAACTGAGGTTAAAGTTACAAGTGTTTAATCTCTTCACTGTGGAAACTCAGGAAAGGCTTCTCAGAGAGATTGGCCATTATGCACTGAAGGAATCAGCCTAACAGAAGATTGTAGAAGTGGAAGTGTGCAACACCCGAGGGATTAAAAACAAAAGAGCACTGTCCTCCCATTGCCTAAAGCTGTGTTCTGCCAGGACTTGAAGTTCTGCTTTCAGTTTTGATCACTAGATCTTGAAACAGGTTTCATTAGGAGGGATTCACCTATGTCTGATTAGGACTCTTCATCATAAAGACGATGTGTATGGTGGTGGCAGCTAACTTACTGAGGGTCTGCTAAAGCACTTTGGTGTTTTCATCTGTTTTCTTATTTAACCCTTCCAACAATCCAGCAGCTTTGGTGTCCTCATTGTTCAGATATGGAAACAGAGGGATACAGTAACTGTCTCAAAGTCACAGAATTTTAAGCCCAAAGCTGGCGATGCTTCTTGATTCTGGAGAGATAATGGCCAGGAGGAAATAAAGATATGAGTCAGGGCCTCTCAGTCCCCCTGGCATCGGTGACTCCTTGGAGAAACTGATGAAAGCCATGGACCATCCCCCTGGAAAAACTGCAAAGGTCACTCTAACACGTGGCATTTTGCGTAGAATTGCGCGAATCACTGAAGCACATCAACTGCTTCTGGAGGGTCACATGACTCCTGAAATCTCCCCATGAATCCCAAGTCCAGAGCTCCTGGAATAAGTCAGTGAGACTGTGTGCTTGGTCATTTAGTCTGAGAATATGAGGAAACTGAAAGAGGAAGTTGAGTTCAATTGAAAGGAAAAACAGCAAAGCCTCAATTATCCACTGTCAGTGAGGAATGAATATCAGTTTTTCCACATGACCAAATCTCCCTTTAAGAACTAAACCTTCTTTATCCCTTTTTGATAGAGAACTTTCTGAAACATGTCTTGTGTGTAATTCATTGACACCTACTGTGTATTAGGCACTTGCTAATAATTATGATGATCAGAATAATCACATTCTACTGATGCTGATAGTGATAGTAGTGACTCCCATCTTGAAGCACTTCATTGTGGAGGATGGCCTTGAAAGATGCGATTCTTTCTCTAAGCTAGATGGTCTGCAAATACTTGACTTTGGGATTTCTTGTGTATGGTCTGTGGATAATTTTGACAGCATTCCTTCTTCCCTTCTCTTCCTGTTTCCAGTTTTAAATGAGCTATAGGTAAGAAAACCAGTCAACCACTGGCCTTTCATGAAACCCAGAGGATCTTGGTGCACAAGCTTTTGCGTATGGCTATTCTTGACTCTGGGCTTCCCTGGTGCTCAGACAATAAAGAATCTACCTGCAATGTGGGAGACCTGCGTTCAGTCCCAGGGTTGGGAAGATTCCTGGAGAAGGGAAGGGCTGCCCACTCCAGTATTCTGGCCTGGAGAATTCCATGGACAGAGGAGCCTGGCAGGCTACAGTCCATGGGGTAACAAAGAATCAGACATGACTGGCTTTCACTTTCACATTATTGTCTCTAATTAAGAAGCTCAGAAGTCTTTTANCCCACTCCAGTATTCTGGCCTGGAGAATTCCATGGACAGAGGAGCCTGGCAGGCTACAGTCCATGGGGTAACAAAGAATCAGACATGACTGGCTTTCACTTTCACATTATTGTCTCTAATTAAGAAGCTCAGAAGTCTTTTAGTAATTCAGATTTCTCAGATACTTTCCCACATGGCTATCAGAGGAATTACCTCAAGTTTCACTCATTCTGTTCAGTTCAATCCAGTTCAGTTGCTCAGTTGTGTCCGACTCTTTGTGACCCGATGAACCGCAGCACGCCAGGCCTCCCTGTCCATCACCAACTCCTGGAGTTTACTCAAACTCATGTCCATTGAGTCGTTGATGCCATCCAGCCATCTCATCCTCTGTTGTCCCCTTCTTCTCCCGCCTTCAACCTTTCCCAGCATCAGGGTCTTTTCAGATGAGTCAGTTCTTCGCATCAGATGGCTAAAGTAAATGTCTCATTCTATAAAGGTCTATTACTGAGTACCTGGTCTGAGTCAGGCACTACATTAGTATTCCACAAGCCATCTCATCCTCTGTTGTCCCCTTCTTCTCCCGCCTTCAACCTTTCCCAGCATCAGGGTCTTTTCAGATGAGTCAGTTCTTCGCATCAGATGGCTAAAGTAAATGTCTCATTCTATAAAGGTCTATTACTGAGTACCTGGTCTGAGTCAGGCACTACATTAGTATTCCACACAAGAGATTTAAGCAATTAATTTGCCAGACAAGATCCCTACCTTCATGGAGATTATATTTTTACTTGAGGGGACAGATAATAAGTAAACAAATATATGCAATAAGGCAGTGGAGAAACACAGTGTTGTCCTAGAAAGGAATGAAGCAAGCAAGAGGTGCTGAGTGGAGCAGTCAAGGAAGGTCTTGATAAGCTGTGATATTAAAGATGAGAAGTAGCCAGACATGTAGAAATCTAAGGGAGAAGAATTATTCTCTGTAGAGGGAGCAGGAAGTGGAAGGATGCTATAGTTATATAGTTTAGGTCTTAGAAGAACAAAGAGGCCAGCATGCACGAAGAAGGGTGTGAGATGAAGCTGTGGTGAAACATGTTTAAGGACAACCGGTACCTAAGAGTCATAATTCCAGACATTCATTGAGTTCTTACCACATGTCAGGCATTCTTTTACTTGATTCTACGTAGTTCTATAAGGTATATACTACTCTTAATTGCCTCCATTTTTAGAGTGAGGAGACCAAAGTAATAACAGATATTGACTGTCCTGAACTCTTTCTCAGCAGACCCCATGGGGGTTTTGGCCAGATTTCCTCTGCCCAGGAGCATTCATACTGTTTCTAGAAATCTTAGCACCTCAGCAGAAGCACTAGCAGTATAGTCCAGACTAACAACATCCTGGCCAGGATGCTGTCAGAGGAGAGCTGATCTTTCTGATAGCTCCCTTGTATGTGTTCTGTATCCTCACCAAATTGGACTGTTCAGTTCCTTGTTCTCATCCCCTTTGGTTTTCTGCCTCCACATCTGTGTTCTTGCCCCATCTCCCAAATTCTTATTGTTCAGTTTGAGCTCCTCTGTCTCTGCTGCTGCTGCTGCTAAGTCACTTCAGTCGTGTCCGACTCTGTGTGATCCCATAGACGGGAGACCACCAGGCTCCCCCATCCCTGGGATTCTCCAGGCAAGAATACTGGAGTGGGTTGCCATTTCCTTCTCCAGTGCATGGAAGAGAAAAGTGAAAGTGAAGTCGCTCAGNGGAGCGGCGGCCGGGGCGGGAGGAGCCATGTTGGCGGCTGTTTATCCCGCTCCCCTCGGGCTCGACGTGCCCGCCCCGCGCCCCCCTCCCCCCATGGCTAAGCTCTCCCTCCCTCCTCCCGTCCCTTCCCCGCGGGCGGGCAATTCAAACCCAAAAGGGCGGGAAGGCGGTGTTCTGGGTTGGCGGGCGGGGGGAACGCGCTGCCGCCAAAAAACCGCCGCCGTGAGGGGGCGGGACCCTCCCTCCTGGGGGCGGGGCTTCGGTGAGGCCCCGCCTCCACCCGCGCACCGCCCACGGTCCCAGCGCACGAGACTCGGCGCCGGTGCGCGCCGCTGCCGCCCACGGGTTCCCCCGCTCGGCTACGTGCGCCTGCCGTCTCCCGCCCTCGACGGCTGCCATGGCAACGGCGCTCGGGCCCCGCCCCCGGAGGGGTTGGTTTGCTCCCTGTGCAGCTGTTGCTTCTGCCTGGCGCGGTGGCTCGGGCCGCACTTCGCGCGCCTCGCTCCAGGTTTCCTCGCTTTTCCCCAGGCTGATTGGGGCTCGTACGCTCGCTGTCTCAGCGCGATTCGAGCCTGCTCGTGCGTGCAGCTTGACACAAAAGGTCACTCCTAGAGCTTTCTAAACACTTGGAGGATTTGCAGAGGCGCTGGAGATGCTACAAACTGACCATTTATATATCCTGGAAAAAGTTGTGTACAAGATTCCCGTTGATTCCCCCATCCCCGGGACTTAAGTTTACTGAATCATTAAGAATTGCTTCAGAAGCTGCAACTTTCTTAGGTTTTGCTTGTTTTTTGTTTTTTTTTTTTCTTTTTAGGCTGAAGGTGATGCTAAAGGAGATAAAGCCAAGGTGAAGGACGAAGTAAGTCTTTCTGCGTTTGGAATCTCACAAAGCTTTGGGCTTCTTCAGTGGAGCCCAAATCATATCCTTAGCCCTGAATTTACCTCAGTAAGCTCTTAGTCCCTGGAGTCCAGAACAACTTAGCTCCAAAACTTCGGTTTTTAAGTAGTTCGACTGCCCTATTTGTAATTTCTTTTTTTCTTCTTCTTTTTTTTTTAATAGCCACAGAGAAGATCTGCAAGGTTATCTGCTGTAAGTGTGTCTGCCTCTAAACTTTCATGTTATTCCCTGAAACTAAAAAGCTCTAGAAAACAATTTCCTTTACTTCCCATGAGTTACAGTTAGTCTCTTGCCCATTGGAGTTTGCTTGTTGTGAAATTGTGTTGACTAGCCAAAGCAGGACACTTCTGAGTGTTGCTTGAGTGGGTTTCTGAAGATAAGTTCTCATACAAAGCCCACTGCAGACTTTACAAAGTTGGAGAAACGTCTGTGCCAGTGATTCTGTGGTTTGGTTGTGGGTTGTTTTCTTTGGTCTATTGTACTGATGTTTTCTACTTTGCTTCTCTCCCCCAAATAAAAGAAACCTGCTCCTCCAAAGCCAGAGCCCAAGCCTAAAAAGGCCCCTGCAAAGGTGAGCAAGATGGTGAGACAAACATTGCCTATAGGATTTATGCAAAAGTCTGAATAGTTGTCTCATGTTGCTGACAGGGAGACCTGCTATAAACAAATTCTTTTGTTGACACAAAGTTGAGACTTGACAAAGTTACTAGGGCTGGTCGTTAACCAAAACCTCTGTCTTCAGTTTACAGCAAATTCTGCACTTGGGTATTAAAACACCCAAGTGTTTAAGCTGTTTTATTCTATTATTTGCACCTGAAAGATTTTGTATATTGAAGACCACAATTTGGTTTTGTCTGTCTATGAGGGAGACGTTTGTCTTATATTTGATAAAGCAGACTGTATCCTGGTGATATGAAATGAGGAGAAACAGCTTTTCTTTTCCCTTCCCTCCCCTTTTTAGAAGGGAGAGAAGGTACCCAAAGGGAAAAAGGGGAAAGCTGATGCTGGCAAGGATGGGAATAACCCTGCAGAAAATGGAGATGCCAAAACAGACCAGGTACAACTGCTATTTTCACTTTCTTTAGGTCTGCTCTCACTGATCCCAAAGCTTTTATGGCCTTTTTCTTACACCTGCATCACTCCCCAAGTGTCCCTTTTAATCCAGAGTATGCTTGTGGTTTTTCCCCTCTGTGAATTTAATCTGGATTCCTGAAGTCTCTGCCATCCAGTACATGGAGCTGTGATATGAGAGCCTTGTCCTTGGCTTAAGCGTCACACTCCTGCTACACTGTGGTTTTCAAGTGGGGAGTAACCTCAGACCTTGTCATGCTGATGTGTCCCCATCCCTAGTTTCACAGTAAGATCCAGAGGGGAGGTGACTGAGTAAAGTTAACCTACTAAGTCATTTTTAAAAGAGGTACTGAGTCCCTAAGGTACTTTCCAAGTCTGCTTATTGGATTCTTCTGTCCTTTTCTTTCAGGCACAGAAAGCTGAAGGTGCTGGAGATGCCAAGTGAAGTGTGTGCATTTTTGATAACTGTGTACTTCTGGTGACTGTACAGTTTGAAATACTATTTTTTATCAAGTTTTATAAAAATGCAGAATTTTGTTTTACTTTTTTTTTTTTTTTTNCGCCCTCGACGGCTGCCATGGCAACGGCGCTCGGGCCCCGCCCCCGGAGGGGTTGGTTTGCTCCCTGTGCAGCTGTTGCTTCTGCCTGGCGCGGTGGCTCGGGCCGCACTTCGCGCGCCTCGCTCCAGGTTTCCTCGCTTTTCCCCAGGCTGATTGGGGCTCGTACGCTCGCTGTCTCAGCGCGATTCGAGCCTGCTCGTGCGTGCAGCTTGACACAAAAGGTCACTCCTAGAGCTTTCTAAACACTTGGAGGATTTGCAGAGGCGCTGGAGATGCTACAAACTGACCATTTATATATCCTGGAAAAAGTTGTGTACAAGATTCCCGTTGATTCCCCCATCCCCGGGACTTAAGTTTACTGAATCATTAAGAATTGCTTCAGAAGCTGCAACTTTCTTAGGTTTTGCTTGTTTTTTGTTTTTTTTTTTTTTCTTTTTAGGCTGAAGGTGATGCTAAAGGAGATAAAGCCAAGGTGAAGGACGAAGTAAGTCTTTCTGCGTTTGGAATCTCACAAAGCTTTGGGCTTCTTCAGTGGAGCCCAAATCATATCCTTAGCCCTGAATTTACCTCAGTAAGCTCTTAGTCCCTGGAGTCCAGAACAACTTAGCTCCAAAACTTCGGTTTTTAAGTAGTTCGACTGCCCTATTTGTAATTTCTTTTTTTCTTCTTCTTTTTTTTTTAATAGCCACAGAGAAGATCTGCAAGGTTATCTGCTGTAAGTGTGTCTGCCTCTAAACTTTCATGTTATTCCCTGAAACTAAAAAGCTCTAGAAAACAATTTCCTTTACTTCCCATGAGTTACAGTTAGTCTCTTGCCCATTGGAGTTTGCTTGTTGTGAAATTGTGTTGACTAGCCAAAGCAGGACACTTCTGAGTGTTGCTTGAGTGGGTTTCTGAAGATAAGTTCTCATACAAAGCCCACTGCAGACTTTACAAAGTTGGAGAAACGTCTGTGCCAGTGATTCTGTGGTTTGGTTGTGGGTTGTTTTCTTTGGTCTATTGTACTGATGTTTTCTACTTTGCTTCTCTCCCCCAAATAAAAGAAACCTGCTCCTCCAAAGCCAGAGCCCAAGCCTAAAAAGGCCCCTGCAAAGGTGAGCAAGATGGTGAGACAAACATTGCCTATAGGATTTATGCAAAAGTCTGAATAGTTGTCTCATGTTGCTGACAGGGAGACCTGCTATAAACAAATTCTTTTGTTGACACAAAGTTGAGACTTGACAAAGTTACTAGGGCTGGTCGTTAACCAAAACCTCTGTCTTCAGTTTACAGCAAATTCTGCACTTGGGTATTAAAACACCCAAGTGTTTAAGCTGTTTTATTCTATTATTTGCACCTGAAAGATTTTGTATATTGAAGACCACAATTTGGTTTTGTCTGTCTATGAGGGAGACGTTTGTCTTATATTTGATAAAGCAGACTGTATCCTGGTGATATGAAATGAGGAGAAACAGCTTTTCTTTTCCCTTCCCTCCCCTTTTTAGAAGGGAGAGAAGGTACCCAAAGGGAAAAAGGGGAAAGCTGATGCTGGCAAGGATGGGAATAACCCTGCAGAAAATGGAGATGCCAAAACAGACCAGGTACAACTGCTATTTTCACTTTCTTTAGGTCTGCTCTCACTGATCCCAAAGCTTTTATGGCCTTTTTCTTACACCTGCATCACTCCCCAAGTGTCCCTTTTAATCCAGAGTATGCTTGTGGTTTTTCCCCTCTGTGAATTTAATCTGGATTCCTGAAGTCTCTGCCATCCAGTACATGGAGCTGTGATATGAGAGCCTTGTCCTTGGCTTAAGCGTCACACTCCTGCTACACTGTGGTTTTCAAGTGGGGAGTAACCTCAGACCTTGTCATGCTGATGTGTCCCCATCCCTAGTTTCACAGTAAGATCCAGAGGGGAGGTGACTGAGTAAAGTTAACCTACTAAGTCATTTTTAAAAGAGGTACTGAGTCCCTAAGGTACTTTCCAAGTCTGCTTATTGGATTCTTCTGTCCTTTTCTTTCAGGCACAGAAAGCTGAAGGTGCTGGAGATGCCAAGTGAAGTGTGTGCATTTTTGATAACTGTGTACTTCTGGTGACTGTACAGTTTGAAATACTATTTTTTATCAAGTTTTATAAAAATGCAGAATTTTGTTTTATTTTTTTTTTTTTTTTTAAGCTATGTTGTTAGCACAGAACACTTCATTGTTGTTTTTTGGGGGAAGGGCACATCACTAACAGAATGTCTCTGAAGCTGAATTGACGTGGGGGAAAAATACCTTTCCCGTCTAGTTTTGAGAGACTTCCTCTTGGTTCCTAGGAAGGAGGGATTCCTTCATGTTGACACATATTAGCCACCTTGGCACAAACGCCTTGTGGTGTGGGAAAACTAAAATTTAGTTTTTATGTTCTCTTCTCCCTCTCCACCTCAGCACAGACTTGACTCCCCTAAACCCAGAGACCTGTTGGAACCTGAACCCCGTGCCCCCCCAAAATTGATGACCAGTATGTCAGGCAATCTGGACTTTCTAGTGTCACCATTGAGATGGCGTCCTTCAAAAGAGCAGCAGTTCCTTTTTTTGTACTGTGGCTCCTCAGAGTGATACTTCTGCCGTTTTCATTTCCATTTCCTGAAAGTCAGGGTCGGCTCGTGAAAAGTTGTCAAACAACATGCTAAATGTGAAATGTCAACCCTCACTCTAAACTTTCCCTGTTCAGAGCATCACATGAAGATTTCATTGGGTTTTATAGTGGCTTTCTGATTTTGGTAGTCCATTGAAAAAGGGAGTTTGAAAGTTGTGTACTGTTAACGATTGTCTGCCCATGTCCTGCCTGAAATACCATGATTGTTTATGAAAAGTATCTTTAATAAAGCTGGATACAGTTTGGCTTGGAATGCTGCTTTTAATCTTTTCCCAGGAGCGGGGGAGCCTGGTTTCTCCCAAGCCTCTTGGGACAGGATGCATTCTGGTGTGAGGTGTAGACACTCCATGTACAGTTGATCTTTAGGGTCCATCTATAGAACACAGTGCTGCGTGGAGTTGGGAAAGATCCCAGGAGCGGACTGCTGGCGAGGCTGGGAGCAGAGAAGTGGTGTCTCTACTTGGTTATACCTGAAGTGTATTTTTAAATGCAGGTATCTGGTAGGTCTGAGGTTTTGGCCTGGTAGGTGACAGTAAAAGAGCCTTTACACTTCACTCGCATTTAAGGTCTCTGTAAAGTTAGCAAATTAATAGATAACAGCCATATGTTCCTTAAGTGAGAAGGAAGTGCTTTTGTGTCTGTACAGTTGGCATAGGATGTGTAAGGCAGATGGCACCCTGCTCTTGAGAAGTGATTATAAATTCTTGTCCTTGCTGGTGAAGTATTCTAGCTCCACAAAGATGTTAGTGGGGACTTTACTCATTGCTTTAGTTTGAAGACCCTTCAGAGAAACCCTTTCTTTTAGGAAAATAGCAAGAACTCATCTGTTAGGAAATCAAACGTAATAAATTGACAGTTGCAATTCGAATTTGCTTCCACAGGTCACCTTTATTTGAGGGTTGGCCAAAAATTTGGAAGTGCTTATGGAAAAACAAACTTCTTGGCCAGCCCAATAAGTTGGAGACTAGTTTTTAAAAAAACTTTATGTGACTATCCCTTTAGTCAAAAAGGTAGAGCTTTCATATCGGTTAAGCTCTTTCTTGGTAACTTTTCTGTTCATTGTCTCTGACCTTCAGTTTTGAGACAATTGTGTAATCCAAGTGTTAACACCCTTTTTACTAATGGGGAAATAGATGAAGAAACTTGTTCAGGGTTATGTGTACATCTAAGGAGTAGCAAAGTCCTTTTTCAAACCCCCGGCTTTAGTGAAAAATAATTTCAAAGTTCGACTTGTATTAGGGGCACTATTTGGAGAAGGTATACTTTGCCCACTTGGGCAGGTTCAGGCATTTGCCTCCATTATTGCTGAAGTAGTTCTAGGGTGTTGGTTGTTAATTTTTATTCAGGGATGGTGTCATTTTCCAGAGGGGAGCCTGTTAACAACTGTTAAGAGTCGGGGTATGGCAACTTGTTATTGCACAGAAGTTGAAGGATTTGAGAAAGCCACAGTTAAGGTTACCTTGTCAGTATTTGTTAAGAGTTCAGGTTGTTGAGATCTGTTGAGACATAGACCAGGCTAGGAGTTTGGCCACTTTCTGTCCTTTAATCTTTGGGTCAGTCCTATGTAGATGTTATCCCCATTTTACAGTTAAGTGATTCAGAGGTGAAGTGACTGGCTTAGATTATATTCAGTAACCATCTTTTTCTGTTACTTAGAAATTAGGATAAGGAAGGTGAGCTTGAATTTTTTTCCTTCCTGGAAAATATTTACTGATTCGACTGACTGTGGAGCATGAGAGTGCCCCGGCTTACAAATCAAGAAAGTAGATGTGAAAACCTTGTAAGGACATTTAAGACAATCTTATAGCTTGATCAGTGGCAGTCCTGACCTGAACATCATATGAAAACATTCCCTTCCCCATGCCCTGTCTCCAAGCCCAGTTGGGAAGAGTTGCCAGTAACCTGCCTTGCTGCTTTCTTGACTCTTTAAAAAAGAAAAAAAAAAATCAAATGGCTTAAACAGGATTTCTGTCCCTAAGAAAACTGGCTTAGAGTGGTTCTGAGAACCCAGGTGGTTCTTTCCAGCTTTTCTGCCCAGAGAGTGTGGTCTACCCACCACCCCTCCCCAGTCAGCTGCTGCAGACCCCAGCTTCACACCAGTGTGCAGAGGCAGGAGATGTTTTCTTTCTTTTTTTTTTTTTTTTTTTTTTTAAGAATAATGAATTATTTCACAGATGTGCCTCAGTAGCTTGTCTGATTGGGCTAAAGTAGATCACCTGCTCACACTTAAGCCAGTCATGGCAAGAGGGATAGAACCACAGAATCTGTTGAGGATTCAGCCAGAATTACTGAAATTAAATAGGGTAGAGATGATAACAGAAGAACTAAGTGGATAATCACTACACTCCAGTCCTGTGATGTCTCCAAGCCTCACCTTGCCTGGCTTGACTGCTGCATTTAATATTGCTGAGCACAGGCCCCCAAGCTTATTTCAAGGTGAGAAAAAATTCACCCCGTAAATTCCACCATTTTAACACATAATTGAGTGGTTTTTAGAATATTCACAAGTTTATACCAGTTTCCACTATGCGGAATATTTTTAGCACTCCAGAGAAACCTTATACCTTCTAGCAGTCATTCCCCATTCTCCCACCAACCCTGCTGCTAAGTCACTTCAGTCGTGTCCAACTCTGTGCGACCCTTTCCATGGCAGGCTGCCCGGTCCCTGGGATTCTCCAGGCAAGAACACTGGAGTGGGTTGCCATTTCCTTCTCCAGTGCAGGAAAGTGAAAGTGAAGTTGCTCAGTCGAGTCCGACTCTCAGCGGCCCCATGGACTGCAGCCTACCAGGCTCCTCCATCCATGGGGTTTTCCAGGCAAGAGTACTGGAGTGGGGTGCCATTGCCTTCTCCGCCCACCAACCCTAGGCAACTGCTAATCCCCATTGTCTTTATTTTTTAAGTTAATTTTTATTGAAGTAGAGTTGTTCCACATTGTCCAATCAAAGACATTCCATCTAAATGAAATGTTAGAATACATAGTCTTGTGACTGGCTGCTTTCACTAAGCATGTTTTCAGAGTTCGTGCAGGTATTTCATTCCTCCTATTGCCAAGTGTCCGTCGGATGGATGATAGACCGTATTTTATTGATGAGTTGGGCATTCAGGTTTCCACTTTTTGGCTATTATGAATACTGCTTAAAATGTCGTGTACAAGTTTTTTTGTGTGGACATGTATTCAGATCTTTGGGGCATATCCACAGCAGTGGAATTGCTGGGGCATATCGTATCTCTTACGTTTAACTTTTTGAGGAATCAACAGTTTTCCATAGCAGCCAGTGCCATTTTACATTCCCACCAGTGATATATGAGGGTTCCATTTTCCGCACGTCCTCACCGACACGTATTTCTTGTTTTATTATGGGCATCCTGGTGGGTATGAAGTGATGTTTCATTGTGGTATTAATTTACATTTCCCTTATAACTCAGATGTTGAGCATCTGTTCACGTGCGTTGGCCATTTGTATACCTTTTTTTTTATTTTGGCCGAGGGCTTATGGGATCCTAGTTTCCCAACTAGGGGTTGAGTGTATGCCTCCTGCAATAGAAGCACAAGAGTTTTAACCACTGGAATGCCAGGAAATTTATTTATTTATTGAGAAATGTTTATTTAGATCCTTTGCCCATTTTTAATTGAGTTATCTACTGTTGAGATGCAAGGGTTCTTTATATACTCTGCACACTAAGATTCTCATCAGATACATGATTTGCAAGGACTCCCATCCTATGGGGTTATATTTTTTTGTCCTGTGACTATAGCAGTCTTTATATCTGGAATTCAAGAAGGAAACGGCTGTGTTCCAAAGCAGACACTCAGGTCCAAAATATGAAGATATTTATATTTTTTGAACTGCCGCCTTCACGCCAAAGCCCATCCATCTCAGCATCCAAAGATGAAGGACACGTTCTCCTTAGCTCTATAATAGAGCGGCAAACTCTGCACCACTGAGGCCACAGGACAGTTGAGCCTGTGAAACGACGTCTGCCGGGGACCCCAGCTTCACTCTCACAGCTTGGCATCTTCGTCCAGGAGAGCGATGGTCTGAGCATCCCTCCAGATTGCACTCATGCTGTGCTGCCAAGGCTAGGCTGGCTGGGCAAGAGCAGGCATGGTGACAGACTCCAAGAGGAGGGGCCTTTCAAAGCTGTAGTTTTATCAGCAATGTCATAGTACTGAAGATTCTTTCTGGGGAAGACAGTTGACTTTGCCTTAACCTTTCTGGCCTTAACATCTACTTTGTCGCCACACAACACAATGGGGATGTTCTCACACTCGTACCAGATCTCTATGCCAGTTAGGCACGTTTTTGTACATAACTCTCAATACAACATCCAAAATCCTGATGGCACACTGAGCCTTGGATATAATAGTCATCCCCATACTCTTGGCTGAAAAATCCCATGGACAGAGGAGCCTGGTAGGCTGCAGTCCATGGGATTGCTAAGAGTCGGACATGACTGAGCAACTTCACTTTCACTTTTCACTTTCCTGCATTGGAGAAGGAAATGGCAACCCACTCCAGTGTTCTTCTCTGGAGAATCCCAGGGATGGGGGAGCCTGGTGGGCTGCCGTCTATGGGGTCGCACAGAGTCGGACACAACTGAAGTGACTTAGCAGCAGCAGCAGCAATCCATCAAATTTCTCCTAACCAACTGTATCACATACATTGAATTTAATAGGTCCTCTATTGGTATGGAACTCAAGGAGATAGCCCTTAACCCCAAGGTGGTGGTGGTTTAGTCACTAAGTCGTGTCAAAATCTTGTGACCCTATGGACAGGGGAGCCTGGCAGGCTACAGTCCGTGGGATTCTCCAGGCAAGAATACTGGAGTGGGTTGCCATTTCCAAGGGAGCTACATAATCTGAGTCACCAGTCAGATGTTTTACCGGTTTAGTTTTTTGAGTACCATCATCAGCCAATACGAGCTACTTGGAACTGAACTTGGGATTCTCCTTGGGCAGCCATCGTGGTGTTATTTCCGGAAGTGTCTCCGTGCCCATCTGACTGAGGGGTGGGTTTTATTATTTAATCGTGTGTTTTGATTGATTGTAATAAATCCATTGCCTAGTTCAAGGTCATAAAGATTTACATTTAATGTTTTTCTAAAAGTTTTAAATTAAGTTCTTAAATTTAGCTCTGAACCATTTGAGTTAATTTTTTGTATGTTGTGAGACCTAAGCATTTCCTCCTTTTAAAAGCTGTTCTAGACCTCTTCCTGGGCCTTCCCACTTTCTAAGACACCGTTTATCCAGCTCTGCGTTAGGACCACTCAGGCTCCTTTGAGACCTGTTTTCTACAGTTTCTCCTGGTAATGTCATCCAGTGACTCCCATTTTCATCTTCCGCATCTCTGGAGTTCAGTGTTCCCACCACTGCACAGATTCTCCTGTGCAATCCCATCTAGACGTCCTGTAGACACTCCAAGTTAAGCATGACCCACATGGAGTTCATCTTGCTCACAAACTGACCTCCCTGGCTGGTCTCAGGTCTGGTAAAAGCACCAGACCCAATCCTTCCCTCAAACTATCCTGAAGTTTAGCCCAGATACCCCGCTCCCTCTCCATCATCACACATTTCCAGTGAGTGCTGAAATCATGGAGACCTTTGGGAAAATTTTTTTTCATGAAAAATTTTAAATGTGCAAAAGTAAGATAATGTAACAAACCCCAGTGTACCTATCACGTTGTACAGCTGCCAAGTCTTGTCCAACTCTGCAGCCCCATGGACTGTGGCATGTCGGGCTTCCCTGTCCTTCACCATCTCTCAAAGTTTGCTCAAACTCATGTGCATTGAATCATTGATGCCATCCAACCATCTAATCCTCTGGTGCCCCCTTCTGCCCTCAAATCTTTCCCACCATCAGGGTCTTTTCCACTGGGCTGGCTCTTTGCATCAGGTAGCCAAAGTATTAGAGCTTCAGCACCAGTCCTTCCAATGAATATTCAGGACTATTTTCCTTTAGGATTGACTGGTTTGATTTTCTTGCTGTCCAAGGGACTCTCAAGAGTCTTCTGTAGCCTCCATAGTTCAAAAGCATCAATTCTTTGGCGCTCAGCTTTCTTTATGATCCAACTCTCACATCTGTACATGACTACTGGGAAAACCATAGCTTTGAGTATACACAGACCTTTGTTGACAAAGTAATGTCTCTGCTTTTTAATACACTGTCTAGGTTTGTCATAGCTTTTCTTCCAAGGAGCAAGTGTCTTAATTTCATGGTTGCAGTCATCATCTGCAGTGATTTTTTTAGCCCAAAAACATGACGTCTCTCACTGTTCCCATTGTTTTCTCATCNGTAATGTCTCTGCTTTTTAATACACTGTCTAGGTTTGTCATAGCTTTTCTTCCAAGGAGCAAGTGTCTTAATTTCATGGTTGCAGTCATCATCTGCAGTGATTTTTTTAGCCCAAAAACATGACGTCTCTCACTGTTCCCATTGTTTTCTCATCTATTTGCCATGAAGTGATGGGACTGGATGCCATGATCTTAATTTTTTGAAGGTTGAGTTTTAAGCCAGCTTTTTCACTCTCTGATTTTCTGAGGCTCTTTAGTTCTTCACTTTCTGCCATAAGGGTGGTGTCATCTGCATATCTAAGGTTATTGATATTTCCCCTGGAAACCTTGATTCCAGCTTGTGCTTCATCCAGCCCAGCATTTCACATGGTGTACTCTGCATATAAGTTAAATAAGCAGGGTGACAATATACAGCTTTGAGGTACTCCTTTTCCTATTAGGAACCAATCTGTTGTTCCATGTCCAGTTCTAACTGTGGCTTCTTGACCTGCACACAGATTTCTCAGGAGGCAGGTCAGGTGGTCTGGTATTCCCATCTCAGAATTTCCCACAGTTTGTTGTGATCACACAGTTAAAGGCTTTAACATAGTCAATGAAACAAAAGTAGATGTTTTTCTGGAATTCTCTTGCTTTTTCTATGATCCAATGGATATTGGCAATTTGAGCTCTGATTCCTCTGCTTTTTTCTAAATTCAGCTTGTATATCTGGAAGTTTTCAGTTCATATACTGTTGAAACCTAGCTTGAAGGATTTTAAGTGTTATCTTGCTAGCATGTGAAATGAGTACAACTGAGTGGTAGTTTGAGCATTCTATGGCATTGCCTTTCTCTGGGATTGGAATGAAAACTGACCTTTTCCAGTCCTGTGGCCACTGCTGAGTTTTCCAAATTTGCTGGCATATTGAATGCAGCACTTTAACAGCATCATTTTTAGGATTTGAAATGGCTCAGCTGGAATTGCATCACCTCCAACACCTTTGTAGTAAAGCTTCCTTTGACCCACTTGACTTCACACTCCAGGATGTCTGGCTCCTAAGTGAGTGATAACACCATTGTGGTTATCTGAGTCATTAAGACCTTTTTTTATACAGTTCCGCGTATTCTTGCCACCTCTTCTTATATCTTCTGCTTCTGTTAGGTCCATACCATTTCTGTCTTTCATTGTGCCCATCTTTGCATGAAATGTTCCCTTGGTATCCCTAATTTTCTTCAAGAGATCCCTAGTCTTCCCCATTCTATTGTTTTCCTTTGTTTCTTTGCATTGTTCACTTAATAAGTGAAAAGAAATACCTGTCACATAGCTTCAGTAATTATCAGCTCATACATGGCCAGTCTTGACTTAATGTGACTGTCTGCTTATTCCTCTTAACCATACATAGCCTGACATCATATTTCATCCATAAATACTTCAGTATGTATGGATATGAACTTTTTAAGATACACAATCATCATATCAGCATATCAAAAACATTAGTTCCTTAATGTTATGAAATACTGAAGTTCTCAGATTTCCATGTCTTTATTTTTCAGTAATTTGTTTATTTGAAAATCCAAACAGGGTTTTATATTAAAGTTGGCATATTCCTTGAAGTCCTTTTGAGCTGGCAGGTTCCTCTCCATCTCTTTCCCATTCTGGCTTTTGCTGAGGTGTCATTTAACAGGCTTCTTTACCCTTTGTATTTCCTGTTAGTTAGGAATAGACCTGGGAGTGTGAGTGAATTCAGATTTAGTGGCAAGAAAACCTCACAGATAGTGTTGTGTGTTTTCATCAAAGATGCATCAGGTCTGATTGTCTCTTTTTCTGTGTTGCAGCCATCAAAGCGCAATGCTTAGATCTGTTAATTTATCCAAGTTTGCAAAATGGTGCGACTGTCTCTTTCCATCCCTTTCCCTTATAATACGTGAAATACCACTATGAACGGAAACTTGTCTACATTACCGTTCATATTGGAAAGAGGGAAAGTGTCCAGATTTCTTGCCAGTTTCCTAAATAATGAGTTGGTTTACTGGCACCCTCCAAAAGTGACCAGTAGGCTGGTTTTTTTTTTTACTTTTAGTATCATAGTTACTGAATTAAATACATTTTATGTGTTTCAGTTCGTTGCAGTTATTAAACATCAGCGATGCTTCAATTGTCTTTAATTTTTTCCAGTAGCTGTCTCTTCCGGGGAAGGCAATGGCACCCCACCCCAGTACTCTTGCCTGGAAAATCCAATGGACGGAGTAGCCTGGTGGGCTGCAGTCCATGGGGTCGCTAACAGTCGGACAGACTGAGCGACTTCACTTTCACTTTTCTCTTTCATGCATTGGAGAAGGAAATGGCAACCCACTCCAGTATTCTTGCCTGGAGAATCCCAGGGATGGGGGAGGTCTCTTATACACATCTAGATGTGTATAAGAGACAGGTCCCGAGCTNAGTCGGACAGACTGAGCGACTTCACTTTCACTTTTCTCTTTCATGCATTGGAGAAGGAAATGGCAACCCACTCCAGTATTCTTGCCTGGAGAATCCCAGGGATGGGGGAGCCTGGTGGGCTGCCGTCTATGGGGTCACACAGAGTCGGACACGACTGAAGTGACTTAGCAGCAGCAGCAGCAGCTGTCTCTTCAAGTTGTCTCCCAAGTCCTTTTGATACAGCCCTTTTGATAGTAATATTTGGTAACTTCTTTGCTATCTAGTATGGTAAGATGTTCCAAACATATCTTGTTCATTTTCTGCTCCAGACCTGGAGTCAGTTATTTTTAGGGGAATAGAAGAAAACAACAAAATCCATCGTTCTGTTTAGTGATGAGAGAGAAATCTAGGCTCTAGAAGGCCCATTGCTGCTGTTTGGGTCATTGTTTCTAGGCCTTTTTAGGGCACAAAGCTAGGATAAATATTTTAAGAAAAAACATAGATACTTTCTGTTCAAATTCAAGACTTGAGTATTTTGTTTTTAATACTTATGTATTTGGCTGTACCCGGTCTTACTTGCAGCATGTGTGATCTTTGATCTTCATTGTTTGGCATGCAGGATCTCCAGTTGCAGTATGTGGGATCTAGTTCCCGGACCAGCGATCGAACCCATGCCCACTGCAGTGGAAGTGTGGAATCCTCACCACTGGGCCACCAGGGAAGTCCCTTATTTAAGTTTACTTACGTAAAATAATCATGTAGTTCCAGGTCCAATCGTTAAAACAAGACAGATTCAGACAAGTCTAATTCCCACTCCCGTGTCATCCTCTGGCCTCCCAGGTGGCTCGGCGGCAAAAGAACCCACCTGCCAGCGCAGGAGACCTGGGTTCCATCCCTGGGGCGGGAAGATCCCCTGGAGCAGAGAATGGCAACCCACTCCAGTATTCTTGCCTGGGAAATCCCAGGGACAGAGGAGCCTGGAGGCCGCAGTCTGTGGGGTCGCAGAAGAGCCAGACGGGACTGAATGACTGAACAACAACCCCCGATCATCCTCTGCCTTGTGCCTTGCTTCCCATTGAGGGGCTTTTTGTTTAATTTTTTTCCTTAAAAGATTTTTTTTCAACAGATAAATAATGTTATATTCCCCCTTTCTTATATGAAGATAACATATATTTCTCTGCTTACTTAATACAGTCTGGAGATGTGTAATGCTCCTTTTACAGTACAGTTTTGTGTTGTATTTATGTGTATTTCAAGTCTTTTGTATATAGTTCTTTTTACGTAGTGTATTTTTTATCTTTTAGATGTTTTAAAAAAAATTTTAGCTGTTTTTGGTATTTAAAAAGGTGTGTGTGTTTGCTCAAAGTAATTAGCATTGCTTTATAGTAAATACCATTGCTTTATAGTAATGCCTTTATATGATAAACTTAGTCTCTTCCAACCCCAAACTCCCAATCTGTGACCTTTCTTACTTTTTCCCCAGCAGTCACCACTTCTCTCTGCCTCCATTTCCTTTCTCACACCTCAGCTTCCACGGTCCAGCACTGAAGCCACACTCCCGCTCCCTTCTCCCGCCTCCATCCCTCTCACCAAGCTCTTAGCCAGCACGTGCACACAGGCAGCTGAGCTGAGCGTTGCCACCATGCAGCCAGAATCACTGGACAATGGAGACTCCGTTTCAGGTGGCGCCCAGACTCTGCCGACCTGCCTGTTCCATTCTCTGAAGACCCAGCTTTCCTCTCTCAGCTTTCCTCTGTGCAGCCTCCTCCTCGCCTATATGCAGCAGCCCATCTCCATCCTCCTTGGCCACTTCCATTCAGACTTCACGGTCATGGAAGATGCAGTTGAGAGGGGCCCTGTCTTCCTGCCACCTTCGTATCCCCCAAAGGTGGGGGAACACCTCTCTTCTTGAGTCCAAGCCTTTGGCTTGGTGTCCAGATCCATCCCTCTCAGCTCCTCTGAGACTAAACCCACACAGGTGTCCCCTTTCTCTCCTGCCTTATCCATTTCTCCTCCCCTGGGGTGTTCCTGCCTGCAAACACACCAGGCCTCAAGAGCATCCTCCCTTGGCCCTCTGGAGTCACTACCCTATTTTTCTGCTCCCCTTTACGGCAGAACTACTCAAGGAACTGTCCGTTTCTCCATCCCCACTTCCTCTCCCCTGGTCTCTCCTCAGCCCACTCTTAACAAGGAGGCTTTGCCTCTGCCCCACCTGTTAAGCCACAGTGGTGTACATCTTGCCAAAGTAAAAAATTCTGCCTCATCTCCTTTTTGCTCTCAACCAACCGCTTTTCCTCGATGTTGACAGCAGTATTGTATTCTGACTTTACCATCTGCATGTGTGAGTGCTCAGTTGTGTCTGACTCTTTGTGACTCTGTGGGGTGTAGCCTACCAGTCTCCTCCGTCCATGGGACTTTCCAGACAAGAATACTGAAGTGGGTTTTCTACTCCAGGGAATCTTCCCAACTCAGGGATCGAACCCGCATCTTCTGCGTCTCCTGGTTGGCAGGTGGATGTGTTACCACTGAGCCACCTGGGAAGCCCACCATCTATATGACAGTGACTCAAATTCCTATCTCCAAACAGAACTTCTCCCCTCAAATCCATGCTTAGGCCACTTAATAGGCTTCACCAATCTAACAAAAATTCATTAATTTTTGTAACAAAGTATCTTTCCCTCAAGCTTTCCCCATCTAAGTAAACAGCACCATCATCCACCAAAACCTTGATTTCTCTCTGCCCATCCATCACTCCATTCACGATCAATCCATCAATAAATTCTTTTGGTCCAATTTGAAAAATCTGTTTTGGACCCAACCAGTTTGCAATGTCCTAACTGCAGAGGACACAGACTGTATGAGATCCCTCAGACTCCTCAGCAGCCTCCACAGCTCTCATTTGGAGACCCCCTGCACCCAGTCACCCTTCTACTTTCAGACTTGCATGAAAGACCACTCTTAAGCCACGAGATCTGACTTCCTAAAAGGCAGCCCAGTGGCTGGTTGGTTTGGTCCAGGACTGTGGAGACATTAGTTCCCCCAGAAACATGGGGGACGGGAGATGAACAGCGAAAGAGCTGTGTTAGTGAACGCCTCTGCCTCCAAGTTTCCTCCTTTCAGCCCTTCCAGAAAAGTCTCTTGTGCCAAGTAAATACAGCCTCTGAATGGCCTGCTGTGTCTCTGCAGATTGTTGGGAAACAGTAACCAGTGTGTCAGGCATCCCGTCGCATGACTCTGCATCTTTCCCCTTCCTCACCCTTGTCACTCTGGGCTTGCTTAGATAAGTAAAGTTGTTGTTTTGGTCACTAAATCATGTCTGACTCTCTTGCGACCCCCTGGGCTGAAAAACATCTGCTTCACTGACTACACTCATGTCGATGATGGTGTGGATCACACCAAACTATGGAAAATTCTTAAAGAGATGGAAATACCAGACCACCTTATCTGTCTCCTGAGAAACCTGTAGATGGGTCAAGAAGCAACCATTAGAACTGGACATGGAACAACTAACTGGTTCAAAATTGGGAAAGGAGTATGTCTAGGCTATCTATTGTCGCCCTGCTTGTTTAACATATATGCAGAGTACATCATGCAAGATGCTGGGCTGGATGAAGCACAAGCTGGAATCAAGATTGCTGAGAGAAACATCAGCAACCTCAGATATACAGATGATACAACCATAATGGCAGAAAGCAAAGAGGAACTTGAGGGTGGAAGAGGAGAGTGAAAAAGCGGGCTTAGAAGAGGAGGAAAAGTGGAAACAGTGGCAGATTTTATTCCCTTGGCTCCAAAATCACTGCGGACGGTGACTGCAGCGTGAAACGAAAAGAGGCTAGCTCCTTGGGAGGGAAGCTATGACCAACCTAGACAGCATATTAAAAAGCAGAGACATCACTTTGCTGACAAAGGTCCATATAGTCAAGCCCATGGTTTTTCCAGAAGGTGTGTATGGATGTGAGAGTTGATTCATAAAAGACTGAGCACAGAAGAATCGATGCTTTCAAATTGTGCTGAAGAAGANTATGACCAACCTAGACAGCATATTAAAAAGCAGAGACATCACTTTGCTGACAAAGGTCCATATAGTCAAGCCCATGGTTTTTCCAGAAGGTGTGTATGGATGTGAGAGTTGATTCATAAAAGACTGAGCACAGAAGAATCGATGCTTTCAAATTGTGCTGAAGAAGACTCTTGAGAGTCCCTTGAATGGCAAGGAGATCAAACCAATCAGTCCTGAAGGAAATCAACCCTGAATATTCATTGGAAGCTCCAATACTTTGGCCATCTGATGCGAAGAGGTGACTCATTGGAAAAGACCTTGATGCTGGAAAGATTGAGGGCAGGAGGAGAAAGGGCACCAAGAGGATGAGATGGTTGAATGGCACCATTGATTCAATGGACATAAGTTTGAGCAACCTCTGGGAGACAGTGAAGGGTGAGGAAGCCTAGTGTGCCTCAGTCCATGGGGGTCACAAAGAGCTGGACGTGACTTAGCAACTGAACAACAACAGTGACGTGGACTGCAGCCCGCCAGGCTCCTCTGTCCATAGGATTTCCCAGGCAAGAAGAGTGGGGTGGGCTGCCGTTTCCTTCTCCAGGGGATCTTCGGAACCCAGGGATTGAACCCATGTCTCCGTATCGGTAGGTGGATTCTTTACCACTGAGCCACCAGGGAACCCCCTCAAGTAAAATACCAGTACTTTAATCCTTTCCTCAGCCTTTTCTTTCCCAAGGAACAAGGATAATACCAGAGTAAAACACAACCCCGATCCAAGCCACTGTTCACTCTCTCTGGGGCAGTGCCTCAGAATACCTGTGAGCCTGCGAGCAGTGCAGGTCTAGAGCCCTGCCAAGACCCACAGAGTTGGATTGCTGGAAAAGGGGCTTAGGACTCTGATTTGAAAAGTCCTTCAGGTGATTCTTGTGCCCATAAAGTTTGAGGAAGAAAGTTTCTAGAGGAGAAAAACCTGTTGCTATCTTCCTCTCATTAACTCCCTGTTTGGTGGCGTATGAGGATGTGAATCTTGGAGCTGTAGCAACCACTTTGTGACCATATGGGCAAATGTTGCCAATACACAGGAGATGACAGAGCAGAAAGCCTGGGACAGCCCTGATCTGCAAGCTCACTTTAGAGCTACCAAATCTAGATACTTTTTGTCTGGTAATCTGTTACATGCAGCTGAAAACAGCCCTAACTGATTGATTCCATGTGTGTATGCTTAGTTCGGTTCAGTTCAGTCACTCAGTTGTGTCTGACTCTTTGTGGCCCCATGGACTGCAGTATGCCAGGCTTCCCTGTCCGTCACCAACTCCTGGAGCTTACTCAAACTCACGTCCTTTGAGCCGGTGATGCTATCCAACCATCTCATCCTCTGTCGTCCCCTTCTCCTTCCGCCCTCAATGTTTGCCAGCATCAGGGTCTTTCCCACTGAGTTGGTTCTTTGCGTCAGGTGGCCAAAGTATTGGAGTTTCAGCTTCAACATCAGTCCTTCCAATGAATATTCAGGACTGATTTCCTTCAGGATTGACTGGTTGGATCTCCTTGCTGTCCAAGGGGCTCTCAAAAGTCTTCTTCAACACAACAGTTCAAAAGCATAATTCTTCAGCACTCAGCTTTCTTTATAGTCCAACTCTCNCCAGTACTTTGACCACCTCATGCGAAGAGTTGACTCATTGGAAAAGACTCTGATGCTGGGAGGGATTGGGGGCGGGAGGAGAAGGGGACGACCGAGGATGAGATGGCTGGATGGCATCATGGACTCGATGGACATGACTCTGAGTGAACTCTGGGAGATGGTGATGGCCAGGGAGGCCTGGTGTGCTGCGATTCATGGGGTCGCAAAGAGTCAGACACGACTGAGCGACTGAACTGAACTGAACTGATGTGAAGAGCCAACTCATTGGAAAAGATCCTGATGGGGGGAAAATTGAAGGCAGGAGGAGAAGGGGACAAGAGAGGATGAGATTGTTGGATGGCACCATTGGCTCAATGGACATGAGTTTGAGCAAGCTCTAGGAGATGGTGAAAGACAGGAAACCTGGCTGCAGTCTACGGGGTCGCAAAGAGTCGGGCATGACTGAATAACCAAACATAAAAGTATTTATGCCCTTTATCAAACACTAACACTTAAAAATGATGACAAGATAATTAAAATTTTACTGGACTATGAAATAAATTTCTTACAAAACAGCAGCTTTACTCCCAAGTGGCATCTTCTTGCACACACATACCAGTTTTTCACTCTATGACACCCCCCGTACAATAAAAATGAATTCTAGACTAAATGAGTTTCATGCATGCAGTGAACATTTCCGTTACACAGTTCCTTAAATACATGTGGTACCTTTAATAGGAAAAAAAGAGAAGACAGAAAAACTGATTCCATTGCATTTCAGAAAATGACATGTCTAGGCAGACAGGTTTGATGGTGGAATTTAGATAACATATTCTTGTGCATGGAGTCCCCAGATGAGTCAACGTTTCCAAAAACCACTGACAAGATGTCTACAAACACAGCACAGAGACGACCAAGAAAATGACAACTATTCCATTAAGGAGACAGCTGGGCAATCAAAAAAGCTTCCAACAACTAAAACTGTTCACAAAATAAGTGAAGGGTCAACTTCAGAATATTTGGTGATATTGTTGCAAATAAAGATTTATTTCGAAATAAATGCTATAGAGAATATTACACAAAAGCAGTTTTGTAATAATTGCTACACTGGGAGACTATTTCTTCATGTAGCTTCAATTTGGTTGACTTGGTGAAAGGAAAATTATTAATGAATTTTGAAACTGAATAAATTGAAATCCTTTGTTCAAGTTACATCATTTTTTGTCCCTTTTTAAGTAACTGCTTACTATTGTTCCTTGACACACCAACTACACTAAGAAAACCCAAAACAAGAAAGTCATAAAGCTACTTTATCAATTTGGCACAACTATTACCATAAAATTTAGCAAACATCCTGGAGGCGGTGCCCATGTTACACCAAGATCCTGCCTCCTCTCATTACTGTGATAAGAGAGGAGAGCAAAAGTTAACAGTGAAATGACACTGATTTTAGTTGTTTTCTTGATCCTGAAGTAATAATGGATAAAGTGAAAAAAAAAGGGGGGAGGAGGAAATAAACCCAGGAATAGAGAAGAGATTTTAAAAAGAAATGAATCAAATATTACTGGAATTCCAAGATAATAACATAAAATAAAGTCTTTAGAAAATAGATGCTCTGTCAAAATTTAGATTACCAAAATCACGTAAGAAATTGAAAACTTGAAAAGACCAATTACTGTAAAATAGATTGGAAAGATGATTAAATAGCTATCATTCATGAAAATACTAGGATTAGATGATTTCATAGATGTGCTCTTAGAAACATTAATAGCTCCAGTCCTGCTTGAGCTATTCCAGATCACAGAAGGGAATCTCCCCAATTTATTTTATGAAGCTTGGCTATCTTGCAAAATACTGTAAGTGAAAAGCTATGAATCAATCTCATTTTTGAATAAAGATATAACATATGGAAATAAAAATATTAGAATTTTGTAACAGAAGCAAAGAATGATATATTACAAACAAATATGGTATAGTCTAGTAAAGGAAGCAGAGAAGACAATGGCACCCCACTCCAGTACTCTTGTCTGGAAAATCCCATGGATGGAGGAGACTGGTGGGCTGCAGTCCATGGGGTCGCTGAGAGTTGGACATGCCTCAGTGACTTCACTTTCACTTTTCACTTTCATGCATTGGAGAAGGAAATGGCAACCCATTCCGGTGTTCTTGTCTGGAGGGTCCGGGGATTGGGGAGCCTGGTGGCTGCTGTCTATGGGGTCGCACAGAGTCAGACATGACTGAAGTGACTTAGCAGGCAGAAAAGGAAGATGGGCTTAATATTAAAACATTTATCAACTCAACTGAATATATCCAAAATTTAAAACAATAAGTAATATTACTATATTAACATAGGATTAAAAACATTTAACAAGGTGCATTATCATTCTTATAATTGAAGGAACCTATTTAAATTCTTTGGCCACATGATACAAAGAGGCAATTCATTAGAAAATACCTTGATGCTGGGAAAGACCGAAGGCAAAAGGAGAAGGGGGCAGCGGAGGATGAGATGGTTAGATAGAATCACTGAGTCAATGGACATGAATTTGAGCAAACTCTGGGAAGCACTGAAGGACAGGGGAGCCTGGTGTGCTGGAGTCCATGGTCTCTCATAGAGCTGTACATGACTTAGTGATTGAACAAAAACAACAAAAATTTAAATATGGCAAAGACTATTTAATAAATGCCAATATCAATTATAAAATAAATAGCAAAATATTAAAATATTTACCCTGGTGTGGGAAATGGCAGCCCCCTCCATTATTCTTGCCTGGAAAACTTCATGGACAGAAGAACCTGGCAGGCTACAGTCCATGGNGGAAGAATAAGAGTGGAGGAGGAGAGGGAGAAAGGAGAGGAGAGAAAGGAAAAGGGGAGAAGCTATCCCAGCACTGGGGTGACTGATCCAGTACAAAGTACTAGACTTCTGAGGCCACATGGGCCACACTCTGCCAGGCTCCTCTGTCCATGGGGTTCTCCAGGCAGGAATACTGGAGTGGGTTGCTCGACCCAGAGATGGACCCTGCATCTCTTACATCTCCTGCACTGGCAGGTGACTTCTCTACCACTGAGCCACCAGAGAGAGAAGCCCAAAGGACTTTGCATAACCAGAGACAGCTCCTTTTTGCACGAGCGCAAATGGTATTCTTACAAGCTCCAAGAGAGTCCTGGGTGTTAGTTCAAAACTTTTTTTCCCCTAAACAGTACTTATTTTACTAATTTAATTAATTCCAATATTTGTAGGAAAAGCAAATATCAATTATATTAAATTGCATGGAAACACTGTTAAAAAAAAAAAAAGTATTTCACTGCTCTCTATTATATTGATGTTACATCAGAAAATTTTTGAAAAATGGTATTTGATGTGATCTTTCTGAGTGTCTTCATCCTTATATTTTTGTAGAACATTGCCATTATTTTGTATATCTCTTTTATGTAACCTGATTCTCATGTAATTTTTAGTTATAGAATTTTGTACCAAACAATTAATAAAAATTTTGCATGTTTCATTTTTGCATGAGACTATCTGAATTCTCCAGCATTCCTACCAACTGATATAAATAATTTCTACTTAGTTATTTATTTGTATATACCTAGCTTCATAAAATGGTAAAATAAGGAAAATATTGGAAACACTAATATAAAGCATACTTAAAAACTATCAAATAAGGTCAAATACATTTTAAAAGATGTTTCATACAGCAACTCTATGCCATTGTTTCTTGCTTTATAAGCCTCAAATTAATATTTCTATTCTGTACACAAAACTAGCACTAAGAAGTTTAGTTTATTATGCTCTGATACACAAAGGGAAGTGAAAACATGAATGCATACTTAATCATAAACAAATCTGAATCCAAGGTGATTAGTGTGAAAGAAAAGCAGTTGGGGGAGGGGAATGATGATGCATTACCTAAATAATACTGAAAGATTAAATTTAAAAGAAATGTAAAAAAAAAAAGTATGTTATTTTTTGCACATTAACAGTGATGTTACATGCTGAAAATGAGTTAGGGTTATATAAATACAATAGTGGATAATCTTTTTACCATAACAAGATGCGTGGCAATGGCACAGGGGAGAAGACATCACCAGTTAAACGATGGATGTTCCCTGAGGTCCTGTTTATTTTTACTGTTTAATTAGTAACAGTGAAAGTGAGCTCAAACTGGAAAATGCCTCTGGTGGGAAAGGAATAAAATCTTGAAACCTTTTCCAATTCAATATATGGTTTTTTTTTTGGGTGCAGAAAAGCCTTAATGATATTATGCCTTGGGAATAGGTGTATCTGATATTTAAAAGCAAGGGTGCAATCTGTCACACTGAAATCATCCACTTTCAACACCAATGCAGAAAAAAGTTGCAGGGAATGGAAGACATTCACATGATACCGGTTTCCCCTTGAGTAAAAATGTACTGGCTTCCTAAAATGACTGTTCCATTTTTTCAGCCTTTTCTTATCAGTAAATCTCATTTTCATAGTGGACAGCATGAGCACTCACTCTTTACTGATACACAGGAGTGATATATCATTGCTCTAGACTGACTTAAAGCTACCGGCCTGTTTATCTCATTTTTACTCAGTGGTCAGGAAATGGCAGAAAGTGAAGAGAAACTAAAGAGCTTCTTGATGAGAGTGAAAGAGGAGAGTGACAAAGTTGGCTTAAAACTCAACATTCAGAAAACTAAGATCATGACATCTTGCTCTTTGGAAGCAAATCTATGACAAATCTAGGCAGAGTATTAAAAAGCAAAGACATTAATTTGCTGACAAAGATCTGTATAATCAAAGCTATTATTTCTCCAGTAGTCACCTACGGATGTGAGAGTTGGACCATAAAGAAGGCTGAGCACTGTAGAATTGATGCCTTTGAACTGTGGTGTTGGAGAAAACTCTCAAGAGTCCCTTGGACTGCAGAGACCAAACCAGTCAGTCCTTAAGGAAATCAACCCTGGATATTCACTAGAAGGACTGATGCTAAATCTGAAGGTCAAGTGGGCCTTAGAAAGCATCACTAAGAACAAAGCTAGTGGAGGTGATGGAATTCCAGTTGAGCTGTTTCAAATCCTGGAAGATGATGCTGTGAAAGAGCTGCCCTCAATATGCCAGCAAATTTGGAAAACTCAGCAGTGGCCACAGGACTGGAAAAGGTCCGTTTTCATTCCAATTCCAAAGAAAGGCAATGCCAAAGAATGCTCAAACTACTGCACAATTGCACTCATCTCACATGCTA
>SJYX01020006.1:373358-397802 GCA_006410675.1 Oreotragus oreotragus
GGCTGCAGTCCATGGGGTCGCTGAGAGTTGGACATGCCTCAGTGACTTCACTTTCACTTTTCACTTTCATGCATTGGAGAAGGAAATGGCAACCCACTCTGGTGTTCTTGTCTGGAGGGTCCGGGGATTGGGGAGCCTGGTGGCTGCTGTCTATGGGGTCGCACAGAGTCAGACATGACTGAAGTGACTTAGCAGGCAGAAAAGGAAGATGGGCTTAATATTAGAACATTTATCAACTCAACTGAATATATCCAAAATTTAAAACAATAAGTAATATTACTATATTAATATAGGATTAAAAACATTTAACAAGGTGCATTATCATTCTTATAATTGAAGGAACCTATTTAAATTCTTTGGCCACATGATACAAAGAGGCAATTCATTAGAAAATACCTTGATGCTGGGAAAGACCGAAGGCAAAAGGAGAAGGGGGCAGCGGAGGATGAGATGGTTAGATAGAATCACTGAGTCAATGGACATGAATTTGAGCAAACTCTGGGAAACACTGAAGGACAGGGGAGCCTGGTGTGCTGGAGTCCATGGTCTCTCATAGAGCTGTACATGACTTAGTGATTGAACAAAAACAACAAAAATTTAAATATGGTAAAGACTATTTAATAAATGCCAATATCAATTATAAAATAAATAGCAAAATATTAAAATATTTACCCTGGTGTGGGAAATGGCAGCCCCCTCCATTATTCTTGCATGGAAAACTTCATGGACAGAAGAACCTGGCAGGCTACAGTCCATGGGGGTCACAAAGATTCAGACATGACTGAGCAAGCATGCAATGCCACCAAAATTTTTACATGAAAATTCAGGAGCTTGACTGAGATTCCTATAATTGCCACATATATTTTTATCTATTAGAGAGTCTTATGAATACAATAAAAACATATAATACTATTATTGTACATAAATGAAAAAAGTTTATTTTCTTAAAGATATAACCTAAAAAATCCAATGGATTTTAGAAAAACTTCATTAATAAGAAAATTTGAACACGATAAATACACAAAAACAACATATTTTCTCCATTTTAATAATAAGCACTTAGAAAGGGGAAAATATTCCATTCACAATTGCTGTAAAATCTACAAAGTATACAGAAATAAACTTAACAAGGAAAGTATAAAATCTACATGAAAAAGCTTGCAAAATCATATTGATCAAACTAATATAAGAGAAATTAGAATGAAAAGGCATATCAAGTTATTGGATGGCGAGCTTAAATCTCATAAAGTTTCACATAAAATCAACTTAATTTCAATTATAGTTTTAATAGGTTTAATTTTTTAATTGAATGTGTAATAATTTTAAAGTTAACATTAAAGAATAGAGCTTTCCTGGAGGTCCAGTAGTAAGAATCCAGTGGAGGAAACCTCGGCTCAATCTTTTGGTTGGGAAGATCCCCTGGATGAAGAAACAGTATTCTTGCCTGGAGAAGTCCATGGACAAAGGAGCCTGGCAGGCTACAGTCCATGGGGTTGCACAGAGTCAAACACGACTGAGTGAATAACACTATGCTTCTACTACATATCTGCAGCACCTGGCAAAGAGATCCCTGTGACTGTATCCTACCAGGCTCCCCTGCCAGTGGAATTTTCCAGGCAAGAATACTGGAGTGGTTAGCTGTTACCTTCTCCAGGGAATATATATATAGGCTTCCTTGGTGGCTCATACTGTAAAGAACCTGCCTGCAATGCAGGAGACTTGGGTTCGATCCCTGGGTCAGAAGATCTCCTGGAAAGAATTGGACACAATTGAACAACTTACACACACACACACACACACACACACACACATATAACAAAGAGAGAGACAGAGAGACAAACTTTCATATTGTAACGTCATTCTATGACCTATTTCTCACTGCCTGTATACTTCTGTCTTGCCCATAAAAGCTTGAATTTTGTCTTTTCAACGTTGAATCAACAGGGTCTAGAAGAGTGTTTGGGACAGAGTGTTAGTAAATGTATACTAAAAGAATTACTTTTATTAGTTTATCAGAAAATAGATCTAGAAAGCTTTTTTGTGTGTTTGTTTTGGAAAACTTTGGCAGGTCACATATTTAATCTTAAAATTATATGTATCTAATGCTTAAGTTAATCAGGATCTCAAGGGAAAACAACCTAATAACATAAGTAAAACATTACTATTCCCAGAATTTGGATGAAGGAGATCACAATATGCCAGTCTGGCACACTGATTATTTTGAATTAAAGTTATTTGAGGAAAGGCTGGTGAAATAGAAGCATTTTAGCCTTCCTTTGTCCCTTTAAAGCAGGAAATAAATCTCTCATGTGAAAGGTAATCCCTATTCCAAGATGTAGAGAAATATTCTTATCACCAGAGATAGGGAATTTACAGCCAAAAGGCTGTATAAATAAATCTTGTTACTTTCTCACTAATTTACCACTCCAAGCCAAAATTTCTTTCTCTTATCAATTCTTCACAAATGTGTTATTTATTTCTCTAAAAGGCATAAAATCTCCTTGCTCTGGCCACTTCTTTTAGTCTCATATTTTAATAGATTTCTGCATATAGAAAATTAAATTTGTTTTCCTCTTGTTAATCTATCTTACATCAATTTAATTATTAGACCAGCCATAGAACCTAGAAGGGAAGAAGGGAAAAGTTTTCCTCCTCTACAGAGACAAGGGATCGATATTTGCTGTGAGTCTGTTGAAAACATAGCTTTCAACAAAACCTTGACAGTGAAAAGAGGTCATAAGTTTGTTTCTTATAAAATCACTCAATGTAGGTTAATTGACATATAGCTAAAACGCAAATCAGGAGTAAATCATACACTGAAAATTCTAAACTGATCCAGTACAGGTATGAAGCCCTGTTTGTGTAGGATAGGATATAGAGGGTCTGGCAGAATATATGCACCACTTATTCCTTCAGCAATTCCCCATAAATATCATCTTTCTTATTCGAACACTTGGTAGGTATTGAGTGGCAGTGATACTGAGGTTTTCCTGAAAAGCAGTAGGCATGTAGATAGTCTAAAATACTGGCTAGCTGGAGGCCCATAGACTCTAATGGACAGTCAACTGGTGGTTAGAATCATATCAGGAAGTGGATAAGTCAGACTAAACCACCCACCATGGCACACAGGCCAGCTAAAGGAGCTCAGCAGAATCATAATTCTCTACTGAAAATATTGGGTTCTTCACCACTAGCGCCCCCTGGGAAACCCAATTACCAGGTATTTAAGAAGGCATTCAGGGCTCTTCTGGTGGCTTAGCAGTTAAGAATCCACCTGCAATGCAGGAGACGTAGGTTTGATCCCTGGGTTGGGAAGATCCCCGGAGAAGGAAATGGCAACCCACTCCAGTATTCTTGCCTGGGAAATGCCATGGACAGAGGAGCCTGGATGGTTACAGTCCATGGGGTCTCACAAGAGTTGGACATGACTTAGTGACTAAACAACAGCAAAGATATTCTATTTTAGGATGATAAAACCATGTTATCTACATACTTCATAATATTTACTATTTTTAACTAAAAGTTGTATCAAGTTGTTAAGGAACAGTTTACAAAGGGTCTGAGACACCCATATTTGGTAATATCCATATAACTAATCAGAAAATGAAAGTTTAGAACTGAATTTAAAAAATTTTTCCCCAAATTACTCATCCTGCTTTAATGACTGCCTTGTGTAATGACTCCACCACTTCCCAGCCTCTTCCTGAAAATATCTAGAAACATACTTATCTTTTAATTTCTTCTTCCCTGCCATGCTGCTAGCCACATAGGATCCCTACATATATAAAACTCTTAAGTATATAGACAACGTCTTATATAAAAATTTAGGATGGTCAAGTATTTTCTCTACATCTGGTCCCTATTTAAAATGTTCAGTCCAGTCCAGTCACTCAGTCATGTCTGACTCTGCGAACCCATGGACTGTAGCATGCCAGGCTTCCCTGTCCTTCACTATCTCCTTGAATTTGCTCAAACTCATGTCCATTGAGTCGGTGATGCCATCCAACCAACTCATCTTCTGTTGCTCTCTTCTTTTCCTGCCCTCAATCTTCCCCATCATCAGGGGCTTTTCCAATGAGTCAGTTCTTCATGTCAGGTGGCCAAAGGATTGGAGTTTCAGCTTCAACATCAGTCCTTCCAATGAACAATCAGGACTGATTTTCTTTATGATGGACTAGTTGTATCCACTTCCAGTCCAAGGGATTCTCAAGAGTCTTCTCCAACACCGCAGTTAAAAAGCATCAATTCTTCAGTGCTCAGCTTTCTTTATAGTACAACTCACACATCTATACATGACTACTGGAAAAACCATAGCCTGGACTAGACAGACTTTTGTTGGAAAAGTAATGTCTCTGCTTTTGAATATGCTGGCTAGGTTGGTCATATCTTTCCTGCCAAAGACTAAGCGTCCTTTACTTTCATGGCTGCAGTCACCATATGCAGTGATTTTGGAGCCTGAAGAAATAAAGTGTGCCACTGTTTCCCTATTTATTTGCCATGAAGTAGTGGGACCAGGTGCCATAATTTTAGTCTTCTGAATGTTGAGTTTTAAGCCAACTTTTCACTCTCCCCTTCCACTTTCTTCAAGAGGCTCTTTAGTTCTTCTTCACTTTCTTCCATAAGGGTGGTGTCATCTGCATATCTGAGGTTATTGATATTTCTCCTGGCAGTCTTGATTCCAGCTTGTGCTTCATCCAGCCCACCGTTTCTCATAATGTACTCTGCATAAAAGTTAAATAAGCAGGGTGACAATATACAGCCTTGTACCCCTTTTCATATTTGGAACCAGTCTGCTGTTCCATGTCCAGTTCTAACTGTTGCTTCCTGACCTGCATACAGGTTTCTCAAGAGGCAGATGAGGTGGTCTGGTATTCCCATTGCTTTAAGAATTTTCCAGTTTACTGTGATCCACACAGTCAAACACTTTGGCATACTCAATAAAGCAGAAGTAGATGTTTTTCTGGAACTCTCTTGCTTTTTTGATGATCCAGCAGATGTGACAATTTGATCTCTGATTCCTCTGTCTTTTCTAAAACCAGCTTGAAAATCTGGAAGTTCATGGTTCACATACTGTTGAAGCCTGGCTTGGAGAATTTGGGGCATACTTTACTACCGTGTAAGATGAGTGCAATTGTGTGGTAGTTCAAGCATTCTTTGGCATTGCCTTTTTTGGGATTGGAATGAAAACTGACCTTTTCCAGTCCTGTGGCCACTGCTCAGTTGTCCAAATTTGCTGGCATATTGAGTGCAGCACTTTCACAGCATCATCTTTCAGTATTTGAAANGACCCCATAGACGGCAGCCCACCAGGCTCCCCCATCCCTGGGATTCTCCAGGCAAGAATACTGGAGTGGGTTGCCATTTCCTTCTCCAATGCATGAAAGAGAAAAGTGAAAGTTGGAGAGTTTTGAGCATTACTTTGCTAGTGTGTGAGATGAGTGCAATTGTGCGGTAGTTTGAACATTCTTTGGCATTGCCTTTCTTTGGGATTACAGTGAAAACTGACCTTTTCCAGTCCTGTGGCCACTGCTGAGTTTTCCAAATTTGCTGGCATATTGAGTGCAGCACTTTCACAGCATCATCTTTTAGGATTTGAAATAGCTCAACTGGAATTCCATCACCTCCACTAGCTTTGTTCGTAGTGATGCTTCCTAAGGCCCACTTGACTTCACATTCCAGGATGTCTGGCTCTAGGTGAGTGATCACACCACTGTGGTTATCTGGGTCATGAAGATCTTTTTTGTGTATGCTCAGTCCAACTCTTTGGGACCCATGGACTGTAACCTGCGAGGCTCCTCTGTCCTGAAATTATCCAGGCAAGAATAGTAGAGTGTGTTGCCATTTGCTATCCTGTGGGAATTTTCCCAACCCAAGGATCAAACCCACGTCTCTCGAGTCTCCTATGTTGGGAGGTGGATTCTTTACCACTGAGCCACTTGGGAAGCTTAACTGATTCTATAGGTTGTTTCATTTTATCCTCACCCTAATGTGAAGTGGGAATTAGTTTCTCTACTGTACAGGTGAGAAACTGGGTCTTGAGGAGGTTGAGGCCTTATGAGTTCGCACGTGCTGTAGTGGCATAACCAGGAGTGCAGCACAGGCCCATCCGGCTCCAGCGACCCTTCTTCCCAAACTGTGGCTCTGTTCTGCAAGCTGGCTCAGACTGCATTCAGTTTGCAATGTGAATGAACGCATTGGGCTTGGAAATGTGAAGTAAATTATCCTCCTGGACTCAGCTCTAGATGGGACAGCTGAAGCATTATTGATGGACCATGGCAGAAACATCTCTCATTTTCCCACAAAAATGTAAGAGGTAGAGGATGTTTTTCTCAGTTATTCAAAAACTAATGGCCATTCACAAGAATGGCCCTGGCATTCTTCAAGACCACAAGAAGAACTGAAGGGACAGGTAAATTACCTTCTAAGAAGTCTGGGTCAGACACTTAAAAGAACCAGAAAGAACCCCAGGGACCACTTTCTGCTCTTAATGATGCAAATGGGAAATAACAACTCTGCATCCTTACCAAGCCCTCACTATAAACCTGGTACTCTTCTAAATGCTTTGACTTATTCCATTCTCACAACAATCTAGTAACATCATTGTTCCCATTTTACAGATGGGAGAATTGAGGCACAGAAAATTTAAGTAACTTGCCCAAAATCACATAGTTGGCAAGTGACTAAACCTGAGTTGAAAGCTGCCTTAGAAACCTCCACACTATTCTTAGTCCCCAGGAGTTCTCCCTGGGCCACACTGACAGCAGAGTGAAGACCTGACTCTACACCTGCCTTCACTCGCCGCCAGTCCCAGCCCTTAAAGCTGCCAACTCGCACCACACCACCTACTGTTTCCCACCACTGAAGCTTTGAAGGCACCCGCTTCCCTGCTGGCACCCCACAAAGTCTCCAGTAACTCCGGCTCTTTCTGGGGCCACCAGACAAAACTGGCCCTGGGAACCCCGTCTCCTGTGGAGATGTACTTTTTTTATGACTTCTTATCTATTTTTGGCTACGCTGGGTCTCTGTTGCTGCCCAGGCTGTCTTCCAGTTGCGGTGGGAGGGGACCACGCTCTAGTCGCGGTACCCGAGCTTCTCTTTGTGGCGTGTGCTCTTGTTGCAGAGCATGAGGTCTAGGGTGTGCAGACTTCAGTAGGTGCCTCACGTGGGCTCAGCAGTCGCGAGTCCCAGGCTCTACAGCACAGGCTCAGCAGTGGCCCATGGGCTTAGTTGCTCCTTGGCATGTGGGCTCTTCCCCAATCAGGGTCCAATCTGTTATCTCCTGCACTGGCAGGCGGATTCTTTACCATTGAGCCACCAGGGGAGCCCCTACCCACTACATTTAACAGAAAACACTTTAGCCCCTCTCACTTCCTTTACCTAAGCTGGAGGTTTACGCAAGCAAAGACTAGTTTCTCGAATATTTTTGTTCTTACTAATATCACTCTGTGGGACTTCCATGATGTTCCATTGGCGCTCCCAATCCAGGGGACCAGGGTTCAATCCCTGGTCAAGGAACTAGGTCTCTCCTAACGTAACTAAGACCCAGCGCAGCCAAACAAGTAAATAAAAATCACTTTGTGCCAAATATGACATACATTATCTCATTTAATCCTCATGATAATATTTTACAAAAAGGAGACTGAAGCACTGAACCGTTCATGAGTTGTCCAAACTACTGCTGTCCGTGCTGGGAGAGGGCAGTGTCCCTGGGGCCAGAGGGCGCTCCTCCCATGTTCCTGGTGCAGCCCCAGTCCAGACACACCCGGGCCCGCAGCAGGCACCGCCGCTCAGCAAGGGCACTATTTCCATTCCCAGTGCAGGGGCCCAGACCCCTCACAGTCCCCGGGCCCAAGAGGAACCCTTTGGGCCATTCTGACCTTTGGCTGTTCCGGAGCTGGGGTAACATGGTGGGGCCCTGACAGGGTCTGTGCGGGAAGGGGCCAGTCAGAGGCTGGACGTTTCCCCAGAGGGTTTTAGTGACTGAGGACACAGTGGTCACTGCTGGGCAGTAAGTCAATACTGACATGTTTTTTATTCTTCCTTGCCTGCCCATATGTTTAAAATTTTCCACACTGTCCATGTATTCCTTGAGTGAGCTAGGAGGGAAGTGTTTGGGTGGGGGTAGTGTTTGCCTTCTAAACACAAATGTTTTGCCTGCTCACTATAAAAGTGTTATTTGAAACAATTTAAGGATTAGAAAAGAGTAAACGTGAAAATCCCTGTCACCTCTCCAGACCTTCTCACCTCCCAGAGGCAGCCACAGCCATGCTGGTGTGGACCCCTTGAGCCACAAGAAAGGCCTGAGGGGAAAGAGGTGAGCCCAAATGTGTCCAGTCTCCAGCCTCCTCAGTCCCCTCGGCTCTGCCCCTGTGGTCTCTTTGTTCCAACCCAGCTGAGAAGTTCAGCCCCTTTCTGGAATCTACTCTGAAACTCATGTGCCCTGAGTGTTGGTCAGCCAAGTGGACTTCACAAAGGGTTTGGAAGTTCCTTGAAGGGTTCACATGGTATCCCACGCAGCAAATAATTTTAAGCAGCATCTCTGTGATGGGTTCAAAGTCCTTTCACTCACCTCTGCCAATAAGAAGAGCCCCATGGTTCTTTGCCCCATACATCCCACCATTTTGCCCCTTGCCCATCCTTCCCCGACTCGGGAAATTAAAATTCTCCTCCCTCCTCTCCCCAAGCAGTTCAGCTCCCCTGCTCCTCATGGAGCCAACACAAAGGCCTTCCGTGGTCCTGGGCCTGCCCTCCACGGCAGGCATGTGCGGTTGTTCATTTCATTTTTCCCTTCTCATGGATTGGGGTTGGCGATCTCATCAGGAGGCTTTTGCTTACATCTGGGTTACACGCTTAACATATATAAATAGTTCGGGGGTGGGGTTTTCATTTGTTTTCACAAGTGAAATCTTGTACTCAGTGCTCACCAACAGGCTGGTTTCACTCAGCCTAAAGGACAGACGTCTTCCAAGTCACCAGTAATAGTGGCTGAACTTCTTAAGAACGTAGCTTGTGCTGGGCACTTTATATCTGCACTGCCCCAACCTGATCGCCACTAGCCACACATGGCTCCTCAGCTCTTGAAATGTGGCTGGTGCTACCGAGGAAGAAAGGTTACATTTTTACTTAATTTTAATTAAAGTTTTAAGATTCATTTATTTGGCTGCACCAGGTCTTAGCTGCAGCATGTACGATTTAGTTCCCTGACCAGGGATTAAACCTGGGCCCCTGGCATTGGGAGTGGAGAGTCTTTGCCTCTGGACCACCAGGGAAGTCCCTAATTTTAATTCAATTTAAAAATAAAAATATTTGTCTGCTAAATACAACTTTATTTTTTGGTAAGACTGTTTTATTACATTGCTTAAGATGTTGTATAGCTGAAATGTGCTATAGGTATAAAATATACACCAGATTTTGAAGACTTAGTAAGAGAAAAAGAGTGAAAAGTAGCTCAATAATTTTTTATATTGATTTCATGTTACAATGACATTTTGGATATATTAACATATATATTATTTAAATTAATTCTACCTGTTTCTTTTTACTTTTTTAACATGGCTACTAGAAAGCTTAAAATAATAATGTAGGTTGTATTACTTTTCTGTTAGACAGTGCTGCTTTATACATTACCTCATTATTCCACAGACTTGTTCAACAAATGTTTATTGAATAGCTGCTTTGTGCCAGCACTAGGCTTAACACTGAAGATATAGCAATGAGTGAAACATATCAAAATCCTGTCCTTAAAGAGTTTCCATTCTAGGTTCCAATTTTTTTTACAATAACTGTATCAGGTAGATATTGTTGTTAGCCCATCTATAAAATTAGATGAGGAAACAGAGACACACAAAAGTTAAATAATTTTCCCAAAGTCACAGAGCTAATGAATGGTTGAGCTGGGATTTGTATTCCAGCATTCCAAGTCCACTGAGGTTAGGTTTTGTATTGTACAGTATTAATGTATTAAAATTTATCCAACCAGGCCTTTACTGTTGGATGCTATATAGGAAGCAAACAATAAATGTTATGAGAACAAGTAAACTGTGGTTGAGGGCAAATATAGACGTTGAAAAGAGACAAGCTTCAGGTCTAAGGTCATAAGCAGGGCCAGGGATAAGACAATAAGGGACATGTTCAGAAAAGATGCTCAACATCACTAGTTATTCAAGAAATGCAAATCAAAACTATTGATACAATGAAATATCTGACCTCACACTGGTCAGAATAACCATCATTAAAAATTCTACAAATAACAAATTCTGGAGAGCATATGGAAAAAAGGGAACCCTCATACAGTGTTGGTGGGAATGTGAATTGGTTCAGCAACTATGGAAAACAGTATGGAGGGTCCTCAAAAAACTAAAAATAGAATTACCATATGATCCAGCAATCCCACTCCTGGGCATATATCCAGACAAAACTCCAACTCAAACAGATCCACACACCCTATGTTCATATGCTTCATGCTGTGCTTAGTCACTCAGTCGTGTCTGGCTCTCCCTGGGGACTGCAGCCCACCAGGCTCCTCTGTCCATGGGGATTCTCCAGGCAAGAATACTGAAGCGGGCTGCCGTGGCCTCCTCCAGGGGATCTTCCCAACCTGGGATCGAACCCAGGTCTCCCACATTGCATGCAGATTCTTTACCATCTGAGCCGCCAGGGAAACCCAAGAATACTAGAGTGGGTAGCCTTTCTCTTCTACAGGGGATCTTCCTGACCCAAGAACTGACCCTCGGTCTCCTGCACTGCAGGTGGATTCTGTACCAGCTGAGCTACCAGGATAGCCCCCTATGTTCACAGCAGCACTATTCGCAACAGCTGAAACATGGAAACAACCTAAGTGGCCATCAGCAGGTGGATGGATATGGATGCGTGAAGTGAAGTCGCTCAGTCGTGTCCGATTCTTTGCGATCCCATGACTGTAGCCCGCCAGGCTCCTCTGTCCACGGGATTCTCCAGGCAAGAGTCCTGGAGTGGGTTGCCATTCCCTTCTCCAGGGGTTCTTCCCGACCCAGGGATCGAACCCGGGTCTCCTGCATTGCAGGCGGATGCTTTACCATCTGAGCCGCCAGGGAAGCCCTACAGATGCGTGAGCTGCACGTTTCAGTTCAGTCACCCAGTCGTGTCCCACCCTTTGCGACCCCATGGACTGCAGCATGTCAGGCCTCGCTACCCATCACCAACTCCCAGCGTTTACTCAGCCTCATGTCCATTGAGTCGGTGATGCCATCCAACCGTCTCATCCTCTGCCATCCCCTTCTCCTCCCCCCTCCCATCTTTCCCAGCATCAGGGTCTTTTCAAATGAGTCAGCTCTTCGTATCAGGTGGCCAAAGTATTGGGGTTTCAGCTTCCAATGAATATTCAGGACTGAATTTCCATAGTTTATTGTGATCCACACAGTCAAAGGCTTTAGCATAGTCAATAAAGCAGAAATAGATGTTTTTCTAGAACTCTCTTACATTTTCGATGATCCATTGGATGTTGGCAATTTGATCTCTGGTTCCTCTGTCTTTTCTAAAACCAGCTTGAACATCTGGAAGTTCTTGGTTCACGTATTGCTGAAGCCTGGCTTGGAGAATTTTGAGCATTACTTTGCTAGTGTGTGAGATGAGTGCAATTGTGCGGTTGTTTGAGCAGTCTTTGGCGTTGCCTTTCTTTGGTATTGGAATGAAAACTGACCTGTTCCAGTCCTGTGACCACTGCTGGGTTTTCCAAATTTGCCGGCATATTGATCACTGAGGAAGGCTTTCTCCTTGCTATTCTTTGGAACTCTGCATTCAAATGGGTATATCTTTCCTTTTCTCTTTTGCCTTTCACTTCTCTTCTTTTCATAGTTATTTGTAAGTCCTCCTCGGACAACCATTTTGCCTTTTTGCATTCCTTTTTCTTGGGGATGGTCTTGATGCCTGCCTCCTGTCCAGTGTCCATTTGGAACTCTGCATTCAAATGGGTATATCTTTCCTTTTCTCTTTTGCCTTTCACTTCTCTTCTTTTCATAGTTATTTGTAAGTCCTCCTCGGACAACCATTTTGCCTTTTTGCATTCCTTTTTCTTGGGGATGGTCTTGATGCCTGCCTCCTGTCCAGTGTCCTCTGTCCATAGTTCTCAGGCACTCTGTTTATCAGCTCTAACCCCTTGAATCTATTTCTCACTTCCATTGTATCATCATGTCCAAGATCCTGGACACTGATTAATGTATTTCGAGCCCAAGTACCCTGCCTCTGGCTTTGGGCCCACTCTTCACTGCCTCACCCAGGCTCAGAACCTTAGAGACCTTTTAAAAACGTGTTGATTATTTATTCTGGCTTTGCTGGGTGTTCATTGTTGTGTGCGGGCTTTCTCTAGCTGTGGTGAGCAGGGGACTCTCAGCGGCCGTGCCGGGGCTCACCCTTCGTGTGGCCTCTCTTGTTGCAGGGCGTGGGCTCCAGGCACCCGGGCTTCAGGAGCTGGGCCATGCAGGCGCCACAGTTGTGGCCCATGAGCTTAGTTGTTCCATGGCATGCGGCATCTTCGTGCATTGGCAGGCGAATTCTTAACCACTGGACCAACGAGGGAAGTCCTAGAACCTTAGAGGCCTTTGAACCACTCCCCTCCTCTTAGCCACGTCTAACTCAGCTTTCAAACTCCATCTCCAGGGCATTCTTCTCCAAGAAGTTTTCCCTGACGCCCTCACCAGCCTAGTTCAGTGCTTATCTCACCAAGCCTGGAGTTATAGACATTCACGTGCAGGTGAGTCTGCAGAGCTCAGGGGCAAGGCCACACCCTGCACCAAACAAAGGCCCGGGGCTGGCTTCATTCTGCCAGAGCCCAGCAGGCCCTGAGACTGGACTTTTCTCTCAGGACTTCCGCCCCTCGCCTGCGCTCCGGCTGTGCGCACCCCCTCCCAGGTCACTCCACACCTCCTCTGTGGTCTCTCCGTCAACCTTCTCCAACCCACCGCCTCTGTGAGGTGACACCTACCTCCATTCAGGTTCCTTCAACCATTACATATAGCAAAGACTGTAGGTAACATTACTGCAATGTATATTTGAAAGTTGCCAAATATACAATCGATGGTAAAAATATACAATATACAATATATACATGTATACAATAGATGGTAAAAGTTTTCATGGCGGGGGGGAAAATTTGAAACTACGTATGCTGACAGATGTTAACTAAACTTATTGTGGTAATCAATTCCCANGTCCATGGGGATTCTCCAGGCAAGAATACTGAAGCGGGCTGCCGTGGCCTCCTCCAGGGGATCTTCCCAACCTGGGATCGAACCCAGGTCTCCCACATTGCATGCAGATTCTTTACCATCTGAGCCGCCAGGGAAACCCAAGAATACTAGAGTGGGTAGCCTTTCTCTTCTACAGGGGATCTTCCTGACCCAAGAACTGACCCTCGGTCTCCTGCACTGCAGGTGGATTCTGTACCAGCTGAGCTACCAGGATAGCCCCCTATGTTCACAGCAGCACTATTCGCAACAGCTGAAACATGGAAACAACCTAAGTGGCCATCAGCAGGTGGATGGATATGGATGCGTGAAGTGAAGTCGCTCAGTCGTGTCCGATTCTTTGCGATCCCATGACTGTAGCCCGCCAGGCTCCTCTGTCCACGGGATTCTCCAGGCAAGAGTCCTGGAGTGGGTTGCCATTCCCTTCTCCAGGGGTTCTTCCCGACCCAGGGATCGAACCCGGGTCTCCTGCATTGCAGGCGGATGCTTTACCATCTGAGCCGCCAGGGAAGCCCTACAGATGCGTGAGCTGCACGTTTCAGTTCAGTCACCCAGTCGTGTCCCACCCTTTGCGACCCCATGGACTGCAGCATGTCAGGCCTCGCTACCCATCACCAACTCCCAGCGTTTACTCAGCCTCATGTCCATTGAGTCGGTGATGCCATCCAACCGTCTCATCCTCTGCCATCCCCTTCTCCTCCCCCCTCCCATCTTTCCCAGCATCAGGGTCTTTTCAAATGAGTCAGCTCTTCGTATCAGGTGGCCAAAGTATTGGGGTTTCAGCTTCCAATGAATATTCAGGACTGAATTTCCATAGTTTATTGTGATCCACACAGTCAAAGGCTTTAGCATAGTCAATAAAGCAGAAATAGATGTTTTTCTAGAACTCTCTTACTTTTTCGATGATCCATTGGATGTTGGCAATTTGATCTCTGGTTCCTCTGTCTTTTCTAAAACCAGCTTGAACATCTGGAAGTTCTTGGTTCACGTATTGCTGAAGCCTGGCTTGGAGAATTTTGAGCATTACTTTGCTAGTGTGTGAGATGAGTGCAATTGTGCGGTTGTTTGAGCAGTCTTTGGCGTTGCCTTTCTTTGGTATTGGAATGAAAACTGACCTGTTCCAGTCCTGTGACCACTGCTGGGTTTTCCAAATTTGCCGGCATATTGATCACTGAGGAAGGCTTTCTCCTTGCTATTCTTTGGAACTCTGCATTCAAATGGGTATATCTTTCCTTTTCTCTTTTGCCTTTCACTTCTCTTCTTTTCATAGTTATTTGTAAGTCCTCCTCGGACAACCATTTTGCCTTTTTGCATTCCTTTTTCTTGGGGATGGTCTTGATGCCTGCCTCCTGTCCAGTGTCCTCTGTCCATAGTTCTCAGGCACTCTGTTTATCAGCTCTAACCCCTTGAATCTATTTCTCACTTCCATTGTATCATCATGTCCAAGATCCTGGACACTGATTAATGTATTTCGAGCCCAAGTACCCTGCCTCTGGCTTTGGGCCCACTCTTCACTGCCTCACCCAGGCTCAGAACCTTAGAGACCTTTTAAAAACGTGTTGATTATTTATTCTGGCTTTGCTGGGTGTTCATTGTTGTGTGCGGGCTTTCTCTAGCTGTGGTGAGCAGGGGACTCTCAGCGGCCGTGCCGGGGCTCACCCTTCGTGTGGCCTCTCTTGTTGCAGGGCGTGGGCTCCAGGCACCCGGGCTTCAGGAGCTGGGCCATGCAGGCGCCACAGTTGTGGCCCATGAGCTTAGTTGTTCCATGGCATGCGGCATCTTCGTGCATTGGCAGGCGAATTCTTAACCACTGGACCAACGAGGGAAGTCCTAGAACCTTAGAGGCCTTTGAACCACTCCCCTCCTCTTAGCCACGTCTAACTCAGCTTTCAAACTCCATCTCCAGGGCATTCTCCTCCAAGAAGTTTTCCCTGACGCCCTCACCAGCCTAGTTCAGTGCTTATCTCACCAAGCCTGGAGTTATAGACATTCACGTGCAGGTGAGTCTGCAGAGCTCAGGGGCAAGGCCACACCCTGCACCAAACAAAGGCCCGGGGCTGGCTTCATTCTGCCAGAGCCCAGCAGGCCCTGAGACTGGACTTTTCTCTCAGGACTTCCGCCCCTCGCCTGCGCTCCGGCTGTGCGCACCCCCTCCCAGGTCACTCCACACCTCCTCTGTGGTCTCTCCGTCAACCTTCTCCAACCCACCGCCTCTGTGAGGTGACACCTACCTCCATTCAGGTTCCTTCAACCATTACATATAGCAAAGACTGTAGGTAACATTACTGCAATGTATATTTGAAAGTTGCCAAATATACAATCGATGGTAAAAATATACAATATACAATATATACATGTATACAATAGATGGTAAAAGTTTTCATGGCGGGGGGGAAAATTTGAAACTACGTATGCTGACAGATGTTAACTAAACTTATTGTGGTAATCAATTCCCAATATATACAAACATTGAATCAAATAAATAAGTACAATGTTATATGTTGATTTCATCTCAATAAAAATAAATAATTTTGAAAAGTATACTGGGCCCTCTTCTGCATGCTTGGCTCAGTCCTGGGTGCCAGGGATATAATGGTAAATAAAACAACAGGTTCCCCACGTCTCCTGCATCAGCAGGTGGATTCTTTACCGCTGAGCCACCAGGGAAGCCTGGATTCCAGGAATTGTAATGGAAGATTCTCAGTGACACTGGTTTCTAGATAGAAAACATAATCTGATGTTATAGTCAGATCATCCAGGTTCTAAATGGGAAATGCAATTTAGTAACTCCACATGTATGCGTGCTCAGTTGCTCAGTTGTGTCTGGCAAAAAAGAGAAAGGAGAAAAAACCAAAAGAGAAGAGATAAAAAAAGGCAGGTTCCATCTATTACAAAGCTCACACTCTAAGGGGGAATCTGATATTAAACCCAGAAGCCCACCAATGGCCACACAACTGCAAGCTGTTTCCTGCAGAAAAAGAGCATGGTTTAAAAGTCAGACCATGGGGGGACTTCCCTTATGGTCTCCCTGCTTCCACTGCAGGGAGCACAGGTTTGATCCCTGATCGGGGAACTAAGATCTCCCATGCTGCATGCCATGTCATACAGCCAAAAAAAAAAACAAAACCTGAAATCAATAAATGGCTTTTTAAAAAGAATCAGACTGTGGGAAGGAGGGATAAATTGGGAGGTTGGGATTGATATATACACCCTACTATATACAAAATAGATAACTAATAAGGATCTACTGTATAGCTCAGGGAACTCTACTCAATACTCTGTCATGACCTGTATGGGAAAGGACTTTTAAAACAGCGTGGATATATGTGAATGTAAAACTGGTTCACTGTCCTGTACTCCTGAAACTAAAACAACACTGTAAATCAACTATTGTTCAGTCGTGTCGACTCTCTGTGACCCCACGGACTGCAGCACGCCAGCCTTCCCTGTGCTTCACCATCTTTCGGAGGTTGCTCAAACTCACATCCATTGAATCAGTGATGCCACCCAACCTTCTCATCCTCTGTCGTCCCCTTCTCTTCCTACCCTCAATCTTTCCCAGCATTGGGGTCTTTTCCAATGAGTTGGCTCTTCCCATCAGGTGGCCAAAGTATCAAAATGATTTTTTAAATGTACAGCCCAGAAAGGCATGATTAATAAAAAAAAAAAAAAAGATGAAGAACCAGACGGGGGTCTCCTGAGGCCAGTGTGGGAGTGCGGAGGGGCCAGGGGAGGGACTGAGGCCGGGGAGGGCATGCCAGCCAGGGGGAGCTGCTGGAGGGGCCAGAGTGGAGTGTGATGGATGGAAGACCGGCTGGAGACGGAGGGGCCACGCGACACAGACCCTGCATGTGCGTGAAGGCCTGCTCGCCCCTGCCGGTCATCCCCCTGCTCCAGACCGTCCGTGGGGCCCCTGTTGGCCTCCGTGGCCCTTAGCTGGCCTTCGAGGCCTGCTCTACGGGGAGAGACCTGAAGGTCATTCTCCTCCCCTTTCCAGTGGAGTGTGATGGATGGAAGACCGGCTGGAGACGGAGGGGCCACGCGACACAGACCCTGCATGTGCGTGAAGGCCTGCTCGCCCCTGCCGGTCATCCCCCTGCTCCAGACCGTCCGTGGGGCCCCTGTTGGCCTCCGTGGCCCTTAGCTGGCCTTCGAGGCCTGCTCTACGGGGAGAGACCTGAAGGTCATTCTCCTCCCCTTTCCCCTCTTTGCCCCTCCACGTCCAGCCAGAAACATTTATCAAACGTCTCTGGTGACCAGACAACTGGGCATATGTACACAGCAGGCATGTCTGGGCTTATACACAGCAGGCAGCAGAGTGGACGTAGCTCCTGCCCGTTTGGAGGTGACAGGCCGCCTGCGTCCTGAACGGCTCCCCGCAGCGCTCCAGCCATCACCTTTCCAGTCTAGCCCAGCCTTCACCTTGATCGCCAGTGGCTTCCTGTCTCTGACCCCACGAATGTTCCTCGCGGGCTCTTCTCTACACTGAAACAAGGCGCATAGTTTAAAGACACAACTCTGCGTTTCTTACGTCTGAGTCGTCCTGCGGCTGCTCATGTCTCAGTCTTGTGTTTGTTTGCTCTGTAGCTGTCACGGTCTGTAATTATTATTTCTTTTAAATATTTATTTATTTGGCTGCACCAGGTCTTCATTGCAGCACGCATACTCTCAGTTGAGGCATGTGGGATCTAGTTCCCTGACCAGGGATGAAACTTGGGCCTCCTTGGATTGAGAGCACAGACTCTTAGCCACTGGACCACCAGAGAAATCCCTCAGTCTGTAATTATTCATCTGTTTACTGGCTTAGGTAAAAATGGAAGCTTTGAAAATTATGGCAAATTGAACATATGCATCTAATTTCACTCCCTCCCCAAAGTTCACTAAAGCTACAGTAAAGGGATTTTGTTTAAGGCACAAACCCTTTAACATGAGCAGAATGAGGGAGAAAACAAGAGTAGGGCATTGGAAGCTGGAAAGCAGATGGTCAGGTGCTAACTACACTGCAAACCCAAGGAAACCACTGCCTAACCTGGGTGTGGGGAAGGAGAGCCAACCCAGGTTAGATCCCCAGCTCCCCTAAAAGGCTTAGGCACCTCTTTAAATGGGGGTGGGAAATGAAAAAAGGAGAAGAGGTTGGAAGATGTTTCAGGATCAGAACTGTTAGGTCCCTATGTCCCTTCCCCAATCCTGGAAGGAAACCGGAGGTTTATTCTCTAGACAGAATTAAACAGGATCACTGGGACGGTAGACCATAGGCATAGTAGAGGGCGGGGGTATCCTTTCCAAATCAGGCGGTGAAGTGACTGCATATACTAGGAGGGCTGAGACACCTCCCAGCCTGTTTCCCAGCTTGCCTTCCAGAAAGCTGGCAGCCATGGCTTTGCTCTCTGGGCAAGAGGATCAGAAAAGTTCTCTCAAAACTAATCTGGCCCGACTGAGAGGAAGGACCTACAGACACATCTTCAGAGAGATAAGAGAATTAGTGCATCCAGGAGGAAAGAATGGGATGTTCTTTTAAAAAGAAACAAACATCAACAACAAAAAAATCCTTGCAAATTAAAAATTCAATTGGGACTGCCCTGGTGGTCCAGTGGTTAAACATCCACCTGCCAATGCAGGGGACACAGGTCCAGGAAGATTCCACAAACCTGGGGCAACGAAAGCCATGCAACTACTCACGATTACTGGGCCCAGGCTCCAGAGCCCGAGAGCCACAGCTACTGAAGACCATGGGCCTTAGAGCCCACGCTCTGCAACAAAAGAAGCCACTGCAGTGAGAAGCCTCTCCACCGTAGCCAGCGAGGAGGCCCTGCACAGTCAGGAAGACCCCGTGCAGCCACAAAATAAAGTAAGGCGCTGACTTAATTAAAACTCCAGTGGAGGGGTTGGAAGACAAATCTTCCAGAAAGTAAAACAAAGAAAATAAGAGAGAAAAAAAAAAGAAAACTAGAGTACTACTCCGAGACACTCAACATCTGAATAACAGAAATTAAAGAAAGAGAAAGCAGAAAGAAGCAGAGAGGAAGTGTCATCAATTAAAAATCGAAGACAATTTCCAGAACTGAAGGACATAATGTGTTCATGTTGAAAGGTGTCTCCAAGGCAGAAATATACAATGGAGAAAAGACAATCTCTTTAACAAGTGGTGCTGGAAAAACTGGTCGACCATTTGTAAAGAATGAAACTAGAACACTTTCTAACACCATACACAAAAATAAACGCAAAATGGATTAAAGATCTAAATGTAAGACCAGAAACTATAAAAGTCCTAGAGGAAAACATAGGCAAAACACTCTCCGACATAAATCACAGCAGGATCCTCTATGACCCACCTTCCAGAGTAATGGAAATAAAAGCAAAAATAAACAAATGGGACCTGATTAAACTTAAAAGCTTTTGCACAACGAAGGAAACTATAAGCAATGTGAAAAGACAGCCTTCAGAATGGGAGAAAATAATAGCAAATGAAACAACTGACAAAGAATTAATCTCCAAAATATACAAGCAGCTCATGCAACTCAATACTAGAAAAATAAATGACCCAATCAAAACATGGGCCCAAGAACTAAAGACATTTCTCCAAAGAAGACATACAGATGGCTAACAAACACATGAAAAGATGCCCAACTTCACTCATTATCAGTTCAGTTCAGTTCAGTCGCTCAGTCGTGTCCGACTCTTTGCGACCCCATGAATCGCAGCACGCCAGGCCTCCCTGTCCATCACCATCTCCTGGAGTTCACTCAGACTCACGTCCATCGAGTCCGTGATGCCATCCAGCCATCTCATCCTCGGTCGTCCCCTTCTCCTCCTGCCCCCAATCCCTCCCAGCATCAGAGTCTTTTCCAATGAGTCAACTCTTCGCATGAGGTGGCCAAAGTACTGGAGTTTCAGCTTTAGCATCATTCCTTCCAAAGAAATCCCAGGGCTGATCTCCTTGCAGTCAAAGGGACTCTCAAGAGTCTTCTCCAACACCACAGTTCGAAAGCATCAATTCTTCGGCGCTCAGCTTTCTTCACAGTCCAACTTTCACATCCATACATGACCACAGGAAAAACCATAGCCTTGACTAGGCGGACCTTAGTCGGCAAAGTAATGTCTCTGCTTTTGAATATACTATCCAGGTTGGTCATAACTTTTCTTCCAAGGAGTAAGCGTCTTTTAATTTCATGGCTGCAGTCACCATCTGCAGTGATTTTGGAGCCCAAAAAAATAAAGTCTGACACTGTTTCCACTGTTTCCCCATCTATTTCCCATGAAGTGATGGGACCGGATGCCATGATCTTCGTTTTCTGAATGTTGAGCTTTAAGCCAACTTTTTCGCTCTCCTCCTTCACTTTCATCAAGAGGCTTTTTAGCTCCTCCTCACTTTCTGCCATAAGGGTGGTGTCATCAGCATATCTGAGGTTATTGATATTTCTCCCGGCAATCTTGATTCCAGCTTGTGTTTCTTCCAGTCCAGCGTTTCTCATGATGTACTCTGCATATAAGTTAAATAAGCAGGGAGACAATATACAGCCTTGACGTACTCCTTTTCCTATTTGGAACCAGTCTGTTGTTCCATGTCCAGTTCTAACTGTTGCTTCCTGACCTGCATACAGATTTCTCAAGAGGCAGGTTAGGTGGTCTGGTATTCCCATCTCTTTCAGAATTTTCCACAGTTTATTGTGATCCACACAGTCAAAGGCTTTGGCATAGTCAATAAAGCAGAAATAGATGTTTTTCTGGAACTCTCTTGCTTTTTCCATGATCCAGCGGATGTTGGCAATTTGATCTCTGGTTCCTCTGCCTGTTCTAAAACCAGCTTGAACATCAGGGAGTTCACGGTTCACATATTGCTGAAGCCTGGCTTGGAGAATTTTGAGCATTACTTTACTAGCGTGTGAGATGAGTGCAATTGTGCGGTAGTTTGAGCATTCTTTGGCATTGCCTTTCTTTGGAATTGGAATGAAAACTGACCTTTTCCAGTCCTGTGGCCACTGCTGAGTTTTCCAAATTTGCTGGCATATTGAGTGCAGCACTTTCACAGCATCATCTTCCAGGATTTGAAACAGCTCAACTGGAATTCCATCACCTCCACTAGCTTTGTTCTTAGTGATGCTTTCTAAGGCCCACTTGACTTCACATTCCAAGATGTCTGGCTCTAGATTAGTGATCACATCCTCATGATTATCTGGGTCGTGAAGATCTTTTCTGTACAGTTCTTCTGTGTATTCTTGCCACCTCTTCTTAATATCTTCTGCTTCTGTTAGGTCCATACCATTTCTATCCTTTATCGAGCCCATCTTTGCATGAAATGTTCCCTTGGTATCTCCAATTCTCTTGAAGAGATCTCTAGTCTTTCCCATTCTGTTGTTTTCCTCTATCTCTTTGCATTGATTGCTGAAGAAGGCTTTCTTATCTCTTCTTGCTATTCTTTGGAACTCTGCATTCAGATGCTTATATCTTTTCTTTTCTCCTTTGCTTTTCGCCTCTCTTCTTTTCAGTGCTATTTGTAAGGCTTCTCCAGACAGCCATTTTGCTTTTTTGCATTTCTTTTCCATGGGGATGGTCTTGATCCCTGTCTCCTGTACAATGTCACGAACCTCATTCCATAGTTCATCAGGAACTCTGTCTATCAGATCTAGGCCCTTAAATCTATTTCTCACTTCCACTGTATAATCATAAGGGATTTGATTTAGGTCATACCTGAATGGTCTAGCGGTTTTCCCTACTTTCTTCAATTTAAGTCTGAATTTGGAAATAAGGAGTTCATGATCTGAGCCACAGTCAGCTCCTGGTCTTGTTTTTGTTGACTGTATAGAGCTTCTCCATCTTTGGCTGCAAAGAATATAATCAATCTGATTTCGGTGTTGACCATCTGGTGATGTCCATGTGTAGAGTCTTCTCTTGTGTTGCTGGAAGAGGGTGTTTGCTATGACCAGTGCATTTTCTTGGCAAAACTCTATTAGTCTTTGCCCTGCTTCATTCCGCATTCCAAGGCCAAATTTGCCTGTTACTCCAGGTGTTTCTTGACTTCCTACTTTAGCATTCCAGTCCCCTAGAATGAAAAGGACATCTTTTTTGGGTGTTAGTTCTACAAGGTCTTGTAGGTCTTCATAAAACCGTTCAACTTCAGCTTCTTCAGCATTACTGGTTGGGGCATAGACTTGGATAACTGTGATATTGAATGGTTTGCCTTGGAAACGAACAGAGATCATTCTGTCGTTTTTGAGATTGCATCCAAGTACTGCATTTCGGACTCTTTTGTTGACCATGATGGCTACTCCATTTCTTCTGAGGGATTCCTGCCCGCAGTAGTAGATATAATGGTCATCTGAGTTAAATTCACCCATTCCAGTCCATTTTAGTTCGCTGATTCCTAGAATGTCAACGTTCACTCATTATCAGAGAAATGCAAATCAAAACCACAGTGAGGTACCATCTCACACCGATCAGAATGGCTGCCATCAGAATGTCTACAAACAATAAATGCTGGAGAGGGTGTGGATAAAAGGGAACCCTCTTACACTGTTGACAGGAATGCAAACTAGTACAGCCACTATGGAGAAGAGTGTGAAGATTCCTTTAAAAAGTGGAAATAGAACCACCACAGGATCCAGCAATCCCACTGCTGGGCAAATACACCAAGGAAAGCAGAATTGAAAGAGACATGTGTACTCCAATGTTCATCGTAGCACTGTTTACAATAGCCAGGACATGGAAGCAACCTAGATGTCCATCGACAGACAAATGGATAAGAAAGTTGTACATATACACAATGGAATATAACTCAGGTATTAAAAAGAACACATTTGAGTGAGTTCTAAAGAGGTGGATGAATCTGGAGCCTATTCTACAGAGTGAAGTAAATCAGAAAGAAAAACACCAATACAGTATATTAACGTACATGTATGGAATTTAGAAAGATGGTAATGACCACTCTATATGCAAGACAGCAAAAGAGAAACATACAAAAAACAGATTTTTGCACTCTGTGGGAGAAGGCGAGGGTGGTATGATTTGAGAGAATAGCACTGAGACATGTATATTACCATATGTGAAATAGATGACAGTCCAAGTTCGATGCGTGAAACAGGGCACTCACAGGTGGTGCACTGGGACAATCCAGAGGGGTGCTGGTGGGGAGGGAAGTGGGAGTGGGAGTGGGGTTCGGGACGGGGTTCGGGATGGGGGAACACGTGTACACCCATGGCTGATTCATGTCAATGCATGGCAAAAAAAATCACAATATTGTAATTAGCCACCAATTAAAATTAATTAATTTTAAAAAAGAAAGAAAGGTGTCTCCAAGTGCTCAGTGCTATGGATGGAAATGGACCTGTCCCAAAGGTACCATCTTGAGCTATCAGAGCTTGGGGGTGGCAGGTGCGGGGGGAGGAGGGCAGGGACCGCGAGACGCAAAGAGAAGACCCTGTAGCTTCCAGAGCAGAAAAGAGACCCCACACAAAGCACCAGGGATCAGGATGCCTTTGGACTTCTCACAACACTGAAAGAAAATAATCTCCAATGAGAGTTTTTTAATAATAATGAGAACAAAACTCCTGTCACTTACGATGTGCCAGGCACTGTTTTAAGAGTTTCATATATCCTATACTGAGCCACATTATTAAGGGCGAAGATAGAATGAAGATATTTGCAGACTTGTAAGGTCTAAAAAATCCTCTTTCCCAAGAAACCGTCGGAGGAGGTACTCCACTGAAAGGAGGGTAAAAAAAAAAAAAAGCAGTCCCAGGGATATCCAACGGAGGAGTAAGGTGAGAGATGCCCCTGAAGACCCCAGGATCAGAAAGGCGCTCACTTGGAAGCCTAAGCTTCTGATTCCTGCAACTCTCCCCAGGGCTCTGGCGTGCTGGGGTGGGGGTGGGGATGTAAGTGTTCTCTAAGGAGGCGGGGAAAAGCCAAACAGAAGAAAGCATTTCCGCTGGATTGTCCAATCAGAGCTCAGAAGAATAGATCCTGAATCTCCAGGGATCTCAAGCTCCAGGAATTTATTGATTTATCAATCCAAATTAAATATACCTAACTTTGTATACCTATTTTTTTAAGGGCCCCCAGATTGTATAAACTTGAAACCCTACGAAGTCTGGATCTTTCCCTGCTCAGAATGAGAACTGTTCACCAAATAGAAAGGGCCAATACTCCAGATTGGAGCAGAAGGTAGACTCCAAGGAAAGCTCCCTTTAAGAAGATGGGGACTGACAGAAAACCTGATGTGGTGGTC
>SJYX01020006.1:398031-408240 GCA_006410675.1 Oreotragus oreotragus
ACAGTGAGGTACCATCTCACACCGATCAGAATGGCTGCCATCAGAATGTCTACAAACAATAAATGCTGGAGAGGGTGTGGATAAAAGGGAACCCTCTTACACTGTTGACAGGAATGCAAACTAGTACAGCCACTATGGAGAAGAGTGTGAAGATTCCTTTAAAAAGTGGAAATAGAACCACCACAGGATCCAGCAATCCCACTGCTGGGCAAATACACCAAGGAAAGCAGAATTGAAAGAGACATGTGTACTCCAATGTTCATCGTAGCACTGTTTACAATAGCCAGGACATGGAAGCAACCTAGATGTCCATCGACAGACAAATGGATAAGAAAGTTGTACATATACACAATGGAATATAACTCAGGTATTAAAAAGAACACATTTGAGTGAGTTCTAAAGAGGTGGATGAATCTGGAGCCTATTCTACAGAGTGAAGTAAATCAGAAAGAAAAACACCAATACAGTATATTAACGTACACGTATGGAATTTAGAAAGATGGTAATGACCACTCTATATGCAAGACAGCAAAAGAGAAACATACAAAAAACAGATTTTTGCACTCTGTGGGAGAAGGCGAGGGTGGTATGATTTGAGAGAATAGCACTGAGACATGTATATTACCATATGTGAAATAGATGACAGTCCAAGTTCGATGCGTGAAACAGGGCACTCACAGGTGGTGCACTGGGACAATCCAGAGGGGTGCTGGTGGGGAGGGAAGTGGGAGTGGGAGTGGGGTTCGGGACGGGGTTCGGGATGGGGGAACACGTGTACACCCATGGCTGATTCATGTCAATGCATGGCAAAAAAAATCACAATATTGTAATTAGCCACCAATTAAAATTAATTAATTTTAAAAAAGAAAGAAAGGTGTCTCCAAGTGCTCAGTGCTATGGATGGAAATGGACCTGTCCCAAAGGTACCATCTTGAGCTATCAGAGCTTGGGGGTGGCAGGTGCGGGGGGAGGAGGGCAGGGACCGCCAGACGCAAAGAGAAGACCCTGTAGCTTCCAGAGCAGAAAAGAGACCCCACACAAAGCACCAGGGATCAGGATGCCTTTGGACTTCTCACAACACTGAAAGAAAATAATCTCCAATGAGAGTTTTTTAATAATAATGAGAGCAAAACTCCTGTCACTTACGATGTGCCAGGCACTGTTTTAAGAGTTTCATCTATCCTATACTGAGCCACATTATTAAGGGCGAAGATAGAATGAAGATATTTGCAGACTTGTAAGGTCTAAAAAATCCTCTTTCCCAAGAAACCGTCGGAGGAGGTACTCCACTGAAAGGAGGGTAAAAAAAAAAAAAAGCAGTCCCAGGGATATCCAACGGAGGAGTAAGGTGAGAGATGCCCCTGAAGACCCCAGGATCAGAAAGGCGCTCACTTGGAAGCCTAAGCTTCTGATTCCTGCAACTCTCCCCAGGGCTCTGGCGTGCTGGGGTGGGGGTGGGGATGTAAGTGTTCTCTAAGGAGGCGGGGAAAAGCCAAACAGAAGAAAGCATTTCCGCTGTATTGTCCAATCAGAGCTCAGAAGAATAGATCCTGAATCTCCAGGGATCTCAAGCTCCAGGAATTTATTGATTTATCAATCCAAATTAAATATACCTAACTTTGTATACCTATTTTTTTAAGGGCCCCCAGATTGTATAAACTTGAAACCCTACGAAGTCTGGATCTTTCCCTGCTCAGAATGAGAACTGTTCACCAAATAGAAAGGGCCAATACTCCAGATTGGAGCAGAAGGTAGACTCCAAGGAAAGCTCCCTTTAAGAAGATGGGGACTGACAGAAAACCTGATGTGGTGGTCTTGGAGCTCGTCTCCCAGAACCCTCTTCAAGGAACGCTGGTGGCCCCGCTGAGGGGGCGGGGTTTGACGGCTGACCGCCTCCAGCTGACAGCTCCTTCAGGGTCAGTCTCTGATGCAGAGAGCTGCATTGAAAATGCAGATCCTTCCTGGGGCAGCCCACAGCGGGGACTGAGTCGGGCAGAAAGGCCTGGCCATTTCAGGGGGCTCCAGGACACTCTTAGGTGGGCCGTACTTGCCCCGGGGCTCCCCCCAGGCGAGCGGAAGCTTTCCAGGCCTCAGTACAGCCACTTTCGCCCTGCCCCCTCGGCTTCCGCACTGCCGCCTCCGAGGCGTTGATCCCCAGTAAACATCTCTGTCTCCATCTCTGCTGCCAGAGACCCCAAGCTGAGACACCTGATTCACAGGAACCTCTTGAGAAGAGATTCAGATAACCAGTGGAGGGTGGAACATATACAAACTACGTAAGTGACAAAACAGGCCATTTGCTAACTCGGGAAAACAAAAAGCTGTACGGGACAGGACAAATAACCATAGCACACATGTAGCAATGCACAGTGACGAGGGAGCTAACCAAGATTATGCTGGCAGTTTGGAGATGCGGGGATTATGTGTATAATGGAGCAGGGCGTGGGGAAAGAGGATTAAAACCGTATCTTCCATAGCAGAGAGTCAAAAGGTAGTGTTTAAAACAGAAACAGCTAGGGACTCCCTTGATGGTCCAGTGCTTCAGGACTCTACCTTCCCCCTGCAGGGGGCGTGGGACCTATCCCTGGTAGAGGAACGAGAATTCCACATGCTGTGGAGCAAAAAAAACACACGAACTTTTCAAACCCCCCTAACCCCCCTGAAACATCTAGAAGTGGCAAGATGAGAAGACCAGAGATGATGGAGATGAATCTAAAATACAGTCAGGTAAAAGAGCTGGAAGTGTCCATAGACGTGTCTGTGAGTGTGGAGGTGAGGGAAAAGTGTAGTGGACCAGACCACCTTCCGTTTTCACAGAAAACCTTACAATACTTGGTATGTCTTTAAACCACGTGGAAGTATCACTTCTTTTTTTTTTTTTTTAAAGAATATAGGCTTTCTGGTGGCAGGGACCACGAGTCTGGTTCTATAAAATCCCCACTTGAAGTAGGTGTTCAAAAAGTTGTTATTCGAATAACTGAAGTCACCTTACTTGAAGCTCTGAACAGCTCCTCATAAGGCATACATAATATGATGATCACAATGCTTGTGACGCCTCCAGGGACTGCAGGTGGGGTCTGGCCCTGCAAATTCCTCGCCCTGACTCTTCCTCTTACGCCTCTTTCAGGTGCTCCCAGGCACACGGTTCCTTTAGGCCTCAGGAACATTTGCACATGCTGTTCTTCTACCTGAAAAGCTCTTCACCAACATCACCTAGTTCTCGTCCATAAATCAGACTTCAGCTCCAATGTCACTTCCTCCAGGAGGTCCTCCTTGTCTTCTGTCTCCCTCGCTTTACCACCAGCAGGCTTAGGATCCCCAAGGACCTTGCAGGTTGTTACTACATTTACTCCTTGTCTAGAAGACAGGGAGCCACCAAAGTGTTGCCAGCCAGGAAAGATAAGATCGAACATTCTGGCAGGTCTGGGGCTCAGAGAATTATGAACGGTAGCAAGCAGCTTACTTGGGACACAGATGACCCTTGCTCAACAAAAAGCGGCCTCATCCTACCTCCCCAGGGTACCTCGGGAATTCTCTACGTGTATTTCCCAGAATGGGGCAAGGCTACCACTGGGCAAGGGGGATAATTTTAGTGGCCTGTGCCCAAATATTTTGCAGAGTTACATATTTTCTTAATGTACTAAAGAGTCGTGTCTGACTCTTTGTGACCCTATGGGGTGTGGCCCGCCAGGCTCCTCTGTCCATGGGATTTCTCAGGCAAGAAAACTGGAGTGGGTTGCCATTTCCTTCTCCAGGGGATCTTCCCGACCCAGGGATTAAACCAGGGTCTCTTCTGTGTCCTGCATCGGCAGGCTGGCAGGCGGGTTCTTCACCACTAGAGCCACCTTGGAAGCCCTAATTTTATTTACTTACTTTTGACCGTGCTGGGTCTCGTTGCTGTGCGGGCGTTTCTCTAGTTGCAGCCAGTGGGGGCTACTCTCCGGCTGCAGGGTGCAGACTTCTCACTGCAGGGGCTTCTTGTCGCGGAGCACAGGCTCTAGGGTGGGCAGACGTCAGTAGCTGTGGCACGTGGGCTCAACAGCTGTGGTTCCTGGGCTCTAGAGCCCAGGCTCGGCAGCTGCATCACAAGGGCTTAGATGCTCTGCAGCATGTGGGATCTTTCCCGATCAGAGCTAGAACCCATGTCTCCTGCATTGGCAGGCGGATTCTTTACCACTGAGCCACCAGGGAAGCCCAAAGACTTACATATTTATTTCAACTGGTATTCAAAAATGAAACTTTCGTACTAAACCCATGATTTCACAGCCTTTACTGCTTAGGACAAACTTCAAGAGGTTGATACTCAATTGATCAACTAAGATTTGGAGACTCTTGGTCAAGTCAAATTTGTCACATACCCTAAAAATCCCTCCATGTCTTTGTACAAGTCTCCTGCCTGAAACGCCTTTCCTACCCGCTGCTTTGGAAATTCTATGTACCCTTCAAAGTCCCGGTTGAATCCCTGCTCAGGTACGTGGCCTTCAATTAGGGTAGGAGGTTGGCATAGTGATAATGATGTATCAATGTAGGTTCCCTAATTGTAACAAATGCACCATTCTCAGTGTGAGATGTTCAAACCGGGAGGAGGTTATGTGTTGGGGCAGTAGGCACAGGTAAACACTGCATCTTAGCTTGATTCTGCTGTGAATGTAAAAATGTTGTAAAAAAAAAAAAAAAAAAAAACCAAGGGAGTTCCCTGGTGGCCGAGTGGTTAGGATTCTAGGTTTTCACCGAAGAGGCTGCAGTCAGTCATTGGTGGGGGAACTGAGATCCTGCAAGCCCCATACTTGGCCAAAAAAAAAAAAAAGCCAAGGCTTAGAAATTTGATCCTTAGCTAGCTGTGTGACTTTGAGCAAGATACTTAACTTCTCTGAACTTTTCCTCATCTGTTGGCTAGGAATAATAGTGCCTACCCTTAGAGGATTGTGGTAGGAATTTAATGCCATCATGCATATAAAAGTAATCAGTAAATGTCTACGATACAGTAGACATACAGTAGCCCTCTTCAAAAGTAACCTGTTATTTTCATGAGTATGGGAAGCAACGAATATGACTTTCCCTACTTACTTTAATTATTCGTCTTTGTACGCCTTTCACATAGTACGTGCTTAGGAAAAGCTGGCTGGTTGTTGGAGAATTTGCTGCCTTTGGAAGGGGCCGTTCTTATCCACACCTCCACATCGCCTTATTCAGTGAGCAACAAGATGCTGGCGGTTACTGATGTCCACACCCGAGTCCCATGCCTTCCTGAGTAGGATCCACGGCGGCTGGGGGAAGCCCTGGTGACCGCTCCGCCGCCGCCATGGCAGCTTCAACCCCATTTCTGGAAGCTAGCTCGGGAGGAGCAGGGTATCTAAAGTCAGTCTCCCCAAGGGCGGCCCTCCCGATGTCTTCGGGGACCTGTTCTCCCGCCCCGGCCGTGAGGAGTCTCTCCAGGAACCCGGCAAAGCGCTGCTCTGGGAGGCCACACGGTGGCGGCGTAGAGCCGAGCTCCGCGCCCCACCTGGGAAGCGCCGGCAGAGGGACAGCCCCAAAGGGTGGCCTCCTGCTTCCCACCCTTTTACCAGGACAGGTCACGGCATCCAGGCCGAGAGAACTGCGGGCCTAACCTACTTCATTACCTCCGAGTGGACCCTCGACTCCCGACCCTAGGCCGGGCACTCCCGGTTCGCTTGACTCGCCCTCCACGTCCGACAAACGCTGCCGGGGCTACCCCGCCGTGCCGCCAGTCCCGCGCAGCACACCTGACGGGTACCGGGCCAGCTCGTGCTCGGAGTCAGGCTCCGAGCTCGCCGGACGCAGACCGAGCGTCCAGTCTCAACTCCCACCGTGCGCGGGCCGGAGGGACGGAGGTGGGCGTGGGCTCGGACTCAGGTCCTCACAGCCCGGACCTCCGGCCCGCTCCATCCTCGGCTTCCGCTTCCGGGCCTGCATCGTCTCCGAGCTTCTCTGAATGCCGCGAATCCCCTTCCTAACCAACCGAACGCAAGTCTCAAGGACTGCAAGCATCCCCAGGGCTCTACCTGTAGCGGGGTCCCCTTAACCACGGGGAGAGGCACACAGGGCAAGCGCGGGCACATGCCGGGGCGGGGCTTTGGGGCGGGGCCCTGGGGGCGGGGCCTCCGAGCTAGCGCTCCCGCCGGCCGGGAGGTACGCGAGGCGCGCGCAGGGTGCCGGGAGCGCGAACTACGCGGAAACGGGTGGGGGCGTCAGGGGGAGGGGAAAGCGCGGGACTCGGGGTTGGGCTGACACCGGGGGTGGTTTGAGTGAGCGAGAGCAGGGCCGGCTAGACCTGGGAGGTGAATGGTCTGGCCCTGGGGTTGGGCCCGGATTTGGGGTCCCAAAGTGGGAAAGGCCTGGGGTGGAGGGGCGAGGGGAAGAAAGAAGCAGGAACCCCGCCCATTTTCCGACCTGGGTTTCTTGGAAAGAGCCAGGAAATGTTGGTTGGGGCTTGATCTGTAGGCCATGGTGTTTATAGAGAGGGCTGATAGGGGGCCCTGTATGGTTTTTATAGAGATGGCTGATAAAACATCCATTTCCCCCACATTCCAGGAAGTTCTCAGGCTTGTGCCCCCAAGTGTTTGGGGGGGCTCAGCAGCCCCCTCCCCCACACGCTGAAGGGTGAGCCCCACCCCGAGAACCCAGGAAGGCCTTGTGGTCCCTCCAGAGCCTGCCTTCATCTTCAGTTTTAACGAGATTTGGTGGGGAGGGAGAGGAAGTGTTGGGGGCCACAGGCCACATACATCTAGAAAGATCTTCAGGCCCGAGGGCCTTCACTCTTCCCCCTACCCTCCTGGCTCCAATAAACCTTACCCTCCTTAGCAGAGGTATTAGAGGGGTCCCCATGGGGAGAAATGGAGCAGTTTCAACTGACTTTTTTCTATTGCGGTCTGCAAAAAAGGACGTGGGGGGAGGACTGAAGATGAGATGCCCTGTTAACTCTTCCTGCCCAGCCTAGTGGCTGGCAGGAGCTCAGCAACTGGGCTGAGGTGCGCAGAATCTCGGAGTCCTTTTCTGGTGTTCGGGTCTGCTGTAGGCCTGGGAAACACAGCTAGAAACTCTATGCCTGTTTTTTAAGCCTCTTAAGTGTTTCTCTTTTGTGTAAAAATAATTCATGCATATTATATTTTTAAATTAAACTTTAAAAAAATATGGATTTGAAAATTGAAAAACGTCTTCACTGATAATTGCTTAACATGTATAAAAACAGAGACATACATAAAGGGGTCAAACCACATATGGTTTTGCAACTTGCTGTATATTGTGGACATTTTTTGTGTGTGTCATTTATAGAAATACTTCATTTTTAAGGAGTTCATAATATTCGAGAATACAGGTACCCCAGAATTCTTTTGATATTCTACTGATAAACATTTAGTTTTATGCTTAGGTTTATAATGATCTTCATGTTGTTTCATTTTAAATTACAAATATGTACTTATTGGAAAAAATGTAAATAAAATATTGATAAAGGCAAGAAATATGGATAAAGGCAGCACCATATTCGTACCAGCTAACTCCTTTATTTTGTAAGCTACATTTTATGGAACATTTACTGTATGCCAGATACCATGCTAAGTCATTCACGGAACAGCAATCTGAGGTTTGGAGAAATGTCTCCAGTGAGGCTTGCCCAAGGTCACACAGCTAGAAAGTGGCAGAGCCAGGACCCAACTTTATCTGATTCCAAAGCTTTCCTGGCATCTTCCTGTTAACATTCGGGTGTCTTTCCTTCCAACCTTTTTTTTTTTTAAACATGGAACAGGACAAAAATACTCACGTGTAAACATGCAGTTTTTCCTCCTCCCCGGGCTTAGTTCTAAGGAACCTTTGTAAGGAGGGCAGAGGGAGACGAATAGACCTAAGCAGAAGACTGGAGAGACCTGGAGGAATTTCCTTCCAGCCCCACTCAGGAAGAGCTGCTACCGAGAGAAGGGAGGGAAGTTGGCAGAGTTTGGGTGGTCAGGAATTTGGAAAAAAGGAGAAAAAAGGGAGAGCTTGGGGAGCTGTTGTAACAGTGTGGAACTCTGAGGAAGAGAGATTTGGGAGGATTCTGAAAAGAGGTCTTGCCATGCGTTGTGCTGCGTAATCCCTTTGCAGTGTCCTCCAGAGAGCTTTGGTAACAAAGCATTTTGTTTCCTGTCAGTGCTTTTTGCAGTTGGATCGATTTCTTTTGGGTGAGAAGGGAGCAAAAGAAGACAGTTTTCTCCAGGTTCGCGTGCATTTTGTTTACTTTTTCTTTTATGAAAATGAGATAGCCTCTCTACCCTCGCTCCCTCGGTACCCACCCCCTAGAGTGCCCTGTCTTTCCCGTATCCCTCTCCAGCCCCCTCATCCTCGAAGCCTCACCTCTCCACCTCTTTCCCTCCTGTTGGCCCTTGCTTTTTCCAAGTCCCTCATGATAGCCCAAATCAGGACAGATGACGGGCCCGTTGCTGGTAGGCCATATTGAGTAGGAATTTTGCCACCACCAGAATCTCTTTGGTTACAAAAAACTGTGCTGGTTCGCTGGTTTTAGAACTCTCCTAGTGTCAAGCAGAGTACCCACGTTATCATTACCAGGGGAAGACTCTATAGACGCGTCTACCCATATCCTTTTGGCATCTGAGCAGTCGAGGAAGACCCAAAGCCGTCAAGGACCGGATAGAACAATGCTTTACTCACGTAGAGAAAAGACAGAACAAGATCAACTTCAGGAGTGGGTGTCGGTCTCATTGCCTGGGGATCTCTCGCAGTGATCAGCACAGGGAACTCTCTGTATTCACTGTTTTGTGCCACAGAGGAAGGACCTTGTCCCCTCTAAGAGGAAGACAGATACAGCAATGGGGTTGGCTGGATGCCAAATGACCGACATGCTTTAAGCAGAGATGAAAGAGTCCTCATGAAACCTGAAACAAGGAGGGAAACACACACACGAGTGATAAGTCCAGCACTGGTTGCGTGGGCTCCATCTCCTGCTTAGGGAGAGTCCCAGGCCCAGGGCCCACTCTTATGTGATTGAATAAGGGTTAAAAAACTGCATACAAGAGACTTCCTCAACATTTGGCCATCATGACTCTTGTTTCCATCTTTGTTTTGACTGCTAAGAAACTCAGAACTTAAAAAATCAACGTTTTGTTTATTTAAAATGTCTGTTTTTCTCTGCGCTGGATCTTTGCTTCCTGTGGCCTTTCCCTAGTTGCGGTGAGTGGGGACTCCTCTCTAGTTGCAGTGCACGGGCTTAGTTGCTCCACTGCATCTGGAATCTTCCTGGAGCAGGAATCGAACCTATGTCTCCTTTGTTGGCAGGCAGATTCTTAATCACTAGACCATCAGGGAAGTCCCAGAACTTTTCTACTGCTGGATCAGTATTTTCTCTTTGTCCCAGTTTTCTCAATTACTCCTTTTTAGCCTTTAAAAAACGTTTCACTATGGAATATTTCAACATGTATGTATTTATTTTTGGCTGCATCAGGTCTTAGTTGTGGTATTCCAGCTCCACTGTAGTTGTGGAGTGCAGGCGTAGGTGCCCCAAGTCATGTGGGATCTTAGTGCCCCGACCAGGGGTCAAACCTGCATCCACTGTATTAGAAGGCAGATTCTTAACCAGTGGACCACTAGGGAAGTCCCTTTATTATGGAAGATTTCAAACACATGAAAGTAGAGAGAATGTAATAAATTTTCACATACCTATAACCCATCCTCAATAATTATCAACATTTTGCCAACCTTGTTTCACCTGCCTTCCTACTTTTCCTTCCCTCTGAAGTATTATAAAGCACACCCCAGACATCATATCACTTCACTGGAATTATTTCAGCATATGTCTTTAAAAGACAGGACTTTTTCAAACACAATAGCAATGCCACTATCATACCTAACAAAATTAATACAAATTCCTTAAAACCTTTTAATGCCTAGTTCATGTTCAGATTTCTTTAATAGTTAGTTTGTTTCAATCAGGACTCAAAAAAATCAGGACTCATTTGGTTGATCTATCTCATAAGTAACTTTTCATCTGTAACAGTTTTCACTTTTCTTTCCTTTCATTTTTCATGCTATTTATTTATAAAGGAAACCAGAGCATTTGTTCTATAAAACTTCCCACATCCCAGAAGATTTGGCTGATTGCTTCCTGATGGTGTAGTTTAACTTGTTCTTCTGTCTCTTGAATTTCCAGTAGACTGAACGTTGGATCTAGAGCTTGATCGTGTGTGTTAGTCGCTCAGT
>SJYX01020006.1:410452-421338 GCA_006410675.1 Oreotragus oreotragus
GGATGGTCTTGATCCCTGTCTCCTGTACAATGTCATGAACCTCCATCCATAGTTCATCAGGCACTCTATCAGATCTAGTCCCTTAATTCTATTTCTCACTTCCACTGTATAGTCACAAGGGATTTGATATAGGTCATACCTGAATGTTCTAATGGTTTTCTCCACTTTCTTCAATTTAAGTCTGAATTTGGCAATAAGGAGTTCATGATCTGAGCCACAGTCAGCTCCTGGTCTTGTTTTTGCTGACTGTATAGAGCTTCTCCATCTTTGGGTGCAAAGAATATAATCAATCTGATTTTGATGTCAACCATCTGGTGATGTCCATGTGTCATATCATATCCATGGCATATCATATCATGTCCATGTCATATCATATCATGTCCATGTCATATCTGCTGCTGCTGTTAAGTCTAGTGGTATATAATATTGACTCACAATATTTTTATTGACTGATTCATGGTTTCAGGGCCCTTGGCCTACTCTCTTCATTGTAGAATTCCCCCCAAAGTTTTATCTGTTAGTTTTGGCATCCACTGATGATCCATTATTTCATTAGGTGTTACAAAATGGTGACTTTCCATTAATAATTCTATTATTCTTTTTTGCATTCGTTAGCTGGAATTCTTCCATAAAGAATAACTTTTCCTCATTCATTATTTGATTTTCCTGAAATAGTTTGTACAGGAAAGTTAAGATAAATGCTTGATTCATTTTATGTATTTTTAATTTTTTTGGCTGTGCCACGCAGCTTCAGGATTTTAGTTCCCTGACCAGGGACCAGGCCACTCCAGTGAAAGTACTGAGCCTTAACTACTGGACTGCCAAGGAATTCCCTCTTTTTTATAAATTGCCTGAACTCCTTTGTGGAACAAGGTGTTACAAAACAAAAGGGGATAGGTAGGCAGAGTAGTGGAATGGAAAGAGCACAGGCCTTGAATTTGGACAGCATCCTAACTCCATCACTTCCTAGCTGTGTGACCTTGGGCCAGCCTTCCGAGCCTCAATTTCCTTAACTGCAGATTGGGGATATTGATCCCTGTTTCCCCACACCTTCAGTAGAATCATTTCTTGGCCTAGATCAAGCAATTCCTTGCACAGGAAAATAAAATATTTTATTCATTGTGGAAAGTTTAGAGGATGCAGATAAATATAAAGAAGAGAATACTAAAAATTCTGAAAAGCATCTAGCATACGGGCTTTTTAAAATCTTTATCTGTTTGGCTGTCTTCACCGTGGCACACACAATCCTCTTTGGGACACACAGGGTCTCTAGCTGTGGTTGGAAAATAAAATATTTTATTCATTGTGGAAAGTTTAGAGGATGCAGATAAATATAAAGAAGAGAATACTAAAAATTCTGAAAAGCATCTAGCATACGGGCTTTTTAAAATCTTTATCTGTTTGGCTGTCTTCACCGTGGCACACACAATCCTCTTTGGGACACACAGGGTCTCTAGCTGTGGTGCATGGTGGAGAGGACTCTGAGGTGTGGAGGCTTAGTAGTTTCGACATGCAGGCTTAGTTGCCCTGAGACACATGGGATCTTAGTTTCCCGACCAGAGAGCGAACCCATGTCCCCTGCATTGCAAGGCAGATTCTTAACCACTGGACCACCAGGGAAATCCCTGCTGCTGCTGCTAAGTCACTTCAGTCGTGTCCGACTCTGTGTGACCCCATAGACGGCAGCCCACCAGGCTTCCCCGTCCCTGGGATTCTCCAGGCAAGAACACTGGAGTGGGTTGCCACTTCCTTCTCCAATGCATGAAAGAGAAAAGTGAAAGTGAAGTCGCTCAGTCTGTCCGACTGTTAGCGACCCCATGGCCTGCAGCCCACCAGGCTATTCCGTCCATTGGATTTTCCAGGCAAGAGTACTGGGGTGGGGTGCCATTGCCTTCCCCGAGGGAAATCCCTATATCAGTATTTTTGACAACTCCAGCTTGACTCTCAGGCTGCCCTGTGTCGGCATCCTTCTGGAAGAGAGTAAATTTAACTAGCTGTGACTCCAGCCTTAGCCTAAGAAAATCCTAGTGAGAGCAAGGGAGGGGGGCCTTTGGGAGGGAGCAGGAGGTGGACTCCTCTGTTCTTATGTCAAGAGCTGGTGAAGTTAGACCTGCCACAAACTTGCAGTGAGATCCTGGGAGAGTCACAAGCCCCTGAGCCCTTTCTCATCTGTAAGCTAGAGTTTGTCAAGGCTGACCTGCCAGAGTCATTAGGAGATTCCCATGAGATGTTGATGTGGAAACACCCACCTTGGAGACAACAAGTGGGAGTTGTTCAGGAAATAGGGGTTAGCTTGATCTGTCTGGAAACCTCCTTTCTGAGCCCCCATCAAGTGTAAAGTCGCAAGTGACTCTTGTCACTGAAGGGCTGTGTAAGGCCTGGCTTGGAGTCTAGCTCAAAGTACAGTGTGAACTGGGTAAGCCTCTTCCCCTCTGGGGCTTGGAGTCTTCCATTTGTGAAATGGCTACATTAGGGGTCCAAATCCAAGCCCCCAGGAGCAGTCAGTCAGGTAGCAAGTGAGTGAAATGGACAAGGCATTGGGACAATAGGGGGTGGTGGGGACTGTGGTAATGTGATGAGCTGCGGCCTGCTGATGGTCACAAAACTGGACTGTGAGCCCAGGTGGCCTGACTTTTAAAGAGGCAGGAGAGTTCTATTTTAAATTTTCTTCTTCCTGTTATATATATATATACATTTTCTTTTTACAAACCCTTCTCTCTTTCAATAGATCCCAGCAAGGGAGCTGCTGTGTTACGTAGGAAACTCCGACCCAGAAGCAGGTCATCTGTGAATGGTTTAACCCCAGGTTCCCCACCAATGTGCATTGTGTGACAGGTGAGTGGGTGGCTGCCTTTCCGGCTGTGCTTCATGTCCCAAGGGCTTTCCCTGACCAGAGGGGGGCAGCAGAATGTGCCTCCCTGTATTTTTCATTTTAACTTCAAAATTTAAATTCAAGTTATTTGAGGTATTTAGCAACCCGTATGGACCACACAAAATGTACATATAAACAAAATGTAAAATGGGGTTAAGAACATGGACTCTAAGAGAACTTCATGCACTGGCTTTACCACTTAACTGTATGACTTTGAGCAAATCATTTAGCTTCTCTGTGCCTCACTTTTCTTATCTGTAAAATGGAGGTAATTATTGCACCTACTTCACNTACATATAAACAAAATGTAAAATGGGGTTAAGAACATGGACTCTAAGAGAACTTCATGCACTGGCTTTACCACTTAACTGTATGACTTTGAGCAAATCATTTAGCTTCTCTGTGCCTCACTTTTCTTATCTGTAAAATGGAGGTAATTATTGCACCTACTTCACATGAGCGTTGAAAGGGTCGCGTGAGCAAGGACAGGACTAGGCTGAGGTTACTGGAATGAAGTTAATGAAGAACCATCACGGGTGCAGAATTTATGCACCGCCAAAAAAATCTCAACGGTGCACGGGCTTCTCATCGTGCTGGCTTCTCCAGTTGCAGAGCACAGGCTCGAGAGCGTGGGGCTTCTGCGTTTGTCTGAGCCTGCTGGGCCTCAGTGTGCAGGCTCAGTAGTTGTGGCTCACGGGCTTGTTTGTCCCACGGTGTGTGGGATCTTCCTCCGCCGGGGATTAAACCCATGTCTCCCGCTCTGCGTGGGCAGGCGGACTCTTGACCACTGAGCCACCAGGGGACCCCCACACGTGTCTTTTGAATTGTGATTTCCTTAGGGTACAGGCCCAGTAATGGGATTGCTGGGGCTTATGGTAGTTTTTTCCCTAGTTTTTTAAAGAATTTCCATACTGTTCTCCATGGCTATATCAGTTTATATTCCCACCATGGCTTTATTCTTAAAACATGATGGTACACATAGAGGACGCCCATTCCACCTCCAGATCCAGTGGTTCAAGAGTAAGAGAGAGAAAGCATTCGACTTTGTTCACTGTCGTATCCCCAGCGCCAGTATGGTGCCTCATACATGGGTAGGATCTTAATAAATATTTGTCGAGTGAGGGAAATAACGGATGACACATGTCAAACTTTAGAACAGTGCCTGGCACCAAGTAGGTGGCTCAATAAAATAATAATGGTGATTATGTTTGAGAAGATAACAATGTCATTGTCTGTGGGTCCTATTCTGTCTTCAGACCAATGGTGGACTTGGTATGTTTGACACCCAGAGTGTATCTTTTTTCCCTCCACGTTATCAGATTTTATTTTTCATTAACTTCTTTAACTTATATTTTCTGGTAATTTTTCAAAAAATATTTTAATTTTTATTGCAATGTAGTTGATTTACAAAGTTGTGTTAGTTTCAGGTGTACCATAAAGTGATTCAGTTATATGTATATTTATTCTTTTTTAGATCCTTTTCTCATATAGGTTATCACAGAATATTGAGTAGAGTTCCCTGTGTTATACAGTAGGTCCTTGTTGGTTATCCATCTTGTATACAGTAGTGTGGGTAGAATAGATCATTTTTTTAAGGCCAACATGACAAGATTATCTTCAATAATAATCATGAAATAATAATAATAATAATGGCAGAAAAGCAACAAAAATAGTAAAAACTTGCTTTTATTGAACCTCATATATACACTCAGACCAATAAAATTTTTAATAAAATAAAAATTGTAATACAAAAGGGAACAAAGTAATGGACTAATAATTTTTGGTTACATTATTTTTTTAACAAAAAGGGACATACACACACACGACAAAATGCATCTAAAAGAGGCAACTCGTGAAGTTCAGAGAATGATTTGCACAGAGAATGACAGAACTGCAGTAACAATTTACTGTTTTACCATCACTGTACTATCACTGTTGATTTCAAATCTGCTGTTTACATGCAGGGACATGGGAACTTCCCTGAGCATCCAGTGGTTGGGGCTTCACTTTCCAAAGCAGAGGGTGCAAGTTTGATCCCTGGTCGGGGAGCTAAGTTCCCACATGCCTCACAGGCAAAAACCCAAACCATAAAACAGAAATACTGAAATTCAATAAAGACTTTAAAATGTAGATAGACGGAGAGACACAGGGACATGAACACTCCCGATGTGAGCTCCAGTGACGCTGACCTCCTATGAAGTCTCACCTGAGGGTGTATGTTGGGGCCAGTTGTGTGGCTGGGAATTCTTCACATTTGCTTCCACGTAGAATGCATTATTTATGAAAGGTTAGGTGATAAAATGCACTAATTTGAAGCCTGTATATATATATATATATATACATGCTGCTGCTGCTAAGTCGTTTCAGTTGTGTCTGGCTCTGAGACCCCAGAGGTGGCAGCCCACCAGGCTCTCCCGTCCCTGGGATTCTCCAGGCAAGAACACTGGAGTGGGTTGCCATTTCCTTCTCCAATGCATGAAAGTGAAAAGTGAAAGTGAAGTCACTCAGTCGTGTCCGACCCTCAGTGACCCCACGGACTGAAGCCTTCCAGGCTCCTCCGTCCATGGGATTTTCCAGGCAAGAGTACTGGAGTGGGTTGCCATTGCCTTCTCCGATATATATATATACACATAAGTTAGACTAATAAAGATCTCTTCAGGAGGGAGGGTTTTATCACCAAGGACATTGTTTAGAATTGCCAGGGCATGGTGATAAGAAAAGCTGACGCACCCAGTTTCACTAATGTTTTAAACCTCTGCACAGACAATGCATGCCTATGTCTTGCACGCGGAGGACTGGCCACCACCCTTACCTGATTCACCTCTTGCCTCAGGCCATCAGTTTCCTATCTCCGGCTGAGACAGTCTCAAAGGCCCTTCCAAAGCTGACGTTGCACTACTTTTAGTTCTGGCTCTGCAAGCTATTTCAAGCTATGTGACCCTGGGTAAGTCAGGTCCTCCCTCCAGGCCTCAGTTTCCTCATCTGTAGGGGAACAGTAACCCCAAGCCATGTTTTATCCCGTAAGAGCTCAAGGAGATAGTGTGAGAGAAGACTCTGTAAAGAAGGAGACACTGCACACAGGTGGCAGGCACCCAGGTGGCAGGCCTTGATGACAAAGGTGGCGATGTTCCTCCAAAGTCATAAAGGAATTGTTCCCAGATCGAGGATCTGAGACAGGGCAAGGGGATCTAGTGGGTGCTGGACTTCACGAATCACTGATGGTGACTTTGGCCTTCCAGGAAAAGGCTTGATCCTCTTGGCCCGGAAGCAAGGGGCCCGGTCACAATGACCCCAGTTCCTCTCTTGCTGTATTACATCCCAGCTGGAGGGAACAACTTTCCTTCCAGGGGAAGGTGGCTGAGGCAGAAGCAGGGTGTGAGGAAATGCTGATGCCGTTTGGCTCTGAAATTAGCCTACCTGCTTGTTTAACCATTTCTCCAAAGAGAATGCAAGTTCCTAGAGCAGGGGTTGACCAAAAAAAAAAAAAAAAATTAAAAAAATATTTTTTTTTTCCTGAAGAGCCAGATAGTAAACATTTTAGGCTTCCTTGGCCATATGGTCTCTGTTGCGACTGCTTGACGCTGCTGTTGTAGTGTGGGAGCAGCCCTAGACCGTACGTAAACGGAGCGTGGCTGTGCTCCAATAGAACTTTATTTATGGATCCTGGAATCTGAATTTCACATAATTTTCACACATTATAAAATATCCTTTTGATTTTTTTTTCAGTCTTTTAAAGATGTAAAAACCTTTCTTAGCTCATAGGCACATAAAAGAGGCCAGGTTTGGTCCACAGGCCATTCATAGTTTACCCACCCCTACTGGGCAGAGACCCTCTCTGTGTTTTCCTCCACGGTGTCCTCAGTGCCCAGAACAGTGCCTGGCATATAGCTGCCCATTAGTACCTGCTGATGACCCCCTGCTTACTCTCTGCCCATTGTCTCCAATTCCATCCTCATCTCTTGCTACTACTGTATCTCCCTCTCTTGCCAGCTCCCATCCTCTGTAACCAGCAGCGAGAAGCTTCTGCGTCTCTCTGCCCTCCCACCCCTGGCCCCATCTCCAGGTCAGTGGAGACCCCCACTAGCTAATTCTCCAGTAGCCTTGGGACTGTCTCATCTGGATGCTCCCATGTCTCCTCTTCTTCTCTGACTGCCTTTGGCCTCATATTTATTTCTCCAGCATCCAAAATCTTTTTACTAACAAGGCAGAATCTGGGGCTAGTTTTTGTAGCAGCAGCTGGCCCACTGGTTTCTGGCGCACTTAAACTTCTAGCCCTGGGAATGCAGGATTTGCCTGTATACATCTCAGTCTTCACCAGGACCAGACAGCAGGCCAGCGCCACAGCCCTTGGGAGAGTCCAGGGCCAGCTGGTTGAAGGTTGAGGATCTTGCTCCAGGCCTTGAAGATGATGCCCTGGATGTGGCTGCTCCTGGGGCAGCCTACACACCCTCAGTTTGGTACCTTCTGGACAGGCACAGCATCAGTTAGAGTCCCTACAACCACAGCTGTTTTGCCTTCCTGGCCAGGAAATTCCATCTTCCAGATCATCCGGGAAAGGGCCAGAGGTGGGTGATTGGTATAACTTATGAACAAGCTCTTTAGCACAACTTGATCAAAGGAGTGGGTTCATTTGGCCAGAAACCTGTACAGCTTGACCAACAGCCTTAGTCCTGGCTTTTGGCCTCATTCTTTACCAGCCTCTTGATCACAGTCATGGGAATTCCTTCAAGCTGAAGCCTCTTCTTACATCTTCATCTCACACCAATGGAGAACTCACCCAGTGAGCCCCCCAAGCTCCAGTCTACTGCCCTCTTCCTACCTTTCAGGGGCAAGAATTTGGAGAGAAGGGAGAGAGTCTAGGGTTCTTACATACCCTTTCCAGTGAGCACTGATCGTGTACCAGACACCGCACAGGTATTTTGTTCTCTGACTTCACCTAATAACTCATAACCACTCCTATTTTACAGATGTGGAAACAAACTCAGATGTGTTAACTGAAATTCTCAGTCAAGCAGCTAGGAAGCGGGCAAGCAGGGGTTAGAGTCCAGGTTGGTGTGGCTCTATTCACAAGCCTATTTTGAGGGCTTGCCGTGTCTGCCATATCCAGCGAGTATCAGTAAACAAAACAGACAAGTCCTACCTCATGGAGCTTTTTTCCTAGAGGGAGAAACAAACAATAAACTGGTAAATATACAATATGATTGCTGGTAGAGAGGCATGCCATGAAAGAAAGATGAGATAATACCATTGGGACTTCCCTGGTGGTCCAGTGGTTAAGAATCCACCTGCCGATGCAGGGGACAGGGGTTCGATCCCTGGTCAGGGAACTGGATGCCACACACCATGATGAGGACTGAAAACCCCCGTGTGCCACAGCTAAGACCTGGTGCAGCCAAAAAATAAATAAAAAAAAATGTTTAATTATCCAGATTGAAAAAGTGAGCTGTCACAGCTGCTGCTGATGATTGTTTAAATGCTGAGCCAAGTTCTGGTTAAAGGTAACTACCATTATGATCGTTCCCCGCATGCTGTTCCACCTGCTGCTGGGAGACACATATGCCAAGACCTTCCTCTACTGAAAGGCCAAGAAAAAAATAGTGACAGACTCCCTTCCTGGGGCAGGGAGCATCCAGAACCTGCACTCTTGAACATTATAGCAACCTCATGGCCAGGCTACAGGAGAAGGATCTAAAACCAGGTACTCAGCCCCATCAGCTCAGACCGCTGCTCCAGGCCAGTATAACCTCTTCCACAGGGGACAGACTAAGAACCTCACCGGTGTCCAGCACACACTTATGAGTCATTCATTTAACAAACACCTCAAGTGACTGCCCAGAACAGCCTGTTTTCACCCTATTATGAATAGTAATCATAGCTAGCTTTTATCCACGCCTCAGAGTGTAGCATTTCAGAGCCTGAGATAGCTTGGCTGCCTGGATCCGATTCCCATATTTACTGTGTTGCAACCAGATGATGCTGCACATATCATTTAGCCTCGCTGAGCATCTCCTATGTGCCAGGCAGAGTGTCAGGTGCCAGGAAAACAAGAGCGAGCCAAGAAGAGCTGATTGCCGCCCTCTCACAGCTTACTGTCTAATTGGAGAGCCAGATGTTAATGAAGCAATCACAAAAACAAATGCAACAGAATACCTTGAGGTATACTTCCCTGGTGGCTCCGACAATAGAGAATCTGCTTGCGATGCCGGAGACCCGGGTTCGATCCCTGGGTTGGGAAGATTCCCTGGAGAAGGAAATGGCAAACCACTCCAGTATTGTGTCCTGGAGAACGTCATGGACAGTGGAGCCTGGTAGGCTACAGTTCATGGGGTCTCAGAGAGCTGGACACAACTGAGTGACTAACACTTTCACTTTCATACCTTGAGGAGCACTCAGGAGCAGTGTCCATTGTCCATAACAGGCCGGTAAAGAAAGATGTCCTAGAGGAAGTGATTGTGGAGATAAACTGGCTTGAGGAAGATGGAAGGCAGTTTTAAGAACAAAGAACAAGGCGCTGAGGGAGGGGAACCACAGGAAAGTCGGGAAAGTTCCAGTTGGGGGAACTGCTGGAGCTGGAGAGAAACAGAGAAGACTGTGAGCTGAGGCTGCGGCGGGATCAGTACATTGTAGGCTATCGATTGGGGTCTTGGTGTCCACAGCTCTCTGCTGAGTGACCGCAACATCCCTGCTGCAATGATGGCAAGCTGACCTGCCCAAGCTCCCAGGCAGGGCCCGGGTGTCCTCTGCCCCCTCCCCCACCCTCCGCTCCCTTTTCCATCATGACCTGCTGCCTCTCCAATACTTTTCAGAGGACACGGGAAATGAAATGTTCATAGGAAAGCACTGGATCCTTAAATTGAGATGATGCACTTGATAGGGAATCCTTTCGTGTAAGAAGGGAAAGGACAAGAACAGCAGCTCCAGGAAGGGGGCAGACTGAAGGCAAAATCATTCCAGTTTTCCCTTCACCCACACACTTCCCACTCATCCCCCTCATTTTCCTCACCCAGTCCTTTGCCCTTATTCTCTGGGTCTCAATGTGTCTTCCCAAGTTTAACTTATTTAAACTGGCTTGCAGCCAGATATTCGGCACCTGTGTGCCATCTGTTCTGAGTCCTGAGTTGGATGACTAGATTTAGCAAATCAATGGGATACCCAATTAAATCTGAATCCAGATAAACAATAACAATTTTTTAGTCTAAGTAGGTCCAAATATTACAACGCTATCCCTGAGCAGCAGTTTCCAAAGTCTTTTCCATTCAAAACTCAATTCACTTCAACAGTTGAAGTGCTACCCTTGGAAAATCATGAAATAATGGGAGCATGTGGATTCAGGAGAAACCTTCATTGACTTTTTTTAAGGTCCTATAATCTGTTCCCAACCTGCTGTGTGACCTCGGGTTAAGTCACCCGAGGGTGACTTTCTGAAGCTGTTTTATGATGTGTAAACCGGAGGTCATAAATTGGTGAAGCCTGATCAGAAGAAGACCTCTGATAAACAATCCTGCCTTAGAACAGCTTTGCAAATGGCCATTCTTCCTCTTCCATGAAACCCGCAAGCCCATTTCTATGCTCTTCCAGGGGTGAATCTCACCACACCTGGACTCCTAACACCGCTTTAGATGGAGGCTGAGTCTCTCCAGAGGGAATCCCTCTCCCTGGCCTCTTTCTACAAGTGCAACCCAAGTGTCGGTGGATCCTGGGAGCCTCCCCAGAGGGGGCACAAACCCAAATCAGCCCAGAGCCAGGTTTGCAGCTGGAGAGATTCTGGAGAGAGGTGGCTTGAAAAGAGCAAAGCATGTGTCAGTCTGGAGGCACTGTGGGCCCTGATCCGTACCCTGCCCGGAGCTGGGGCGCAGGGGATCCCACTGTCGCTTCGGGGGTGTGGGAGGGTGGGATGCGGGGAGTGTCCTAGGGCCTCGAGGGGAGTAGGGCTCAGGCTCCTTTCCTTTTCCAGCTTCTCCCTGGGTCAGGCCTAGGACATTCGGTGTGACTTGGAGGTGGTGGGGGGGGGGGG
>SJYX01020006.1:421427-465989 GCA_006410675.1 Oreotragus oreotragus
GCGGCGGCGGCGGCGGCGGCGGCGGACGGCCCAGCCAGAGCAAGAGGGTCTCGGCGGGGGGGAAGGGGACGCTGGGGGCGCTGAGCGTGGGACCTCAGAACCCAGCAGGCGGCGCGGCTCTGGCCGCCGGTGGAGCACGGGCGGCCCGGCGGCGGCGCGATGCCGCTCGCCCAGCTCAAGGAGCCCTGGCCGCTCATGGAGCTGGTGCCGCTGGACCCGGAGGTGAGTGAGCTGGGCGGGGGACGGGCGCCGGCGGCCGGCAAGCCCGAGTCCCCACAGGGGCGGGGCGGCTCGCGGCGCCGCTGTAGCCTGGCGGGCGCCCGCGAGGACGCGAGTGCCCTCCGGTCTCCAGCCTCGTCTCCAGCTCCACCCCCTAATGCCCCGGGTGTGTGTACGCTAGGGACCGTTCTGCCAAGCCCCGAGGAAGCCCCTTACCCCGGAGAGCGAATCCCGTGCTGCGCTTAGATCTGACCCCCGCCTCACCCCACACACACCTGGGACCTGTACCCGGAGCCGTCGGAGGTTCCTTCATTAGGGCAGACGGACCAGGGCTGGGATGCCAGATGTCTTGGATTCCACAAGAGACGAGGGTCATGGGACCTCCCCCCTCCACCGCCGCGCCCCCTGCCAACTTCTTGATGTCTCACAGCGGCCCTACCCCAAGAGCTCCCAGCATCTCCGCTGCTGACCTTAGAAGGATTTCCTTCTTGATCGTCGCAGTTGTGGAATTTAGGGTGACTCTGCCCGTCTGGGGCTGAAACCCTTGGTTTTCTTTGCTCCAGGCTAGGATCAGAGGACGCCTGTGTCACCTCTACCAGGCTGGGGAGAAAAGAATGGAGAAAAGTCCTGAGACCTTTGAGAAAATTATTCCTGGAGATGAGGAGGTCCTTGGTTCCTGCCCCCTCCCATAGGAAGGGTTGGGCCTCTAGGGAATTTGGCCTTTGCATGCCTAGCTTCTCCCAGAAGCAACTCTTGCCTTCTGAGGATACTGTAGTTTAGGCCCTAACCTTGCAGAAGGCCCGCTCTTCCTGTGCCCCCCTGGGTCAAGGTCAAGCCCTTGAATCAGCAGATGGAGAAAACTTTTCCCTCAGCCTCATTATGGGAAGGACAGTAGGTGATTCGGCCTTTCCAGGGGGATGTGGGGATATGAGGGAGATGATGGAAACCTCAGAGAGCCTGAGACCCAAAGTGATTTTCTTCTGCCTGGGGCTCGGACCCCTCCCCACTTAGATCCCCTCCTCTGCCCTCTCTTACCTGGGGCAACCACCAAGTGCCCTGCCCCTCAGGGCCGCTGTTGGGAGCTGACTGAGGATCCTGGGTCCCCAACACCCGGAGTGTGCTGCCCCTTTAAAGGGATGGTCGCCGCTGACACTGGCTATTGGAGGGTGGGCGCGGCAAGATTAGGTAACCAACCTGAAGGCGCAATTTGGAGTAAATTGCTCTGGGATCCCTGCCATGGGGTTTTTACGGGCCCTGCACAGCTCAGAAGTTCTCCCGCTGACTCACCCTCCGAACTGAGGAACACGGCCCTCTGCAGCCCCTAGCCACGGGCTGCCCACCCTCTAGGACTGGGGCACAAGGGGTTGGGGGCGGTGCTCAGAGGTAAATTCCTTTGTCCTGGCACACCCTTGAGACCTAGGTCTTCCTAGAGGAAGGTGGACTGGGAGAGGCCAGGGAGGGACTTACCGTGGGTTATACTAATCGGGAAGGCAGACACCCAGAAACTCGATTCCTAGTCCAGGGCACTGCTTCCTGCTTCTCTTTGGGAAATCCTGAGGCAAGGACCAGGCTTAAATAGTAAACTCAACTCAGTTTTAGTCCTGCTGCACCTGAACTTTGAGAGGAAAAAAGGCTTATCTCCTTGGTTTAGGGGGGCTGTGATTTCTCCAGGAGCTTCACCTCAGATTTGCTATGTGACCCTCAGTCAGTCCACAGCCTCTCTGGACCTCTGTTTCTCCGCTGGCCAGGGCTGGGTTCTGGCCTCTGCTTTCTGGGCCCGAGAGGGTACAGAGCCCTAAGGAGTGCTGCCCGTTTTCCTCCTCCCCACTCCATGGAAGTGCCTGGCGACTTGGTGTTATTGTTTGGGTAACAGGAGCCGTGGGGCAGCCAGGGCGCGGGTTGGGCGCAGTTTCTTACTGGAGAACAGGGCCTTGCTGTTCTCAGCCCAGGTGACATGTAAGTGATACAGCACCCTGACCTGCAGGTACAGGCTCCTGGCCGGGAGGGAGGCAGGCCGAGGGGCTGGCAGGGCACTTGGCAGAGGCCTGGGATCTGCCCTCCCTGTGACGCTGCCGAGAATGGGCTGCTCGGAGGCAGGGCCTTGTCTGGGGTGTGGCCCAGGTGGAGCCACCCCCTGGAAGTGTGGGTGAAGATCCTGCCGGGGCCTTCCCCTGGCCCTGCTGGGCTCAGTAACTGTGGCCGCGGGCCCAGCCTCGCTGTGCAGAGCTTTGCTCTGTGCTATCCACCTCACTCCACCAGGGTGGCCTTATTAAAGTCAAATAACTCTGCAAACAGCTTCTCAGTGTAGGGAGTATTACCCCTGTCATCATATGGAACAATTGAACTCAGAGGGACCTGGCCTGCGAATTAATGTCAGAGGCAGAATTAGAATCCAGATCTCTCGCTGTCTTCTACCCAGTAGGGGGGAGACTTAAAGACAGGCAAGAGCTGGGATCAAGCCGGCCAGGTGGAAGGTACTCCAGGAGAGGCTCCGGATGTTGGCAGACTCTCCTGTCCAGCCTTAGCTGAGGGCTAGTAGTGCCAGCCAGCTCTGGCACCTGTCCCCCAGTTTCCAGCAGCAGGCAGTGTTGCCAATGCTGGGCTCTGAACCCAACTCCTGGGGCTGCTTCCTGCCTATGGGGCACGTGCTGTCTTTGTCCATCTGCTGCCCGGCTTCTCCAGACACTGCCCCGGACGCTTCTCTTCCCAAGACAGAGTGGCTTGGGTGGGAAGGAAGGATGCTTATTGGAACCCATCTCTGACCTCTGGGGAGGGGGCACAATGGCCTGGGGGCCCTCAGTTGCTGTGCCCATGGGTATTACTCTCTGAGGAAGCGGGAGGAGAGTGAGTTTCCACCCTCTAAGGGGCCAGAAGGCCTTCCTGTAGACTCATAGACAAGGTCTTTCATTCAGCATTCTGCAAGGTCAGTATCATTGCCCTCATTCATTCATTCAGCAAGTGTTTACTGAGCACTTACAATGTGGCAAGTACTTCTCCAACCAGCAGGGTGCCACCGTGAACAAGACAGACCTGCCCTCCTGGTACAGGTGAGGCGACCGAGGCTCGGAGAAGTAAAGTGACAGACACATTCAGAGTGAGTGGCTGGCAGAGCCGGCATCAGGGGCTCTGTCTTTGTGGCTGTAGACCTGTGCTCTTTCCACCAGAGTCAGTCCGGAAGGTCCGATGCACCCTGTCTTCCCAGGACCCTGGCTTTCAAGGGGAAGGCCACCTGTGGTCCTCTTTGCACTCCTAGTGTTCTCTCCAGTGCCGCCCATTTCCCCCTAGAGACCTTGTGTGTCAGCTCTTACAAGCCTGGGCGTTCCATGAGGATGGTACCCGAGCCAGACCCTGGGATGGGAGGCAGCCAGACAGGCGCCCTGAATCCCCCAAGATACTGCCCTGTAAGCGCCCACCTCTGGCTTCACCCACCACCTCCTCCTCTCTCTCACTGGGGATTCACTTGACTCTGGGCCATAGCCCCACATCTGTCACCTGCTAACAGGGAGGCCGCAGTTAAGTCACTCAGCTCTTCTGAGCCTCATCTGAAAAATGGGAGGAATAGAAGCTACTCTGGCCTCCTTGCTTGCTTTGCTGGCTTGAGGTTTCATTTGACAGGCTATGTGCCAGACCCTGAGCTGGGTGCCAAGGAGACAATACCGGACAAGCCGTGGCTCCTCCCTGAGTTAATCTGAGGTTTGCTCGGTGCTGTGAGGCCCAGAGGAGGGAGGAAAGGACTTGAGGCTATACGGACAGAGGAGAAGACATTTAACCGAGTCCTCGAAGAAGACCAGGAGTGTGCTGAAGTGACTGGGCAGGAAAGACTTTCTTGGTAGAAGGAGCCACCAGCTTGGAGACAAGCTGGTCTGTTCAGGGTCTCAGCTTGTTCAGTTTAACTCCAAAGTGGGGATAGTAATAATGGTGATTGTTTGTGGACCAGTTATATGCCAGCTGTATTTTTTTTTTTTTTTAATATTTATTTAGCTGTGCCGGATCTTAGATGTAGCACTTGGGATCTTTAGTTGTGGCGTGTGGGATCTGACCAGGGATCGAACCTGGGCCCCCTGCTTTGGGAGTGTAGAGTCGTGGCCCACTGGACCACCAGGGAAGTCCCTGGATGTATGTATTTATAGACACTATTTTGCTTGCTTCTTAAAGCTACCCAGTGAGGTACATTACTTTTATTCCCATTTCACAGATGAGGAAACTGAGGCTTTGAGAAATGCAGTAACCTCAGAGTTATGTAGGTGATAGAAACCAGAATTTGAACCCACAAGGTCAGATTCCAGAACCCACATTAATCATCTCTGGGAGCTGGAGATGATGGCTTTGAACGCCATACCAAGGAGCTGGGACTTTATCCCACAGGCAGTGGGAAGCCATGGAAGAGTTTGAGGCCTGGTACCTGGAAAGTTCTCAGTAAGGAGTGAGTGAGTGGCCAGGGGAGTCTTACTCAAATGTATGATTGCAGTTGAGTTTTCGGAAGGGTAAGGGCTTAGGCCCTTGTTACCATCCAGGGTTATGTCAAGAGTCTGCAATGCTGGGTGAAGTGGGACTCTGTCTACGAAGGCCTCACGCCTCCTCCTCCCCTCAGGCCTGGTTCCACCCGGACCTGCTCCCCAAGCACCTGAGAGAGAACACGTATGGTGGGGCCTCAGAACGCTGGCCCCTGGGGAGGATTAGGAGCATTAAGGGGGTTCAAGGGGCAGGATGTCCAGGGACTGGCAGGGAGGGAGTACTGCTCCGGGAGCAGGGAGATTATATAATGGGGAAAGCACAGCTGTGCCCGCTGCTGCCAACAAGACTGCAGCTGCCCTGTGGACTTGGCCCCTGGCTCCAAAGTCCTGGGTCTTCCTGGTCTCTCCACGGTCTTGCTGCGCATGAGGGCTGGGGACCGCTCCTTTTAGCTTCCCAAGGCCCGGATGGGGTAGGTTCCTCACTTCATATCACACAGGAAAGGGTGGTATCCCCAGGGTGGACAGCAGCCAGCGAAGGGTGAAGTCTGGGGTCTGGAGGACTGCGCAGGGCCGAGCTGCCATGCCTGCCCCTCTGTTGCCCTGGCTGGGCGCTGGGCTCCTCTTACTCAGTCTTCTTGAGCACCTCCTGGTGTCAGAGACCGGATTTTGAATCCCCGCTGAGCAGCAGTGTGGCCTTAGGTGCCGTCACTAGGCTCCTCTGCGCCTCAGTTTCTTTCTTTGCCAAATGGGACCCGAGCCTACCTCCCAGGTCAGGAGGGTTTAATGGTGCCACAGGTGTGAGGCACCAAAGCCAGTGCTGGCGTGCAGCAGGGATGCGGAAGAGAGCAGCTGTTAGCACCAGAGCCTCATCTCTGCCTCCCAGGACTCGCCATTTATTAGGAGGGGCTCCCAGGTAGAACTAGTGGTAAAGAACCTGCCTGCCAATGCAGGAGACCTAAGAGACGTGGGTTCAGTCCCTGGGTGGGGAAGATTCCCTGGAGAAGGGAACGGCAACCCACTCCAGTACTCCTGTCTGGAGAATCCCATGGACAGAGGAGCCTGGTGGGCTACAGTCCATGGGGTCGCGAAGAGTCGGACACAATTGAAGTGACTTAGCACACACGGCCCATGAGTCAGAAGTCCCTGCCTCGTGATAAGTGGTAAAATGAAGGTTCATAGGGAGTAGCAGTGATTCTGCAAGGACGGAGAGGGGTCCCAGAGCAGGCAGGGCCAGAGCATTTCTGGGCTGGACATGCTCCCAGACTTTATGTCCTTCAGCCCTTGCATCAACTCTGGGAGGTGGATGTAAATACCCATGTTACGGATCAGGAAACTGAGGCCTCTTGAGTTGGTTAGTTGGCACACACCCACAGTCCTTTCCTTCTCACTGAGAGGAGGTGGCATTTGAGCCGGACCTTCAAAGCTGAGATGTTTTCTAGGCAGAGAACATGGGAGGGGTGCCCAAAGCGGGCTGCCTGAGCTGGGGCGGTTGCAGGAGGCTTGAGGCCTGTGCCCTCCCAGAACCCCCGCCCCACCTCCAGGGCCCCTGTAGCCACTGGGAACATCCAAGGGCCGGGGCGCCCATGGGGTCTTTCTGTGCTTTGTGCCGCTCTGGTAAGTTCTGACAGTGCTCCCCACTCTCTCCTCTCTTTTCCAGAATGGACAAGCCTCAGGGGAGGAAGCTGGGCTCCAGCCATCCAAGGTAAGGGCCAGGCCCTAGCCCTGGAGCTAGGGATCATCAGGGCTGGAGTGACTGTTTGCCTGGAGTGGACGAGGAAGGAGGCACTGACCTTGTCCCGCCCAGGTGTGAGGCCCCCTGGCCCAGCTCAGCCTTCCTTCTCTGAGAGTGAAAGTCACTCAGTCATGTCCCACTCTTTGCAACCCCGTGGACTATACAGTCCATGGGATTCTCCAGGCCAGAATACTAGAGTGGGTAGCCATTCCCTATTCCAAGGGATCTTCCCAACCCAGGGATCGAACTGCGCATTGAAGGTGGATTCTTCACCAACTGAAGTCCTCCTCTGGGCCCACCTAATGCTCGAGGCAACCCCATATGTCAGGATTACTCGCTTCAGCCTTCCGGTTCCTCAGGTGAGTGGACTATGGCCCAGACAGGGTCAGAAGCCAGGCTAGAACTCAGGTTTACCCGTCCCCCAGACCAAGACGCTTCCTCTGCTTATTTACTCGCGGTGGCTTGGCTGACTGTATTAAGAGGGTGAAGGGGTGATGGGAGAGGCCCAAGTCCACTGGGCCTGATGAAGGCATGGCACCTGGTGCTGGAGGGAGCCTGGTGGCCTCCAGTCACACCAGGGTCCAGTGCCTGGTGTGGGGCACACAGGCTGTTTCTCAGGGCGCCCCCCCCCAGCCCCAGGCCGGCTCCCTCAGCTCTGCACTCTCTGCTCCCCTTGGCCCCTCCCTTCAGCCCCCAGGGCCTGTTGCTGGTTTTGTGTGTTGATAGCACTGCGAGGCTGGGGGACAGTCTGGCCTGGGCTTTCTCATCGCCATGCTGGGAATGGCCTTACCCAGTTCTCAAGGCGCTATGAGGTCGCAGAGCTGCTGGCTGGGGAGGGGCTGTGAAGCCGCCAGGCAGGACAGGGCATGAGTTCCGGCGGTAGAGCCGATCTGAGTTCTAGTCCTGCCTCCACCATCACCATTTGACCCGAAGCTTTTCCCTTCTGAGTCTAGTTTCCTCAGCAGTCAAGTGGGAATAATGGTACCTGCCTCCTACCTCAACAGGAGTGACGTGAAGGACAGATAGAAGAGCAGCTGCCTGGCCCACAGTCGCTTTAGCCCTGGCAGCCTGAGCGCCTGGCCGTGTTGCTCAGCTCCACTGCCTGTTAGTGGCCGCACCCTCTGGCCTGGGTCTGCTGAGGTACCAGACCATAAGCCCGACCTTTGAGATAGACCGAGGGCTGGTCCTGATGTTTGTCTTGACTCAGCCTCCTAAGATAAGGGAGCCGAGTTTCCTGGGGTAGGGCGGGCCAACAGAAGTAGACTCCCACCCCCTCCTATTTTTGTTACTATGGCAACCTTGGGTCACCAAAGGCCAGGCCGAGTCATGTGGACTGGGCCCCTTGACTTGTCTCAGCCTCATGTGGGAGAATCTCTTCCCACCAAGTAGCTGCCCCTGGTTGCCTAGTAATGTAGGGACTGTAGGTCTCCAGTGAAGATCCAAATGTTCAGATCTTGGGGCTGTAATTCTAGGGGTTGCAGAGGTGCCTGCAGCTTTGAGGGAACTGGTGGTGAGTACAGCTTCTCACCTCAGAGCTAGAGGGGCTGGTTAAGAGAGGACAAGCACTTACCCAGGTGGACAACCTACGTTTGATCCCAAGTCTGTGACTCCTTCCTGCTTCTGGAGCAGATCCTGGGGTGGGAAGGAAGACAAGGCTGGACATGGATTGGGCAGGGAGAGCCTTGAATGCTACGTTAAGGGAGAGAAAGTGCCATACCAGGAGCTTTGCATTTGGTTCTCATAACATCCCCAGAGGTAGAATCTGTTACTCTCCCCATTTTACAGATGAGAAAGTTCAGGCCCAATGTCAGATCGCTAATGGGCAATGAAGTGAGGTCTTGCTTGACCACAGAACCCACATTCCTCCCAGCCCAGGAGACACACTGAGTGCGGAAGAGGAGGAGCACTGCGTCCCCGTGAGCGCAGTTTCCATCATTACTCGGCACCTGCTCGTTCACCTCTGTTGCTGCAGAATCTTGTAGCATCCCCAGTGCCCACTTTTGGGCTCAACACACCAGGGGGCGCTCAGCCTGTGGTCAGAACCTCATCGCTCTGGGCAGTGGAAGGAGCTGGTTTATCTTTTGCATCATCACATGTTCATGCCACTGGAAACCCCAAAATGAAGTCAACACCCCACCCTCAGGGAGTTCTCACCATTGGGGAAGGGTGGTGACAAGAAAGCTGTGTGGTGGATTCAGTGATGGGGAGGAACAGGCTGTGGGCACATAGAACCTCCATTCAGTCCCAGGCCTGACAGTGGGCAGTGAAATATACCACCTTCCTACCTGCCTCTCTGGGGCATGATGAGGTGAGCACGTCTCAGGGAATCCAGTAGCATCCACTCTCAAGGTTGAGGGTGGACCAGACGGACGGGCTGTGGGGCACCAGGTCACCTCCCCCGCAGAGCTGGCATTTGCCTGGGCCTTGAAAGCCGGGATTTGGGCAGCTGGAGAGAGAAGTGGGCCTTCCAGGGGGAGGAGAGGCCTGACTTGGAGGAGAGGCAGGCTCTCTGAGTTCAGAATTCTGCTCCTCTTTCTTATTTGCCAGCTGACCTTGGGCAAGTTGTTTTACCCTTTGGAGGCTCAGATGCCTCTTCTGTAAAAGGAGAATAGAGTCCACCCGTCAGGGCCACCCAGAAGGAGGGAACGTGATGTGCATAAATTGGAGCATCCAGCAGTGTTTGAGACATCATATTGGTGTTTAATGCTTGTTTATTTGATCCGTTTCAGGCAGAAGAAGGGATTGGGGTTTTAGCAGCTGTAGAGAGGACTGCAGTCTAGGATGAGAGCTCCCCGTGTGCACCTGGTCCTTGAGGCATGCTGGGGCTCCATTCACCCTCCCTCCCTTCCTGGGGGTGGACTGGGCACCCCAGGCCCCCTCCCTGGCTATCTCCGGAGCTGGACCCCTTGGAAGCGCCTGCAGGTCTATTTTGAGAGCTGAGCGTCTCCCCCCCTCCCCTCCTCTCTTCCTGTTTATGAAACCCTGATCCCTCCCGGATCCCTCATGCTCCCCTGGCTGGAGCTCAGGCAGGATGTGACTGTGGACTTCGGGGAGCCTTGGGAGTCTCAGGTGTTGGGGGGGAATTTCCCTGGGACTGGCAGGGGAAGACTCCCCCACCCTCCACCCTCTAAACACCTGAGACCCGTGGACTCTGTCGCTTCAGCCTGCCCAGAGGAGCCCCTGCAGCGGTGAGAAAGCCCTTGCCGTTCAGGGAGTTCTGTTCACCACATCCCTTTATCTTTGTGGCCCATTTTTGCTTCTCAAAACAACCTTTTGAGGGCGCGAAAGTTTTACAGAAGAAACTGAGGCTTAGATAGGGAGAGAGGGTTGCACAGGAACAAGTGAGTAGACGGTTCTTAACTTCCCACCCTGCCCTCCTGGCCGCAGGCCCCTTTTCCATGCTGGTCTTTCGCTACACGGAGTGTCTTTTTTCCTCCTTTCTGCTTGGCCAGCTCCTGTTCATCTTCAGGGTCCAGCTAGACTGTCGCATCTTCCCCGATCTTACCCCGGGCAGATAGTGAGAACCTGTGGGCACCTGCAGCTCTTTGCCTGCACTGTTGCACACCATGCTTCCGTGTCTTTATTGTGTGTTTGGGGGAGCTGCCTGAGGACAAGGCTGAAGGCTTCCTTAACACGTGCGCCTCCTAGTGTCTGGCTTCTGGCCTGGGGACACAGCCGGGGGCCCATAGCTGTGAGTAATGTCCATAGGGGATGCAGGCTAGTGGCCTCACAAGGAGGGTGATGATGAAATGCTTCAGCCTGTAGGCTTCGATTTTGCCCGAAGCTGTCCGCCTTTCTGGCCGTGTGGCCTTGGGCCAGTCACTTTCTGTCTGAGTCTGGTTTCCTCCTCTCTGGAATGGGATGACAGCACTTCCCTTGGAGTAGGATACCCGAGCCTGGCAGAATCCACACCAATAACAGCTGAAGGAAAGAATGGCTTCCTGCAATAAGTGCTCAGTTAAGAGGCACGATTTTCGTTGTCACTGCATGCCAGTCCTGGCCTCGGGCCCAAGGCCAGCTCACCTATCAAGGAGGCCTGGGAACTGTGGACCCACTGCCCAGAGGCATGCCGGGAGAGGTGTCTGGGGATGTTTGCCCTATGAGAGGGGGCACCCCTGGGAGGCCCTGGAGATGCTGCCAGCTGGGGGAGGGCCTGTTGATGTCTGTTAGGGCCAGAGATCAGCAGGTGGGCTTGGGCTGCAGCTGCTGGAAGGAGGCCTGGGATGGGGACCCTACAGGCCAGGGATCAGGCAGGGAGTGTGGTAGCGGGGGCGGGGGGGGGCCGCTCTGGGCTTCTCTCCAGCTGCCTTGTGGGAGGAAGTAAATAAGAGGAAGTATCTATGGGGGGAATGGGGCCACGACCAGGGGTGGGGTCTGCTGCCCTCCCCGCTGCTGCCACCAGAGGCTCCCAGGCCCTGCACGCACCCCTCCAGTGCACGCAGTTTGGAGACAGCTTCCTTCCTATCGCTCTTCTTGTGCCCTGCCCACCACGGAGAGCCTTCCTTTGCTTCTGAAGGATACAGGGGTAGTGAAGAGTCGGGATGGGGGGCATAGCGGTACTGGACCAGAGAGCTTTGGGGCTCTCAGGGCAACCCCAGACCCCAGGCCCTCCAGAAGCTGGAGTACAACGAGAGGCCTCAGTCTAAGGAAGCATCTTGCACAACAGCCAGCAGGCCCTCCTCAGACTGTTGTCAGGGGCTCTGTGGGGACTGGAAGGGGAAGTTCTGTGTGCGTGGGGGTGTGTCCACAGAGGGGATGTCTGTGGAAATGGCTTCCGATCAGCGGACTGCATGCATCAGTGTGTGTGTCAGTTCCTGTGAGGGTACTGGGTGAGTGATGTGGTGAGGACATGTGGCAGAGGGCCGGGCCCGGTCCCCCTCTGCCCCCGGCTACCTGTGAGGTCCATGCCTTCTGCACGGTTCCCCCCCTCCCACCGCCCCCACCTCAGGGCCCTGGGCTGACCGGCTTCTTCAGGGCAGCACTGAGTGCGGTCATGCCTGCTCTGTGGGCTGCCATTTTGGGTGGGCCCAGCCACGGAAGGTCACCACAGCGGGAGGACCGCCCGTGCACTGGGCCGGACTGTCAGAGATGCTGGCCCTGCAGCCTTTTGCCCCCCATTCTCCCCGGGGGTGTTCGCAGGTAGAGGGTGTCCCCTGTGTCGCTGCCGCCTCTCCTTGCGACTTCTGTCTGTGTCCCACTCTCCTTAGGCTCAGAGGAGACGAGGAGAGGGGTCTCTCTGGGTCTACCCTGGAGCCGTGGGCTTGGGGTCTACGGTGACCCCTCCCCCGCAGGGGAGCCTTGCCCATGTTCTGTCCCTCCTCCCGGCAGAGGGGGAAGTGGGAAGGAGGGGGTCAGGGACCCTGCCTTCTGGGCCAGCAAGGCTGCAAAAGCAGAAGTGAGGGGAGTAGCCAGGCCTCTGGCCATAGGCGTGGGCCCCACCATGCAGACCCCGGCAGACTTCCCCAGGGCTGAGAGAGACCCACGCCCCTGCCCCAGAAAGGTGAGCAGAGGCTTGGCCAGCCTCCAGCGGCGTCTGCGCCAGGAATGGGTTTGGGGGTGGCTCTGCGCCCTGGGGTTTCCGGGTGACTACCTCTGTCCCCAAGGACGGTCCTCAGTCAGAGGCAGACCGAGCGGTGGAGACTCAGACCGCGGGGCGGGGCGGGGCGGGGTTGCTGTGTGGTCTGTGTGGTCCCCAGCCCCTCTCTCAGCCAGGTTTTCTGCCTGTCCCACCTACTGGGGTCCTCTCAGGGGCCTGATTGACCTGCACTTTTTCGTGGCTGCAGCTTCTGTGGCTGTTCAGGGTCCCTCAAGGGAGGCGTCTCTGAGGGTCGGCATCTAGAGGACGAAGTCCCCAGACGCTCCCTGGTACTGAGGGCTTGGCTCGGCAGGACGTGGCTCTGGCTGACTTACCCGCCCTCCCTTTCCTGGCCCCTGAGGCCTGCTGACCCTCAGCCAGGCAGGGACCAGGGAGAGGACCTGGGTCTGAGCCGGCTCTGCCAGCAGTTCACCGTGAGCCTGGGTGAGTCGCTGTCCTGTGGGGCTCAGTGTCTGGTTCCTGAAGTGGGGCATGCCAGCTTTGGGATATCTGTCTGGGTCAGGGTCAGAGTCCTCAGATTACACTCAGCAGACATCCGTCTCCGTCTAGTGACTTGATCCTGGGCCCCTCTCAGGCCCTGGCATGGGACGGAAAGCCCAAAGAAATGGAATTCCTAAGGGATGAGTCGGCCACAGGTACCAGACTACTCTCTCTCAAGTGCCGGGGTTTTGCAGGTGACGTTCCCCAAGGTGGACCAGCAAGAACCCAGAGCTCTCGCCCTCAAGTCCAGGGTCTGACCCTCTGGGTGCCTGCGTGTCTGCCCTGGGTGTCTGTGAGCCCCCTTGGGCCTCTGACTGCTGCCCGCCTGCTTCTGCTGTTGGCTTCCTGTCTGTCTCCACTCCATGCGTGCCTGTCTTTACCTTTTGGGTCCGTGTCACATAGCTGGGTGTCGTGTCCCTTCTGTCTCTGCCTGTTGAGTACATTCCCCATCTGTCTCCACCTGTTGGATGCAAGCCCCCATCTGCCTCTGCCTGTTGGATCCCCATCTGCCTCTGCCTGTTGGGTACATGTCACCATCTATCTTTGCCTGTTGGAATGTGTCCCCCACCTCTGCCTCTCCAAGGTAGCTATGAGTCCCTGTCCACTTCTGCCTGTTGGGTATGAGCCCCTTCCTGCCTCCTCCGTGTGTTGGGTGCATGTCCCCATCTGTTTCTGCCCGTTGGAAGTGCATTCTTCCCACCTCCTTCCTGTTGGGCGCATGGCCCCGTGCATCCCAGCCTGCTGGGCACGGGGACTCTCCTACCCATCTGTTGGATGTGCGCCTTCATCTGTCTCCACCTGTAGGGAGCCTGCCTCTGCCTGTTGGGTGTCCCTCCTCATCTCCCTGAACATGTCTGGTCCCTGTGTCTGCCTGTTAGGCACCTGTCTCCTCCTCAGCAACTGGCTTGGCATATGGGGCTTTCCCTCTGCAGGCCCACAGGGAGGATGGCGGGGAGGGCCAGAGGGCAGCCCTCCGGCAATAGGGAGGGTGGGGAGAGAGAGGAAGGGAACGTGGTAAGGGAGCTGGGAAACCACAGGCCCTGAGTGATTGGTGGCCCTGGGCTGGCCCAGCCCCCGCCTTCACCCTGCACATCCGCCTCGGGCCTGGCCACCTCCGCAGCAGCCCCGGACGCTGCCTGCCCCTGCCATGGTGCCTCGGCCCGGCCGGGCGCATGGAGCAGGATCCCAAGCCGCCCCGTCTGCGGCTCTGGGCCCTGCTCCCCTGGCTCCCCAGGAAGCAGCGGCCCAGGATCAGCCAGACTTCCCTGCCTGCCCCTGGCCCCGGCCCTGGCCCCAGGCAGGACTCGGTGAGTGTGCCCAGATGTCTGGGCCTGGCCTGACGGTGGCCCCTGGAACAGGTGCCCTGGTGACCAGTTTGCAAACAGCTGGCTCTGGGTTCTCCTTGCCCATGCCTGACCCTCCTGGGTGACTAGACCCTGTCCAGCCTTGCTTCCTGGGAAAGCGAGGAGGCGCTTCCGGGTTCCAGGGCGGTATCAACAGATTGGAGGGAGAGCAGAGGGGTTCTAGGACATCTGGGACCTGGCAGGAGTTTCTAGTAGACTTGTGTGAAGGAAGTGTCAGAGGGTGGCGCAGAGAGTCTCCGGTCTTGCTCCCCCCACCCTAGGCGGGCACTTACTGGGTTGCTAGGGGGAGTCTGGGGTGGCGACTTTGTGTCCTTGTGAATCTTAGCCCTGTCCTTCTACCAGAGAGAGCCCATCTTCCATCTTGGCCAGAAACAAAAGCCCAGCTGTGCCTTTCCAATACACGAGCAAACTCGACTTCCTATTGTGGCAAAACCAAAACCTTTGTAGCCACGGGAGGGGAGCCTCCCAGGGAGGACCTGGGGCAGGTCTGTAGGCCTCAGTCAGAGCCTGGCATTGGCTCAGCCTGGCCGTGCCTGGGCACCCCTCTGGGCCTGACCAGGCTGGAGCAGCAGGAGTAATACGAGCTCGCCTGACCCGGCACCTTGGTGGCTGGCCCTCCCTGGGTTTTGATATGGATGAACTCGGAGGCCCCGTCTTCCAGGGTAGCTGGCTGCTCGGGCCTGCAGGACCCTGTCTGCTGAGATCCGGTGGGAATAGGATCTCGGGATGAGGGGCCACGCCCTGTGCTGACCTGGATGGGGCCCACCGTGCTCACCAGCTCTGTTCCTCCATCAGGATGAGGGCGTTCTCAAGGAGATCTCCATCACGCACCATGTCAAGGCTGGCTCAGAGAAGGCCGACCCATCCCATTTTGAGCTCCTCAAGGTCCTGGGCCAGGGATCCTTTGGCAAAGTGAGTCCTGAGCCCACAGCTGGGAGGGCGGCGTTGGTCACAGTGGGGGTAGGGGGACCACCTTGGAGCTCAAAGGATCAGAGGGCAAGGGCTGATGGGTCTGAGGGGAGGAGGAGAGAGGTCATTGTGGCACCCAGGGGCAATAGAAGGGCAGCCTGGTGTTCAGGGAAGCTGGAGGCCGGCCTGGGACCTGGGGTGTGCGAGCTGGCAGGTTCAGCCCCTGCCCACCTTCGCTCCTGCTTCCCCCTCACCACCCAACCCTGATGCCTCCTAAGGTCTTCCTGGTACGAAAGGTCACCCGACCTGACAGTGGGCACTTGTACGCCATGAAGGTACTAAAGAAGGCGACGCTGAAAGGTGAGTGGGTGGCACCTCCCCACAGAGCCTCAGGCTGGGCAGAGAGAGAGGGCAGAGGACACCAGCTCTCGGGGCCCTTGGGTCTGATGGGAGAGACAGCTCTCTCACCAGGAATACCCGGTCAGAAGATACAGAAACAGGCCTATTCTCAGCCCCTCCTTCTCTCCCACCACCACTGATGGCAAAGACAGTATCCATTCAGAAGAAAAGACTTCCAGGGATTAACCCCTTCCCATCCCCCTAAGCCAAGTGCCAGTGTCTGTAGCTGAAGGATGTCTGGTAGGAGGCAGGGGGTGAGTGTAGTGTGTTGGCGGCGGTGGAGGGGGCAAGGGCTTCAGATATCAGGCATCACCGTGGTTGGGCAGAGGCATTCTGTGAGCAGAATTGCCTCATGATGCTTGAAGAGTCTGAGGGAGACCTCTCAGAGTGGAAGAGAGCGTGAGAGGATAGGAGGGACCCAGGGAACGAGGCCGTTGGGTGTGTTGGAGAGGGTGAGTCAAGGAAGGGCCCCAGAGATGGATGGAGAGGTTCAGAAGGGAGCTGAGCCCACGTCTAGAATTCTCAGACTTAGGGTGTGAGGGCCTTGGACTGGACAGTGACTCCTTGATCAGCCTGGGGACCAGGCTGGCCCCGCTGACCAGGAGGAGTGGGCCCCAGCTAGGATGGTGGGGGCAGAATAGGAGGTACTGGCCTTGGGTTCCTGTGGCCACAGTGGGCTGGCTGTAGGGTGACTTAGCTGTGGTGTTCTAAGACCAGCCTAGTAGGGATGGGAATCCTTCCCCAGGAGGGATGATGGGAGGAGAAAGATGCTGTGAAGGGCTCCCAGGCTGGGACGGGGGAGGGGGTGTGGGACCCCACAGGCTGGTGCAGTTGGTGCTGGGACCCAGGAGAATCTGGGTTTCAGCCTCACAGGGGAGGGGCTCCCATGGGAGTAGCCAGGTGAGCTGTGCCTTTAGAGGGTGAGTTAGGCCTTCTCCCTAGACTGAAAGCATAGAGGAAAGACACCCCAGGAGGGAGGAACTATGCCTGAACAGAACTGTAGAGCGATATTAATAGTTTGAAAATGTTAGGTGTATCTGGGAAGCAGTGATGAGGGGAGTTAATCCAGCATGGTCCCAGCCTTGTCTGAGGAGGGAAGCAAGAAAATTACAAGAAGGTGAGAGGTGTTCTGAAGGGGGACATAGAACAAGAGTCCAGAGGGCTCCAGCTCAGCTTGGCAGGTTAAGGAAGGCTTCCTGGAGGAGAGAATGCCTGAACTGAGTCAGAGGAGAACCTGCTGATGGTCAGAATGGCCTAGGGACTTTTATTCTTAAAAAAGAAAAGGGTGAGGTGCCTGCTCAGACCCATGAGTCTGAAATTCATGCCCAGGGAGTCTACCCCCAGCTATAATCGGGGATTTTTTTTCTTGCTTTTTTTGGCCACATTGCATGGCATGTGGAACTTCCCCAACCAGGGATCAAACCCACACCCACTGTAGTGAAAGTACAGAGTCTTAACCACTGGACCACCAGGGAAGTCTGGGAATTGGAGATTGTTATGCCAGACAGAGAAGGGGCTGATGAAGGCATCCCAGGGGGAAGCACAGGGGCAGAGACTGGGGGCACACAAGGAACAGGTTACTTAGACCGGCTGGATTGAATGGCCCCTTGGGGGACAGCTAGCGACAGGGCTAGAGAGATGGGCAGGGCACCAAGGGCCAGTCTTGGGCACTCCGAGAGACATGAGCAACAAATAGAAAAGAGAGTCCTTCTCAGCCAAGGCTGGGGGCGGTGCTGTGCTGGGTGGCCAGACCTTTGGTAAGCCCCTTCTTCCTTTGACCAGTGCGTGACCGCGTTCGGACCAAAATGGAGAGAGACATCCTGGCTGATGTAAACCACCCGTTTGTGGTGAAGCTGCACTACGGTAAGGCCACAGACCCTCGCTGACCTCCCACCCCACCTGCCGGCCTTTGCCCTTGCCGGGGGGTTGTTGCCTCCCCTGTATACTGCCCCACCTGCTGCCCGGCAGACCAAGGGAGCTGAGGGGCAGAGGGACAAGGCCCAGGGCGCAGCTGGCTCCCTCATGGCCTTTTCCCGTCTCCCCAGCCTTCCAGACCGAGGGCAAGCTCTACCTTATCCTGGACTTCCTGCGCGGCGGGGACCTCTTCACCCGGCTCTCTAAAGAGGTGAGCTGACACCCGGGACACCCGGACACCCCGCTGCCAGGGCCCCGGATGGAGCTGGCACGACAGTGAGGCCTCCACCTGGGACTCCCCAGGCCTGCCCAGCGTTCTCTGACCCACCCTGGGACAGAGGCCACTCCCTGGCAGAGCGTCTGAGAGTTCCCTGAGATGGGTGAGGAGAATCGGGCCCAGGGTGTGACCCTGCCCTGATTCCAGGAACCCAAGTGTGGCTCTCACCTCTTCACCTCCTTGCTTCTTTTTCTTTTTTTTTTTTTCAAGATTTACTTATCTGAGAGTTTTTGTTTCTTTTTTGGCTGTGGTGGGCCTTTATTGCTGCACGCAGACTTTCCCTAGTTGCAGCAAGTGGGGGCCGTGACTCATCGCGGTGCTTGGGTTTCTCCTTGTGGTGGCTTCTCTCGTTATGGAACGCGGGCTCTGGAGTGAATGGGCTTCAGTGGTTGTAGCTCGTGGCCTCTAGAGCTTGGCCTTAGCAGTTGTGGTGCACAGATTTAGTTGCTCCAAGGCATGTGGGATCTTCCCAGCCCAGGGATCAAATCCGTGCCCCTCACATTGCAAGGTGGATTCTTAACCACTGGACCACCAGGGAAACTCCTTCACTTCCATTTTTTCAGGGCTTCCCTGGGCAGGGTTATGAGGATTCGGAGAAGCCCAAATCTACCTGGAAAGCTGGATTCTTTAGGATTATGTGCTGTTAACCAAAAGGCTTTTGAACTCACATATAAGAATTTGAGCCAGATATAAAAATGGGACCATTAATACAAATTAAATTTTAGAAGAGAACCAAAGTTTTTAAATGTTTAAAATGCTGTTTGAATGATCAAATAGATAATACATGACTGAGAAGAAAAATATCCATTGAGAAGTCTTCCTCCCACCCCAGCCCTCTCGACTCCCTCCTCTAGGTAAACATTTTTCTTATCTAAATTTCCCATGTTTCTTTGGTAAAAAAAAAATGCAAACCAATTCAACGTATGATCTGAATCCTGACCCCTTCTTTCTTACATATAGAACACCGTTCTGTATATACTGTACTTTGCTTTTTTCATGGCAGGGTGTTTTGGAGTGCCTTGGCGCCTATAACTTGGAGATGGATCTGTAGCCATCCACCGTATGGAGGGGTCCTTGTTCTAGTTTATGGCCACATCGTTGTTTAGTTGCCAAGTCATGTCTGACTCTTTGCGACCCCGTGGACTGTAGCCTGCCATGGTCCTCTGTCCATGGGAGTTTCCAGACAAGAATACTGGAGTGGGTTGCCATGCCCTCCTCCAGGGGATCTTCCTGACCCAGATGTTGAGCCCGTGTCTCCTGCTTGGCAGGCAGATTCTTCATCACTGAACCACCTGGGCACGCCGCATGGCTGGCATAGCACTCCGTTACGTGGGAAGGAGACAGTTCAGTTTACTGCTTGACCCTTGGGCTGTCTCCAGCCTTTCCCTACATGCCTTTCAACACTACCATGAGCAACTTGGATATTAGTCAGTTCATTCTTCAAACCCCTTCATAAAGAGAAGGGGGTATGGAATCTCTGAGGAGGACGGGGAAGCTGCTGACTGCCCAGTGCCCCAGCTCCTGAGAAAAGGGCGATCCCGGCTGAAGCCCCCTCCCGCCTGTTGCAGGTTATGTTCACGGAGGAGGATGTGAAGTTTTACCTGGCCGAGCTGGCTTTGGGCCTGGACCACCTGCACAGTCTAGGCATCATTTACAGAGACCTGAAGCCTGAGAAGTGAGTGAAGGCCCAGCTCTGCCCAGCTCCCTAGGGTGTGCAGAGGCAGGCCCCAGGGGCCTCTTCTAGAGCAGAGCCAGTCTGAGGGGGGTGGGGGGACTCCCCCTGAGAAAGTCCCCCTCTCTTGGGTTGCCCCCAGAACGGCTGGGTGGAGCAGAATGGTGGCGGCAGGCTCACCTCGGGGACTGCCTCATCACTAGGGCTGCCATCACCAAGCACCAGGTACCTCTGTGCCTGGGTGTTGCCTACCTTTTTTGCTAATCCAGTGTGACAGCTGAGATGCCACCGTTAAAGGTCCTTCCTTGATATGACCCTCTGTAGAGTTTTCCTTAACGTCTAAGTATCCTCAAGTGGTAACTTGGGAGCCAGGGGCAGGTGTTTACGTGGAGTGAGATGTGGCTTTAGAGTCAGGCAGAAAGTGAAAAGTGAAAGTGCTAAGTCATTCAGTTGTGTCCAACTCTTTGCAAACACTTGGACTGTAGCCCACCAGATTCTTCTGTCCGTGGAATTCTCCAGGCAAGATCACTGGAGTAGATAGCCATTCCTTTTTCGAGGGGATATTCCTGACCCAGGGATCAAACCTGGGTCTCCTGCATTGCAGGCAGATTCTTTACCATCTGAGCCACCGGGGAAGCCCAGAGTCAGGCAGACCTGAATTCAAATCTAATTTCTGCCACCTCCTAACTCTCTGACTGGGGGAGTTATTTAACCTCCCTGGGCCTTAACTTCCCCATCATTAAAATGGGGCCATGTAAGGACCTACCTCACACAGTTGTTTCAAGAAGTAGCGGAAAGGTAGGCAACACTCCTGTGCAGCACCACCGGCCCCTGTGCCACCCACCCGTTCATCAGCCGGACCTGGTGGACCAGCTTCCCTGGGCTGAGCCCAGCCCCTACAGACCCGTGGCATCACCTGACCCCACCAAAGGCCCACGACTGAGGGGCCCTGACCCCCTCTCTCCATTGCAGCATCCTTCTGGATGAGGAAGGCCACATCAAACTCACTGGTGAGTGGAGGGCACCGCCCCCTCTGGTTTCAGGGGAGGGCAGGACGGGCTCTAGACGGACCTGGGCTGAGTGCTAGGGTATCTGCTTATCCTGAGAGGCTGTACCAGGCACTTAGAAGTGGTCAAAAGTCCAGGCCTGGCATGACCTGGGTTTGAATCCCAGGTCCCCACTGTGTAATGCTGAGCAGACCGTCTCACCCCCCTGGGTCTCGGCTTCCTTCTGAGTACCATGGCGATGATGCCCTCAGGCCTCTGGGCAGGGGGCATGGGTGTGCAGGGGTGGCAGCGAGGAAGGCAGGGGGTCCTGAAGGTGTGTCCACTTGTGCTCCTTGCCACAGACTTCGGTTTGAGCAAGGAGGCCATCGACCATGAGAAGAAGGCCTATTCCTTCTGCGGGACGGTAGAGTACATGGCCCCCGAGGTCGTCAACCGCCAGGGCCATACCCACAGTGCAGACTGGTGGTCCTATGGGGTGTTGATGGTGAGTGCCCAGGCAGGGGTAAGGCACCCAGCATCCAGCCCAGGCACTGGGGCTCAGTTTCCCCATCTGTGGGGCATGGGGTCAGGGGAGGGTAGTTGCTGGTCTCTAAGGCTCTTCTCGTGTCCCCTCATAGCTAAGCTGGCCTCACACTCCTCCGAGCTGCAGTTTCCTTCCTGTGAAGGATTCCGGGCTTGGCCCCACCTGGGGTGCCCCCCGCCCCGTACTGGGCCTCTCCCCAACCTCAGGCCCCTAGTTCTGCTCCTGGTGGTCTGAGTGACGGAGAGGGGAGGGACACACACAGTTCTTGATCCAGGTGGACCTCCTGGGCCGGGGTCTTGAGCGGCTGGCCCGGGTGGGAGGAGGTAGGGGGCCTGAGGGGCGGGACCAGAGCCTGAACAGATCTTGTTCCCTGCAGTTTGAGATGTTGACGGGCTCCCTGCCCTTCCAGGGGAAGGACCGGAAGGAGACTATGACCCTGATTCTGAAGTAAGCTCCAGCCTCTCTCTGACACCTCCAGGTGTCTCCTCTTCTTGGCCTCGTTTGGGGGCCAGACTAACCCCCACACCTATCCTCAGATTCTCCAAGAGCGAGACACTCCGCTGGTTCAAGTGCTGTGCTTTTGCTAGGGCTCCCTGTTCACCCACAGGGGCCTGTGGGTGGAGAATCCTGAGTCTCTGGGAGGGAAGTTAGTGGACGGCTTGTCTGGACTGAGCTGGAAACGAGACGTGGACAGAGGCGGGAGGTGAGACGGGGCCTCCGGGGCGGGGCTCAACCCTGACAAGACCCGGGGGCCGTTGCAGGGCGAAGCTAGGCATGCCCCAGTTTCTAAGCACGGAAGCCCAGAGCCTCTTGCGGGCCCTGTTCAAGCGGAATCCTGCCAACCGGCTTGGTAAGTAGCCCCGGCCCAGGGAGGGGAGCGGGTACAGCTGTGGCCTAGGCCACGGGGCCACATCTGGGGCTGAAAGGAGCCGTTGTCCTTTGTGTGGGCAGACAATGCCGGCGGCCACCCTGCCTTCTGGCCCCATGTGTGGAGTGTGGGACGGGGGGGTGACCTGTGTCTGGGGGAAAGCAGGAACTGAGTCATCTCCACTCCCCCTGGGGATGAGGACAGAGGCCGGCACGGCTCCTCCGCCAAGGCTGCTGGCTCAGGAGAAGGGGCATGAGTTCAGGCGCCCGGGGCTCAGGACCCCACTGCTGGCACGCAGTGGTCCCTCCACAGATACTGTGGTCAGATGAGTGCTGTCTGTGAGCAGAGTGACCCAAAGCAGTTGACGTCTCCCCTCAGAGGCGACAGCGTGGCCTTGGGGGCACAGGCTGGCCTCCCGAGGGCGAGCAGTTATGCCCTGTCTGCGTAGCCTGTGCTCCGTCCAGGCCACTGACTCCTCCTCCTGCATGGGGCTGCTGGCGGGCTGTGGGGGTGCCAAGGTAACCAGGGCGCCCACCCCTCCTTGCAGAAGCTGTACCGGCGTGAGATCAAGCCACCCTTCAAGCCGGCCGTGGCGCAACCTGATGACACCTTCTACTTTGACACTGAGTTCACGTCCCGCACGCCCAAGGGTGCGTCCCTCGTCTGACTTTGTCCTGGGCTTTCCCTTCCCCAGGCGGGAAGCGGGGAGTCAGGGGCCTCTTGGGGTGCAAGGGCTGAGCAGGCCCAGGTGTGTGGGCAGACAGGCGGAGAGTCTCTGACTCTTTGTCCCTGTCTCATTCAGCCTGGCGGTCCCACTCCGGGGCTCTATGGGTTTCTTTGTGCCTGGGCAAGGGGGTGGGAGTGAGTGGGTGAGTGGGCCACAATAGAAAAGTCAGGACCCTTGGCCCCGGGCAACTTCAGCCCACTGGAAAGACCAGACATCAGGCTCCCACTCACGTCAGGGGTGAAGAATCTGACCTGGCAATCACGCGAGGTGGGGATGGTCCGGCAGAGCAGGGCTGACGGTGCCCAGAGGTCAGGGGCAAGCGTGGGAATCAGCTTTGGCAGCTCTGACAACTGGGCTTCGGTGACGCATCTGGAACATGGACTTAGCCGCAGACCCACTCAGTCCATGGGGTTACAGATAGAAGCCAAGGAGGGGGCTTCTGAGAGGGAACTTGGTAAATCCTAATGTTTTGGCCACCTATCGGGAGGAGTGTTCTGAGAGGCCTCCGAGAGGGACAGGTTTTAGCAGAGGGGTGCTTTTCTCACTGTGGCTTGCGCGTCTCTGATGTCAGGGAACTTGTCACTTTTCCGAGCAGCCTGTCCCACCTTTATTTATCTGACAAGTAGGTACCAGGTCCCTTAGTGTGCCAGCCATGCGGGGATTGATGGTGAACAAGACAGACCCAGGCCCTGCCTTCGTATGGCTCAGGCTGTAGTGGGAGGGAGACACAAAGTCAGCTCTGGGCAGCTCGGCAAGTGCAGCTTAACAGGGGCACCGGGCTGGAGGAGCAGTGTGCGGCCAGGCTTCTCAGGGGACAGTGTGTGAGCTGAGCCTCAGAGGATGGACAAGGAATGGCTGTCTAGTTATCAGGAATAGCACGTCCAGTGGCTTAGAGTCTCCTCTAAGGGTCTGAGAAGCTGGGCGTGGCTGAGCTGTGGAGTAGGGCGGAAGGAGGTTAAGATCACAAGCATCTCATTGCCTGGGCTAGCCCAAGGGCAGAGGAAGGGTACAGACAGAGCACAGACTTGTGAGTGGAACCCTCCCTCTGGCTGCTGCAGAGAAGATGGACCTGAAGGGGCAGATCAGACACAAGCAGGCCTCCAGGAAGGGACAAAGTGCCTTGGCCTGGGCAGGTGGTGGATGTGAGGGGTTTTGCTGTTTCTTATATGACAGGGCTGGACTTGTCTGAACACACACGGGCAGATGGGCTAAAGCCAGCGATGAGAGGTCCTGCCCAGGCTCCCATCCCAGCCAGTTTCTGGGCTACCTCGGGTCAAGGGTGCTTCCTCTTGTTCACACCCGCCTCCTGCCTCTGCAGACTCCCCAGGCATCCCCCCCAGTGCCGGTGCCCATCAGCTGTTCCGCGGCTTCAGTTTCGTGGCCACTGGCCTAATGGAGGACGACGGCAAGCCTCGGGCCACACAGGCACCCCTGCATGCGGTGGTACAGGTGAGGGGCGGGAGAAACTTCTCAGCTGCGCTTTTCTTCTTGGAAGCCACAAGGTAGAACAGCTGAGAACACAGGCACTGAACTTGAACAGACTTGGGTTCAGACCCTGCACCCACCGGGGAGCCCACTGCACCTCAACCTCCTTGAGCCTCAGTTTCCCCACTTGTAAAACAGGGAAAGCAGCGTGGTTATGAGTTTCTTTTCTTTTTTCTTTTTTTTTAGTACTTTGAAACTTTATTTTTAAAGTATTCTGAAATTTGAATTTTCAAGAATCACTATCTGCTTTCCTTTCACACCTTTGGTCTTAATAAGCCCCGGGTGTCTGTGTGTTCAGTTGCTTAGTCCTGTCCGGCTCTCTGAGACCCCATGAACTGTAGCCTGCCAGGCTGCTCTGTCCATGGACTTTTCCAGGCAAGAATACTGGAGTAGGTAGCCCTTCCCTTCTCCAGGCTGTGAGTTTCTTGACACAGAGCAGAATGTTGGAGGGCCGGGGCATACCCAGGTTGGTGGTGCTGGGCGGTGGCTGGCCCTGACGGGTGTGGGGGGCCCTCGGATCTCTTCCCACTGTCTCCCACTTGCCTACTGTCTGAACTCCATGGGAAATTTAGAGTTGAGAGGCAAGAATGGAGACTTTGGAGCTCACTGCCTGGGTCAGAGCTTCCAAGGTCAGGATTGTGGAAGGGACACTTCCTGGTGCCTCAGTTTCCTCATCTGTAAATGGGGGTGATGATAGAACCTTACCCCGAGGGTTGTTTCAAGGATTATGTGAGTTACATGACGCAAAGTTATGTGTAAAGTTAGGGTGACTGTGTGATTTATTGTCTAACTGGGATAGCTTGGTCCCAGACAAGTGTTAAACCGGACTGGCTGCGAGAATAGACGTGAAGCAGGGCCGTGGGTGGCTGTGTGGTCACCTGGTGAAAAGGCTCAGGATAGTGCCTTCTACACACTCAGCGCCGCAGAAGCGTTTGATACAGTTAATGTCTTAGAGCCTCGAGACATCCCACGAGGTGGGCTGTGCCACCCAGAGAAGGGAAACAACCCGCCAGCGGCCACAGGAGGTGGCAGAGCTGGGACCTGGCCCAGGGCTGCCGTGCCCCTCAGGCTTGCCTGGGTTCCCAGAGCCTCCAGCTGTGCCATGGGCGTGTTCTGGCCCCTTGCCTGCCTGCTGCAGCACCCGCTGACCGCAGACTGCAGCCGGGCGCCCGGGAGCCTGCAAGTGTGCCCATCACAGGGTGCAGGAGACAGGCCCGGGGAGGGGCAGTCTTCTGCCCCAGGCCTCCTGTTGTTCAGTCACTCAGGGGTGTCCGACTCTGTGACCCCAAGGGCTGCAGCGCACCAGGCTTCCTTCTTGCCCAGTGCCACCCCCAGGGGCCCAAAGCCTGGGGTTCTGGGAGATGACTCTCCGTTCTAGAGCACAGAAGCAGCCCCATCTCTTGGTCTCCTGCAGCAATTACATGGGAAGAACCTGGTTTTTAGCGATGGCTACGTGGTAAAAGAGACGATTGGTGTGGGCTCCTACTCTGAGTGCAAGCGCTGTGTCCACAAAGCCACCAACATGGAGTATGCTGTCAAGGTGAGCCTCGTGACCTTGTCCGGGCCAAGGCCGCTCGGCTGGGGTGGAGGTGGTGGGTGATGTAGGCCTGGCCCTCTGGTCAGGGAGGGGTGGTGCTGGAAGCTCTGTGGATGGATGAAAGGTGTGCGGCTGAGGCTCCATGCCCTGCAGCATGGGGCTCTGTGGCAGGTCGGGTGAAAGGTGTGCAGCTGAGACTCCACGCCCTGCAGCATTGGGCTCTGCAGCAGGTTGGATGAAAGGTGTGTGGCTGAGGCTCCACGCCCTGCAGCATGGGGCTCTGTGGCAGGTCGGGTGAAAGGTATGCAGCTGAGACTCCATGCCCTGCAGCATGGGGCTCTATGGCAGGTTGGATGAAAGGTGTGCGGCTGAGACTCCACGCCCTGCAGCATGGGGCTCTGTGGCAGGTCGGGTGAAAGGTGTGCAGCTGAGACTCCACGCCCTGCAGCATTGGGCTCTGCAGCAGGTTGGATGAAAGGTGTGTGGCTGAGGCTCCACGCCCTGCAGCATGGGGCTCTGTGGCAGGTCGGGTGAAAGGTATGCAGCTGAGACTCCATGCCCTGCAGCATGGGGCTCTATGGCAGGTCGGGTGAAAGGTGTGCGGCTGAGACTCCACGCCCTGCAGCATGGGGCTCTGTGGCAGGTCGGGACTCTGGAGTTGATCCCCCAACACCGCCACGTGCACCCCTTTCCTCAGGTCATTGACAAGAGCAAGCGAGACCCCTCGGAAGAGATTGAAATTCTTCTGCGGTATGGGCAGCACCCCAACATTATCACTCTGAAAGATGTGAGTGGGGGTCCTTGAGGGTGGGGTGGGGACACGGGCCCTCGATTCTTGGACGGTCTCGGGGTTGCCATTCCTTTGACTTCTGACCCTCCTCGGCTCACGGATGGGAGGTCCACTGAGGCCCCTCTAGTCTGGCTGCGCCAGGTGCCCTCCCTGGGTGACGCTGGCATTCTCTGAGAGCATTCTTGCCCTCAGGAGAGAGCCCGCATCCTGTCCAGGGGCCCAGGTGAAAGCCCTGCCGGGGTGATGAGACCCAGAGCAGAACACAGGTCCCAGGCTGAGGTCTTGCCTCCCTGGCCGGGCGAGCTGGTGACCAAGGAGCCCAGGCCTGGCGTCGAGGGGAGGGGCCTGATGCTGAGGCCTCTGGCAGGTGTACGATGACGGCAAACACGTGTACCTGGTGACAGAGCTGATGCGGGGAGGGGAGCTGCTGGATAAGATCCTACGGCAGAAGTTCTTCTCGGAACGCGAGGCCAGCTTCGTCCTGCACACCATCAGCAAGACCGTGGAGTACCTGCACTCCCAGGGGGTAAGTCTTGAGTAGGGGGCCACCGAGTGGGCCTGGGGCAGGGAGTGGCCTGGGGTCTTACCATCAGCAGAGTGCATGGGCCATGACTGGCCCAGACAGTGGCAGTCTTCCACCAGCCAGACAGGGGGAGACCCGAGATGGGTGAGTGGGCAAGTGGACGGAGGTAAGGAAGGAAAGGAGGGACGGATGAGGCCACACTGGGAAAAGGAACGTTTATTCAGGACCTAGGCAGGCGTCATGCCGAGTTCCTTCTTACGTTATCTCAACTGATTTCCACAACAACTCTATTAGGTAGATGCTGTTCTTGGCCTCACTTTATAGTTATGGAAGCCGAGGCTCAGAGATGTGAGCCCACCTGCCCGAGGTCACACAGCCTGGGAAGAAGGGAGCCAGAGCGTTTGACTGAGAAATTTGGGTGGGGAGCTACAGATGCAAAGCGGTTTTGAGTTAGGAAGCAGCAAGATCACTGCGGGAGCTTCAAGGCTTCAGGTAGGAACCTGGCTGTGGGTTCACCTGTCAGGACAAGAGGAAGTGGATGTAGGAGGAAATGTTGCTGGAAACACAGGCCAATTTCTTTACAGTATTGTGGTGGTTTAGCTGTACATTGACATGGATCAGCCACAGGCGTGCATCTGTCATCTGTCCCCCAGTCCTGAACCCCCCACCTCCCTCCCCACCCCATCCCTCTGGGTTGTCTCAGCCCTGGCTTTGAGTGCCCTGCTTCATGCATTGAACTTGCACTGGTCATCTGTTTCACATGTGGTAATATACTTGTTTCAATGCTATTCTCTCAAATCATCCCACCCTTGCCTTCTCCCAGAGTCCAAAAGTCTGTTCTTTACNCCTCCCTCCCCACCCCATCCCTCTGGGTTGTCTCAGCCCTGGCTTTGAGTGCCCTGCTTCATGCATTGAACTTGCACTGGTCATCTGTTTCACATGTGGTAATATACTTGTTTCAATGCTATTCTCTCAAATCATCCCACCCTTGCCTTCTCCCAGAGTCCAAAAGTCTGTTCTTTACATCTGAGTCTCTTTCACTGCCTTTCATATAGGATTGCCGTTACCATCTGTATGCCGTTCCATATGTATGCGTTAATATACTGTATTGGTGTTTCTCTTTCTGACGTACTTCACTCTGTATAATAGGCTCCAGATTCATCCACCTCATGAGAACTGACTCGAATGTCAAAAATGCCTTTCTGCAATTTGTTTATTGGATTCACAATCTCTGCAGGGTTCATACCTTTCATTCACTTATCACACCCCTTAAGTCTCTTATAAAACTGAGATAAAATTTGCCTACAGTAGATCTTAAGTGTACAAGTTGATGAGTTTCATTAAGTGTGTCTATCCATGTCACCTCCATAGTAAAACCTCCCTTTCGGATGCCACTGACTTGTTGAAGAGAGCAGTTCTGTGGAATGTCCCAGATTATTTACTTATTTATTTGGCCGCACTGCAGAACACATGGGATCTTAGTTCCCCAACCAGGGACTGAATCCGTAACCCTACATTGGCAGCACAAAGTCTTAACCGCCGGACCACCAGGGAAGTCCCAGTCCCTCATTCTGAATGTGTTTGCTTCCTTGTGGCATCATTTTAATTGTTTCTCTATTGCTTATATTTCCTGTAAACTGCAAGGTGCTCCAAAGTCTTGATTAGATTTCACTTCAATTTCTTTTTGGGAGCAAGGAGTCAAAAATCACTCCATGGGAGGTGCAGTGAACTTCGCACAGCATCATGTCCAGGAGCCAGTGTCTCCTTGCCCCCATTAGTCATCAGGGGGTGGCTGAACGGGTCTGGGGATGGGTGCACGGGTGTCAGGTAGTGGGTGGGTGTGAGGTGTATCATGGAGAGCCTCACCAACCTTTCATGCAATGGTTTCAGCCTTTCGTGACATTTCCCTGAATCAATCATGTATTAGAATTTGCAAAAATAACAATGTGTAATTCTGTCTCAACTTATTAGGGGGATTCTTTTGTGAAAGAGAACTTTACCTTATCACCAGAGGTCTAGTTTGGTTACTACATGGCCGTGTTTGAAGTGGTTTTGTGTTTTGAAATGACCAGTGCAAACAGACTGATATGGAAATACGTCAGGTCAGACAGTACCTAGGCTTCCTTTTCCTGTTTTGTTCTCACGTGAGTACTAGCCAGCATCACTCAAAGAAGGTTTAGAAGATAGAGCTGAAGTGGTGAGTTTCCAGCAGGCCACTCAAAGCTCAGAGCAGGGACGGCTGTGCCTCAGAGCTTATAGGATATTTGTTCCCTCAACGAGGGATTGAACCTGCACCCTCAGCTGTGAAGCTCAGAGTCCTAACCACTGGACCAGCAGGAAGTTAACCAGGGAAGGGCTGTTCTAGAGTGGGAGCTGCTTGCAAAAGTAGTGAGCCTCTCTATGAGGGGTAGGTGAGCTCCAAGTACAGACATTCACTCTGTAGAGGTGTCATGGAAGAATATTATTTCTTGCCCTAAGGACATCTTTGGGATATTGGAACCTATGGGCCCTAAAGTTTCTCCAGGCCAGAATACTGGAGTGGGTAGCCTTCTCCAGGGGATCTTCACAACCCAGGACTCGAACTCAGGTCTCCCTCATTGCAGGCAGATTCTTTACCAGCTGCCTCGAAAGTTTCTGGCCCTTTCCAAATACTAGGGGAAGACGATGAGGAAATTGGAAGCTCTCATGGAGGTTTTTGGAGGGAGATTCTCAAGCCGTTTACACTTTGGCGGCATCTGTGGTCCAGAACCCAGAAATCTCATGACAGCTGAGGAATGAGAAGTGGGTGGCCAGTTCTGGGCCCTCCTATTTGTTTTAATGTTATCTTCATATTGAAATATCACATTAACAGGTCCTCATGTACAATTCAATAAGTCTTCAAAAAGTGAAGACACTCACGTAACCAGCACCCAGAGCAGACAGGGCTGTGCCTCTCAGCTTAGTTCCCCGACCAGGAATTGAATCCACATCCTCAGCAACGAAAACTGGGAGTCCTAACCACAGGACCATCAGGGAACTCCTCCAGGGAAGGGCTTTCTAGAGTGGGAGCTGAAAGATTTCTAGCTCCCCCAACCCCCCAACCATTCTAAGCTGACTTCTAATTTGATATAAAAGTACTCTTTCGTGTCTGACTTCAGCCACTCAGCACTCTCTCTGAGAGTCACCTGTGATGTTGTGTGGCTTCAGTTCCCTCCGTCTCATTGCTCTGTGGTTTCTACTGTATGAATAGACCACAGTTTAATTATCCTTTCTACCGTTAATGGACATGGCTTGTTACTCGTTTAGTTATTTATTTTTTTAAAGAAGGTGCTCAAGAACGAAGGAGTTGGTAGTGATGCTGGTCCCTTCGGCATATCGCTTCACAAAGCTGATAAAGGAAGGCTTTGATGATATTCAGGATTCTGCTTCTCTTTTGGCTGCTCAGGGTCTGGGTTGCAGGATGCGGGATCTTCAGTTTTGGCTTGCGTGACCTGGTTCCCTGACGAGCCGGGCCTGCGTTCGGAGCCCCCTGCACTGGGAGCTTGGAGTCAGCCACTGGGCCACCAGGGAAGTCTCTGTTACCAGGGTTCTGACTATGACGAGTAACGCTGCCGGGACATTTGTGCACTTGTCTCTCGTGAACACTTGTCCACTGTAACCTGGGTGTAAGTATGTAGACTTGTTTTACATATTCACACTCTCCAGAAGCGTGTGAGAGTTCTGCTGCTTGCCAACACTTGGCATTTTCCATCTTTTTAATTGTAGCCACTCTAAGAGATGAGGAGCGGTATCCCATAGTGCTTTTNGCACTTGTCTCTCGTGAACACTTGTCCACTGTAACCTGGGTGTAAGTATGTAGACTTGTTTTACATATTCACACTCTCCAGAAGCGTGTGAGAGTTCTGCTGCTTGCCAACACTTGGCATTTTCCATCTTTTTAATTGTAGCCACTCTAAGAGATGAGGAGCGGTATCCCATAGTGCTTTTGATGTACGTTTTCCGGATGACTGGTGAAGTCGAGCACCTCTTCGGCGGTTTATTGCCATTGGACAGCCTCTTTTATGGAAAGTCGGTTCAAGTCTTTCATCCATTAAATGAAATTGGGTTGTCTGCTTTTTTTCATCTTATTTTGCAAGCGCTCTTTGTTCCATATGTGGAGGCCTTTCAAGCTTCCTCGGCCCCAGGGTGCCGAGAACAGCCTGAGAACTCAGTAGTGCTTCGCGCTTTGACTTCTCTGCTTAACCGGACGACTTATGTAGAAGAACTTCACCCTTTATCTGTGTGTGTGTGGCTGCTCACAGGTGCCCTAATGCACATCCTCCGATGATGCTGGCGAGGACAGAGCACTTTGCTGCCACTGGCATCACAGAGCACTTTCCACAGGCCAGACAGATTCTAAGTACTTTACACATCCACTCACTTAACTGTTTCAACAATCTATGAAGAAGGTGTGAGTATAGGTCACCCATTTTATAGGTGAGGAAACTGAGGCTCTGGGAGCTTAAGTAAAAGTCTCATAGCTGAACTGGCTGTAGTCTGTGCTTCTCCTTTGCATATGATTGGCGGCTGCTTGGGACAACATCTGTGGCCTCATTTTCCTGCCCTTCTTGTCCTCTAGTTTTTAAGGGCTTTTTAACAAGCACTCGCTGTATCTTGATATCCAGCATGATGGTGGGGTTCACCCAGGAAGTGCTGGGGTTACTGTGGCAGCCGCTGTCATTTTCCAGGCCCCGTGCTACATACTCCTGGTACATAACTTGTGTGCACCTTCCTGTAATGCTGGGGGCTGGGCACTCTTATCAGCCCCGTTTTACAGGTGAGAAAACCAAAGGCTGGAGAGGTTGAGTGACACGTCATGATCACACAGCTGCTGCCGGCAGAGCCAGGATTCACACTGCAGCCCGTCTGCCTCCTGACTGAAATCACAACTCCACTCGAGCCACAGCCTGTGACTCAGTGGCTGCATTTGGCCTGTGCAATGCGGGTATTTTCTTGGTTTGGTAATTTGGCTGCTTTTGAAACCTGGGCCCGAGTTGCTGTGTAGTGATTGTCAGCTGGAGTGAGCAGCAGCTGCCTCTGGAGCCTGTTGGCCTGGCTGCACAGGGACTGTGCAGGGATCCTCATAAAGCCAACTAACTGGCGAGACTCAGCCGATCTAACGTGTAAGGTCTCCTCTGCTTCGGAGGTGCAGTTCATTCATTCACGGCAGAGTTCACGTAGCGCTTGCTGTGTGCGAGTCCTTGTGCTGGGTCCTGGGGCTGAGCAGGCATTCCACAGAGAGATATGGCTGTTCATGGTTGAAGGACCCCTCTCTGACCTGAGCTCCAGGCACTGGAGGGATGTGGTGGACAATGAGGCTAGAAAGGACAGCTCGGCTCTCTACACCGGGATGGGGACATCAGGCTTTATCCCGAAGTAGTAGGGAGCCAATGAAGGTTTTTCACAGCTCTCAGGGAGGTACCATAAGCTCATGGGAGAAGGAAGGTGAAAATGAGTTTAGTCTGGGATTGTTGGGCTTGAGGGGCTAGGGGACATTCAGTGGTTGCCATCTGGTCAACAGCTGTGTGATACTGGACTCAGGAAAGTTCTGGGTTAGTGTCGGAGATCTGAGAGTTGTCAATAATTAGGTGAGTTAGTGACTCTGAATGGAACCATGCAGAGGGAGAGGGTGTGGATGAAAAGCAAGTGGGATACATCAGCCTCCTCCGGTTACACACGAGTACATGGGGCTGGGGGAGAGTCATGTGCTTAAGGCCTCGGCAGTGTCATTAGTCCGTTTCTTCAGCAAGCATTTATTGAATACCTACTGTGTGCTGGGAATTGTTCTTAATGCTGGGATGCAGCAGTGACCAAAACACTCATGGAGCTTACATTCCAGTGGGTGGGTTCTGAAGACGATGAAGTAAATCTCCAACAGTGGTAAATACTTTGGATAAAGATAAAGCAGGGTGAGGAGACTAAGGAGTACTGGTCTGTGGGTGCTGTTTTATATGGAACGGACCAGGTGGCGTTTTATATTTCATATGGAATGGTCCAGGGAAGCCCTTATTGGTAAGGTGACATTTGAGCTGAAACCTGAAAGAAATAAGAGAGTGAGCCAGGCAGATGCCTAAGGGGAGAGTATTCCAGAAAAAGGGAATAGCAAGTGCAAAGGCCCTGGAGCAGGAGTGTGCTTAGCACATTGAAGGAAGAGCAAAGAGGCTGGCCTGGCCAAAGCCAGCTGAGCAAGGAAAGGAGTGGGAGAGGACCAGAGAGTGCCAGCGATGTGGGTGAGCGGGAGAGGAGAGAGGAGGTGAGGCCACCAGGCCGTTGTAAAGACTTTTCTTCCTAAGAGGGGAACCCTTGGAGGTGACATGACCTGACTTACATTTAACAGGACCACTCTGGCAGCTCTGTTTAGCAGATGAGACAGAAGCAGGGAGACCAGGTAGGAGGTTGTTGCCGTAAGCCAGGGGAGGGATGATAATGGCTGGGATCCGCATGCTGCCAGTAGAGGGGCTGAGAAGTGCCTGGGCTCTGGACATTTTTAAAAACCACTTATTTATCTGACTGTACCGGGTCTTAGTTGCGGCACTCCGCATCTTTAGCTGTGGCGTGTGAGATCTTGTTCCCTGACCAGGGATCAAACCTGGCCCCCCTGCACTGAGAGCACAAAGTCTTAACCACTGGACCACTATCTAGGAAAGTCCCTGGATATATTTTAATGGTAGAGCCAGCTGTGTTTGGTGATGGATTGATTGAGGAATACGAGGAAAAAGGAATTAAGAATGACTCTAAGATTTTGACCCATGCAATGGGAAGGATGGAGTTGCCATTCGGTCACATGTGTGGGCCCCCGCTTCCCAAGTGGTGCTGGTGGTAAAGAACCCGCCTGCCAGTGCAGGAGACATGAGGAGATACGGGTTTGTTTGATCCCTGAGTTGGGACGATCCCTTGGAGGACAGCATGGCGCCCACTCTGGTATTCATGCCTAGAGAATCCAGTGGACAGAGGAGTCTGGTGGGCTACAGTCCATGAGTTCTCAGAGTCAGACACGACTGGAGCGACTTAGCATGCATGCATGTACACACCTGTGTGGCACGCAGATTTGAGGAGTTCACTGTGGACGGTGAAGTTAGAGCTGCCAAGTGGCTCAGTGGTAAAGAACCCGCCTGCCAATGCAGGAGGCACAAGAGACTTGGATTTGATCTCTGAGTCAGAAAGACCCCCCAGGGGTAGGAAATGGCAACCCACTCCAGGATTCTTGCCTGGAAAATTCCACGGACAGAGGAGCCTGGCAGGCTACAGTGCATGGGGTTGCAAAGTCAGACGCAACTGAGCACGCACACACACACAGACGTTGACCTAGAGGGCTCAGGCTGATAACGCCAGCAGCAGCAAGGGCCCTGGGCAGCCCCTTCCCCCCTTGCAGATTCTGGGTCCTTCTGCCCCTCTCTGGGCCCGTCTGCTGACTCTCCCAGCCCTGGCAGTGGACCCGGGCCCCCGGCAGCCTGCCCACGTGGAGAACTGACCCGGTCCCTCTGCCCCCAGGTCGTGCACAGGGACCTCAAGCCCAGCAACATCCTGTACGTGGACGAGTCTGGGAACCCCGAGTGCCTGCGCATCTGTGACTTTGGCTTTGCCAAGCAGCTGCGGGCTGAGAACGGGCTCCTCATGACACCCTGCTACACCGCCAACTTCGTGGCACCTGAGGTGAGTGGCCCGGCCTCCTTACTGGTGAGGAGGGTGGCGGGGGGCCTGGCACGGGGGCCTTGTGTCCCTTCCAGAGGCCCCATGCTGTCCGGGACTCTAGTCTGTGTGGCCTCGGTCCAAGTACCAAGGCAGGATCAGCCCACGCCTGGGACCCTTGTCCTGCGTTTTGGAGAGTAGCAGGCAGGCACATGCCCCTCAGCCCAACCACCCTCCCCTGCCCGCCTTCCTACCAGGTCCTGAAGCGCCAGGGCTATGATGAAGGCTGCGACATTTGGAGCCTGGGCATTCTGCTGTACACCATGCTGGCGGGGTGAGTGCCCCTCTGGCCTGCACCCCGTCTGCCCCCTGCCCCTTCCTCCAGCCCTAGTGTACAGGCTGGGGTGGTGCTTGTCTGTGGGAGAGACTCATCCCTGCCTCAGGAAGGGCTGGAGACAGGGATGTGGTGCTGCCTTTGTGAGCTCCACCTTGGGGAGGAAGTGCCGCCTTTGGGGGCACCCACTCCGAAGGGGGAGACACAATCCCCCCCCCCCGCCACCCCAGCCGCCCAGATGGAGGCCAGAGGCTATACCCATACCGGGTGGACTTTCCTCCAGATACACTCCGTTTGCCAATGGACCCAGTGACACGCCAGAGGAAATCCTGACCCGGATCGGCAGTGGCAAGTTCACCCTCAGCGGGGGAAACTGGAACGCGGTTTCGGACACAGCCAAGGTGAGTCTGTAAGGCCTGGGCCCTGCTCACTCAGGGCTGGGGAGGCAGGGTCCCATCCCAGGGCTTTTAGGCGTCTCATGGACAGGGGACTGGCAGCTTCATTTCTCCAACTGGAATATCCCACAGACCTCTGCTGCTGTATTTCTGCAAATGAAGATTCCCAGGCAGACTGCTCCCCGTCCCCGCCCTCTATCTTGTGTATTATTTGGACAACTTGGTGATGGTTCACTGGCCCTTCCTTGTGTTCTGGGCCCTGAAGGGGGATAGAGGGCTGCATTGTCACAGCCCCTGCCTCGTGGGGACTTAGTGTGAGGGGACAGACAGGTTTGCACACAAGGGACAGAGAGGCAGGTCCTCCTGGTGAGAGGTATAGGCAGTAGAGACCCAGGCAGGGCTACGGGCCACCAGGCAGACAGGCCTTCTCAGAGGAGGGAACATTTTCACTTTCAGTACTAAACAACAGGTCCCAGCGGTGGGAACCTCTGTGTCAGACGCTGGGTTGAATCCTTAGTGAACAGTACCCCCTCACCTTGGTCTTATGCTGCTGCTGCTCCTAAGTCACTTCAGTCGTGTCCGACTCTGTGCGACCCCATAGACAGCAGCCCACCAGGCTCCGCCGTCCCTGGGATTCTCCAGGCAAGAACACTGGAGTGGGTTGCCATTTCCTTCTCCAGTGCGTGAAAGTGAAGTCGCTCAGTTGTGTCCGACTCTTCGCAGCCCCATGGACTGCAGCCTACCAGGCTCCTCCACCCATGGGATTTTCCAGGCAAGAGTACTGGAGTGGGGTGCCATTGCCTTCTCCAACTGACCTTATGAGTTGGGTACTTTTGTCATCCTGTTTCTCAGAGGGGAAGCTGAGACTCAGAGAGTCAAAGTAACTTGCCCCAGATATGCAGTCAGTGAGCAGCAGAGTCAGGTTTTGATCCTTCCCAGCCCTAGCCTTTGGTTCTTCCCACCTTTCTGTGTGGCTTCTAGACAGTGAAAGAGGAAAGAAAGGGCCTTCCAGGAAGAAATCCCCAAAAAGGGCATGTGCCACTCGAGGAGGCCCTGGAGCAGCGTGGAGAGTGGATTGCAGGGGCTACTGCAAGGGTCCAGGCGGGTGACTGCAGGAAACGGTGCCTTAGCCATTCCCACCAGCCAGGCCCAGCACTCTGCTGCCCTGCTAGCCTCTCCCACCAGCCCCTTGCTTGCTCTTCCCCAGGACCTGGTGTCCAAGATGCTGCACGTGGACCCCCACCAGCGCCTCACAGCCAAGCAGGTCCTGCAGCACCCGTGGATCACCCAGAAAGACAAGCTTCCGCAGAGCCAGCTGTCACACCAGGACCTGCAGCTTGTGAAGGTACCACCACCCTAGGCTGCTGGGCTGCAGGGGCGCAAGCCAGGGTTCCGTGGGTGAGAACTCAGGGTGGTAGAGCCAGGAGACGCCACGTACGTCTCTCCCCAGGGAGCCCCCGTCTGACATGCCAGGGTGTCGACAGTGCAGTCGTGGCCCCCAGTCCCTTGGGGGCGAGCACAGCTCGTGCGCTCTGAAGCCTCCAGTCTGAAGGAGGAGGCAGGGCTCATGATCATGAAGAACCACCAAGGCAGGATTAACAGGGGACCGGGTGGGCTGCAGAGCCCTGGGAGGGCCTGGCTTGGCCCTGGAGCGCATGTACCTCCCACCCTCGTGAACTGAGTCCCCCTCGTCTCCCAGGGAGCCATGGCAGCTACCTACTCAGCGCTCAACAGCTCCAAGCCCACCCCTCAGCTGAAGCCCATCGAGTCGTCTATCCTGGCCCAGCGGCGGGTGAGGAAGCTGCCGTCCACCACCCTGTGAGGGGCCCGAGCATCCAGGCCGCAGGGCGGTGCTAGCTGGATGGAGGCAGCGTGCTTCCCAGAGGAAGCAGGCCTGAATCCCAGGGCCAGAGGGAGCGGAGCCCCAAGGGGCCCAGGAAGCAGCCAGCCCGGATCACCCCAGGGAGGGTGTGAGAAGTGCCTTCTCCTTCCCCAGGACGGACTCTTCTCGGCTCAGGCTCTGCTGGTTGAAATCGATTCACTGTACAAACTCTTTATCTATTTTTAAGGACAAAATGGCATCAGCCACCATGGATTTCTACAAGATCCATTTGCCTTTCTGGGAGCAAAAGTAGCCAGTGGAGCCCCAGGAGGGCGCTGAGTCTCACAAGGGCGCTCTGTGGCTGAGGCCGCTTAGAGCAGCTTTAGGATTCTCCCAGGGCCCCACGACTGGCCGTCTGTAGCCATCTGCACCCACCTCCGAGGGAGTCCGATGTCCCCTCCCAGAGCCTTTGGCTGTTTAGCAGAACTTGCTCTATCCCGGCTGGCTCCTTTTCTGTTCTGTTGTGCTGCAGCGGGGGAGGTCTGGAACCACTTTCTGCTAGAGGAGAGGCCCAAGGCCCTGTGGCTCCCAGCTCCAGGCACCAGCATCCACCCCTGGGTCCCCTGCAGTCAGGTCGAGCAGTCCCTGAAGGAGCACCGAGAAAGCACTTTCTGGCTGACTTCTGTTGGAGTCCGCCACAGGACAGAGCTCACGAGAGGCCTGTGGGGCAGGCCAAGACGGGCAGGAGCTTTTTTCATTTCTTCCTCAGCTGGTAACTCAGGGTTCATCTGTCCATGGCCTTTCTAATAAACTTACAGTTGAATTGAAGCATGCTCGCCTCTGCTTGTCATCCCTGGATTTGCCCACCCTCTGCTGTTGGGTGTTGAGGACTTCGGCCGTGACCAGTACTAGGCCTGGGCCACTTGGCCCACTGCTTGGAGCTCAGCTGGGGAGCACTGGGAGTCCCACTGGCTCTGCCCATTTCTGCCAGGGATTCCATCATGGTATTGATAATCAGTCAGTTCAGTTCAGTTCAGTCGTGTCTGCGACTCTTTGCGACCCCATGAATCACAGCACACCAGGCCTCCCTATCCATCACCAACTCCCGGAGTCCACTCAAACACATGTCCATCGAGTCGGTGATGCCATCCAGCCATCTCCTCCTCTTTCGTCCCCTTCTCCTCCTGCCCCCAATCCCTCCCAGCATCAGGATCTTCTCCAATGAGTCAACTCTTCTCACGAGGTGGCCAAAGTATTGGGAGCTTCAGCTTCAGCATCAGTCCTTCCAATGAACGCCCAGGACTAATCTCCTTTAGGATGGACTGGTTGGATCTCCTTGCAGTCCAAGGGATTCTCAAGAGTCTTCTCCAACACCACAGTTCAAAAGCATCAATTCTTCGGTGCTTAGCTTTCTTCACAGTCCAACTCTCACATCCGTACATGACCACTGGAAAAACCATAGCCTTGACTAGATGGACCTTTGTTGGCAAAGTAATGTCTCTGCTTTTCAATATGCTGTCTAGGTTGGTCATAACTTTCCTTCCAAGGAGTAAGCGTCTTTTCATTTCATGGCTGCAGTCACCATCTGCAGTGATTTTGGAGCCCCCAAAAATAAAGTCTGACACTGTTTCCACTGTTTCCCCATCTATTTCCCATGAAGTGATGGGACCAGATGCCATGATCTTCGTTTTTTGAATGTTGAGCTTTAAGGCAACTTTTTCATTCTCCTTTTTCACTTTCATCAAGAGGCTTTTTAGTTCCTCTTCATTTTCTGCCAAAAGGGTGGTGTCATCTGCATATCTGAGGTTATTGATATTTCTCCCGGCAATCTTGATTCCAGCTTGTGCTTCTTCCAGCCCACCGTTTCTCATGATGTACTCTGCATAGAAGTTCAATAAGCAGGGTGACAATATACAGCCTTGACGTACTCCTTTTCCTATTTGGAACCANGTGGTGTCATCTGCATATCTGAGGTTATTGATATTTCTTCCGGCAATCTTGATTCCAGCTTGTGTTTCTTCCAGTCCAGCGTTTCTCATGATGTACTCTGCATATAAGTTAAACAAGCAGGGTGACAATATACAGCCTTGACGTACTCCTTTTCCTATTTAGAACCAGTCTGTCGTTCCATGTCCAGTTCTAACTGTTGCTTCCTGACCTGCAGACAGATTTCTCAAGAGGCAGGTTAGGTGGTCTGGTATTCCCATCTCTTTCAGCATTTTCCACAGTTGATTGTGATCCACACAGTCAAAGGCTTTGGCATAGTCAATAAAGCAGAAATAGATAATGTTTTTCTGGAACTCTCTTGCTTTTTCCATGATCCAGTGGATGTTGGCAATTAGATCTCTGGTTCCTCTGCCTGTTCTAAAACCAGCTTGAACATCAGGGAGTTCACGGTTTACGTATTGCTGAAGCCTGGCTTGGAGAATTTTGAGCATCACTTTACTAGCGTGTGAGATGAGTACAATTGTGCAGTAGTTCGAGCATTCTTTTGCATTGCCTTTCTTTGGAATTGGAATGAAAACTGACCTTTTCCAGTCCTGTGGCCACTGCTGAGTTTTCCAGATTTGCTGGCATAGTGAGCGTGGCACTTTCACAGCATCCTCTTTCAGGATTTGAAATAGCTCAACTGGAATTCCATCACTTCCACTAGCTTTGTTCGTAGTGATGCTTTATCAGGCCCACTTGACTTCACATTCCAAGATGTCTGGCTCTAGATTAGTGATCACATCCTCATGATTATCTGGGTCGTGAAGATCTTTTTTGTACAGTTCTTCTGTGTATTCTTGCCACCTCTTCTTAATATCTTCTGCTTCTGTTAGGTCCATACCATTTCTGTCCTTTATCGAGCCCATCTTTGCATGAAATGTTCGTTTGGTATCTCTAATTTTCTTGAAGAGATCTCTAGTCTTTCCCATTCTGTTCTTTTCCTCTATTTCTTTGCATTGATTGCTGAGGAAGGCTTCCTTATCTCTTCTTGCTATTCTTTGGAACTCTGCATTCAGATGCTTATATCTTTCTTTTTCTCTTCTGCTTTTTTCCTCTCTTCTTTTCACAGCTATTTGTAAGGCCTCCCTGGACAGATCAATTTATGTTAAATTATACTTTTTCAGAATGATGGTTTTTTAATGATTGTTTAATCGAGTGATATAGCTTGATGAAACTATGACAATTCCTGTATTTTTTTGTTGTGGAAAGTAATATATAGAACATGTGGGTATTTGTGCTGGTTTTGCTGGAGAATGAAAAGCATGAATAAAGGCAGCTTGTTTTGCTTGGAGCACAGCATGGGAGTTGAAAGCTCTGCCCGTATTTTGCTTGAGTTGGTACGGAGTAGTCTCGTATCCAGAAGACCGCCGTCAGCTGGCAGTGGTGTGGAGCTGCGTTGCCCGTGTACGCTTGCCCGTGATGTCTGTGTGGAGCCAGGGCAGCGCGCCTAAGGGCGCCTGACACGCGGTGCGTGCTCTCTGGCCGCTAAACGTCCCCGGAACGCGGTGTCCGCCAGGGGCGCCTCCCAGTTCCGGCTGTTGTCTTTCTGCTCCACGTCTATGTGAGTTCGGGTTTGAGAGCAGCTCGCTTCGGTGATCGGCCTTTTGGGAGTGGCTCTGTGTTAGTGCTTTTAGGGCTGCTGTCACAGAGTGGCAGACGTTTATTCCCTGGCTGCTGTGGAGACTGGAAGTGAGGATCAGAGCGTCTCAGGGCTCTGCTCCCCTGGGGCTCCGGCTGGCCTCCTCCCTGGCCTCCTGCTGCCTCTCCTGGCAGGCCGTCTTTGGCCCCCTCGGCTCGAGGCTGTGATGCTTCTCCTGCCTCGATGGTTACTCACTCTTTTCTGTGTGTGTGTGTCTTCTCACAAGGACAACAGTGCTATTGAAACAAAGGCCCAGTCTTCTCCAGTGTGACCTCCTCTTGACTCATTAGATATGCAGTGATGCTTTACTTGCAAATAAAGTCACATTCTGAGGGACTGGGGTTAGGGCTTCCACATCTTTTGGGGGACACACAGTTCAACCCACAGAGGTTCAAATATTGATAATTCAGGATGTGGCAGTCACATGCAAACTCCATATACATCAGTGAGCATTTCTGAGCCTAATAAAGATGTAGCACGTCTTTGTGACCAGTGCTTTTTAAACGCCAGCTTTCGATTGTGAGAGTTGTGCATAATTGAAGTGGGGCGTTTGGAAAACCAGTGGAGGGGGCAGGAGGCCAGCACTCACAGGCAGCCACTGTTGCGGAAAGGAAAACATTGGAAGAATACGGTGCTTGTCATATTTGTGAGTTACTGGTAGAGCCGACCCATTGGAAAAGACCCTGATGCTGAGGAAGATTGAGGACAGGAGGAGAAGAGGGCAGCGGAGGGTGAGAGGGTTGGCTGGCATCACCAGCTCAATGGACATGAGGCTGAGCAAGCTCCAGGGGACGGTGAGGGCCAGGGGAGCTTGCGTGCTGCCGCTCGTGGGGCTGCAGAGTTGGCCGCGGCCTCGTGGGTGAACAACAGCATAAGCGGCGTTCGCGCCTGTCGCTGGCAACACTGACGCACGCAGGTGAAGGCGGTGCCGTCCGCCAGCGTGAACTGGCAGTGCCAGCTTTGAAAAAGACGTCGTCTTAAAGGTTGCTTTCTAGAAATGAAGACAAATCTCTTTTTTTCTCCCCCACTATCTTTCTTCCCTAGGTCTGGGTGAAATAAACTACATGCACGAACTTCTCACAAACATGGTTCATAAAAGGTGTGTTTAAAACGATAACCTGTATAGTTTTCCTTGTACAGCATTGTGTTGTTTCTGCCCTAAATCATTTTAATTATCTTAGCGAGTAGTTACTCCTTTTCGTATATATTTTCCGTTTGTGGGTGTTTTATTTCCTTTACTTCTTTTCTAGGTTGCAAGTCTACCCACTCCATTCAAGTGTGACTTTGGAGGAACAGAACAACGTGTTTTTAAGCCCTGTGCCCGGGTACAGAAAGGTGGGCCGGCCGTTGCACCCGTTCTGCGCTCTGAGTGCCTTCCCCTCAGGGCCCTGCTGATGAGAGCAGCTGGCCCTGCGGGTCGTGGGCTCTGTAGCTGGTGGTTAGTCGCCCACAGGCGTGCGTAAAGATAAGCCAGGTGTATGGTTTCATTTTGCCTTTGTTTTGTAAGTCCTTTTGCTAAGGTTTGTTATTTCCCCAGCCTCAGGTCGTTGCTTCTTGGGCTTGGGGCCTCTTGTCCCTGGCACTGCCCTGGAGGTTGCGTCAGAGCCCACACTCTTGGTCCTGCTTAAGAGCATTTCTTTAGTCCTTTATGGGTGGGTGATGGGATTATCTTATCACAGCCCTTCAAAGTGTGGCTTCAGATCATCAGGGGCCCCGGACGTGCAGCCCAACCCCTTTGATTCCAGGAGAAGGTTGTGCGTCTCTGGGGCAGCCTAGGCCTTGCCGACAGATCAGGGCTCTTAGGCGCTGCGGCCCTCCCAGGGCCTCTGCCTCTGGTCTGTTGTGCTCTGCGCCCCTGGGTAATTCTGAGGCCCCTTGAAGCTGGCGAATCCGGGGTCAGGGGGAGCTGGCTTTGCCCTGTTTCTTGCCTACTGTTTCTGCACCTGCTGTGTGCAGAGCCTGGTTTTCTCTGCATTGAGGGCTCCGCTGGACCCCCAAGAGCGAGTCCACCAGGAAAAGCTGCAACTTTATATGGAGGGGAAGGATTGAGAGCACGCATGTGGAATTGGACAGGTGACTCGAGGCTCTGTCCCTTGTAGATGTGTGCTTTTAGCACCTCCTTCTCCAAGGCTCAATTTTACTGTTTGAAAGTAGAGCCAATAAAATCACCTTGCAGAGCTATTAGGAAGGTTAATTATGATAATATTTGTCTGTCCTTGAATGGTGGTGGTGCTGCTGGCCCGACACTGGGGGGTGTTCAGTACCCACACGTGAGTGCTGCAGGGCGAGCTGCTGTTTACTGAGCGCTCGGTTCAGGCCGGGAGCAGTTCTGAACATTCTAAATTTATTAGCTCAAATAATAGGGTGGATATTGCTGTCATCTCCATTTTACAGATGAGGAGAATGGGGTGAGTGGCCCAGGGTCCCGCACTGGCGTGGAGCAGAGCCCCCTGCACTGACTCCTCCTCGCCTCACCCCCGAGACCCTTGACCAGTTGTGGACGTTTGTGTGAGACAGAAGAATGGCTGATTTGAAAATCTGAGTCCAGTGCCTTTGCCTTTCAGGGACTTTGAGTGCTTTGTTTTCGCTGTGCCTGCTGCCTTCCTGTATGTGTGAGCGTGTCAGATTGCTCTTTTTTGTTTGTTTGCCAGATCATTCTGTCCACCAACATTGCGGAGAGTTCTGTCACGGTTCCAGACGTCAAGTACGGTGAGGTCCCCGTCTCCGCCAGCGTGGCCGGGGCAGTCGTGGCCTGCGTGTCCCTCGGGAGGCCCCTCCCTGTCACTGTCTCCTCCCTGTTCTGGAGGTGCAAGCTCCATGCTGTCCTCCGAGCACGTGTGTCCTTTCACGTGGGCAGCCTCTGGGCACGGTTACTAACACAGGAAGTGATCCGGGGCGTGCCAGGGTTTGTGGGCAGTAGAGCGTTGGGGCTGCCCCGCCGGACATCGTTACTGGAGGGAGGACCCCGAGTCCTCCCTGTTGCTGAGGGTGGTTGAGAAGGGCCCCAAGTCGGTGCAGGGTTGAGGGCACTGAGGCTGGGCGCCCACGTGTGTGTCCTTGATGACTCTGTGAGGCTGTGGGTTCATGTTCGGGAGCCAGAGGGACTTCCCTGGCGGTCCACTGCTCCCAGCGCGGGGGGCATGGAGTGTGTCCCTGGTCGGGGAACTGAATCCTGCGCGCAGAGCATCATGGCCAAGAAACAGTTTGGGAGCCTGACATGCCGGACAGTGCTCTCGGTGGGAGGCCTGCGGGATGGGCACGACGCTGTCTGGTGAGAGACAGTTGGTAGGTAAAAAGTGTGTGTGGTTCTAGGTCGAGGTGGATGTCGCATAGGAAGGTCATTCAGAGAAAGGGGTTACCGTTAATTGGGAGGAATGACCTTTCGGTTGGGGCCTTGGGGTCCCCTCTCTGCGGAGGTGACGGCTGAGGGGGGTTTGACTTGGGGGGCCCGAGTGGGGAGGAGCCTCAGGGCGCCGGCGTGGGGCCAGGCCAGCGGGCTGTCCCGGGATGGGAGGCAGTGCCGACCACAGCGCGACTGTTCTGACGCAGGGCCGGGTGGGCACTGACAGGCGATGAGACTAGTGACTGCCTGCCGCCCGGTGGGCTGCAGGTGTCCGGGGGGTGAGGAGCGGGCAGAGGGGCGGGGGCCCTGTGCTTGGTCAGGAGGGAGGGCAGGTCGTTAGACGAGGGGCAGGAGGGAGCTGCTCCTCAGATGGACAGACTGTGGGTCCGTGTGTGGGGATTAAGGGCTGCTGGGGAGGGTCGCAAGACAGCGGTGCGGGGAGCTCCGGTCCAGAGAAGAGGCTGGAGATCGAGCCTGAGGGGTATCGGGGGGAGGCACGGAAGGCAAGGTGGGTGGGGGGTGGACACAGGACGGGGGGCCTGGATGCCGCCCGCCCTGTGTCTGGGAGTGGAGGTCCCCGCGGGTATGGTGGGAGGAGTGTCCAGAGCCCAGTGGAGCCATCGGGACGGGCTGGGGGCGCGTGGTGTCGTGGATGCACAGGAGGCTCTCCCCAAGGCGGGGGTCACTGAGGAGGGGCGTGCACATGTGGCGGGGACCCATGAGGAGCCTGCCTGCTCTGTACTGGGCCTGGGCCTGGGGAGAGCGGCACGGGCCTATCCCCGGGTGTTAGAGGGGAGGACCCTGACCCAGACACGGAGCAGCCGCCCCACCCCAGTGTGCACGCACACAGACACGCACAGGGCCGAGACCTGACTACACATGCACGCACGCACACACACACACACACACACACACAC
>SJYX01020006.1:466169-528718 GCA_006410675.1 Oreotragus oreotragus
GCACACGGCTGAGACCTGACTCTACACACACGCACGCACACGGCTGAGACCTGACTGTACACACACACACACACAGACGCACACGGCTGAGACCTGACTGTATACACACACACAGATGCACACGGCTGAGACCTGACTGTACACACACACAGACGCACACGGCTGAGACCTGACTGTACACACACACACACAGATGCACACGGCTGAGACCTGACTGTATACACACACACACAGACGCACATGGCTGAGACCTGACTACACACACACACACACACACGCACATGGCTGAGACCTGACTGTACACACACACACACACACAGGGCTGAGACCTGACTGTACACACATGCACGCACGCACACGGCTGAGACCTGACTACACACATACATACACACAGAGGGCTGGAACCCGACTGTACACACACCACACACACACAGGGCTGAGACCTGACTGTACACACACACATACACAGACACACACAGGGCTGAGACCTGACTATACACACATGCACGCACGCACACAGCTGAGACCTGACTGTACACACAGACGCACATGGCTGAGACCTGACTGTACACACACACACACGCACGCACATGGCTGAGACCTGACTGTACACACACACACGCACGCACATGGCTGAGACCTGACTGTACACACACACACAAACGCACATGGCTGAGACCTGACTGTACACACACACACACAGACGCACATGGCTGAGACCTGACTGTACACACACACACACGCATGCACATGGCTGAGACCTGACTGTACACACACACACAGATGCACACGGCTGAGACCTGACTCTACACACACGCACGCACATGGCTGAGACCTGACTGTACACACACACACACACAGACGCACACGGCTGAGACCTGACTGTATACACACACACACACACACACACACACACACACACACACACACAGGGCTGAGACCTGACTGTACACACATGCACGCACGCACACGGCTGAGACCTGACTGTACACACACACACAGACGCACACGGCTGAGACCTGACTGTATACACACACACAGATGCACACGGCTGAGACCTGACTGTACACACACACAGACGCACACGGCTGAGACCTGACTGTACACACACACACACAGATGCACACGGCTGAGACCTGACTGTATACACACACACACAGACGCACATGGCTGAGACCTGACTACACACACACACACACACACGCACACGGCTGAGACCTGACTGTACACACACACACAGATGCACACGGCTGAGACCTGACTACACACACACACAGACGCACACGGCTGAGACCTGACTGTACACACACACACACAGATGCACACGGCTGAGACCTGACTGTATACACACACACACACACACACACACACACACACACACAGAGACAGGGCTGAGACCTGACTGTACACACATGCACGCACGCACACGGCTGAGACCTGAAGGTACACACACACACAGACGCACACGGCTGAGACCTGACTGTATACACACACACAGATGCACACGGCTGAGACCTGACTGTACACACACACAGACGCACACGGCTGAGACCTGACTGTACACACACACACACAGATGCACACGGCTGAGACCTGACTGTATACACACACACACAGACGCACATGGCTGAGACCTGACTACACACACACACACACACACGCACATGGCTGAGACCTGACTGTACACACACACACACACACACGCACATGCGCACACAGGGCTGAGACCTGACTATACACGCATGCACGCACGCACACGGTTGAGACCTGACTGTACACATACACACGCATGCACATGGCTGAGACCTGCCTGTACACACACACACACACAGACGCACACGGCTGAGACCTGACTGTCTCTGGTTCAGCTGTGCTGCGCGGCTGCGAGTCCTGGGAGGCTGGCGCGCAGCCTGCACCGACCCCCTGTGCCGCGGGGCTCTGAGCGGCAGTCTTCTTTCTGTTCGGACGCCCAGTCCGTAGGAGGAGCGCGTGACCGTCGCTGCCTTGCCCTGGGCAGTCGGGAGTGGCTGGTCTTTCCCAGAGGCTGCTGTGTGTGCACCAGGTCTAAAGGCTGTGTGTTCCGTAGACTGACTTATTACTCTGCACCGATTGTTATGGTTATTTCTCACTAGCCTGGTATTTACACTCCTTTTTTATGACAGTTATAGATTTTTGTTTGACCAGAACTCTGGTTTGTGATGAAGACACAAATTACCAGAGTCTGCGGCTGAGCTGGGCCTCTAAGACCAGCTGTGAGCAGAGGAAAGGTAAGGTGCCTGTGTTCTAGCACAGCCCCAGGGCCTGGCGACACACTGGGCGTCCTTGTAAGGTTTCGCTCTTTGTATGTTTAGTCTTGATCAGAGGTCACCTTTCTTGGAGCCAGTTTTACGTATAAAGCAGCAGCATCTCACACCATCAGACTCTGTTGACATGCCCGACCCTCCTCTCCGCTGAACAGCTGAGCGCGTTGGCATGCCCGCCAGGGGCGTGTGGCCACCTTGCACAGTGCCGGGCGCGAATGCTGGCATTCACGTTCCCAGCTTTGGAAGTTCGCAGCTTGAAGGGTCGTCTGTGGGCTCCCTGTGTTTCCCCCAGTGGGCATTTTGTCTTTTACTCTTCCTACCAGGGTGTTTCATAGAGAAGAAGTTACATTCTGGTGTGGTTTGGTTTCCTGATATGAGTTTTTCTTTTTATGGACCATTCTTAAGATGTTGTATAAGGACAATTCACCTAGCCTAGGTTGCAAAGGCGTTTCTGCTTGTTTTCTTGTAGACGTTTCATAGGTAGGTTTTTGCCTTTGTGTCTGATCCGTTTAGTCAGTTTTCGTCGACGGTGTGCGGTTTTTCTGGACGCAGAGTGTCCTAGCGCCGTCGTCCTCCTCGTGGTGAAGGGCGTGCGCACCTCCGCGAGCGCCGCGGGCTGCACTTGTCTGGGGCTGTTTCTGCGTTTTCATTACGTTCTTGTGTCTGTTTTTCCTCCACCAAGAACACACTGTCTCGACCACTGCATAGTGAGACTTAGCATGAAGCAGATGGATTCCTGCCCCTCCAGTCTTCATTCTCCAGGGTGTTCTAACTATTGTGTTGCGCTTTGCCTTTCTGTGTAGACTTTAGAGTGATGTGTACACGTACCCGGAAGCTGCCCATGGCACTGCTAGGATTTGTGCTAAGCCTGAACGCGGGTATGTGGAGATCTGCATCTGCCTGTCCCTGAACGCTGTGTGTCCGCCTTCATTCAGGTTTTCTTTGATGTCTTCAACCGCATGTATCATTTTCACCATGCAGATGCTGCCTGTGTTTTGCTAGAAAGTGTTATCACTCGGTCACATCAGCTCTTTGTGGTCTCACGGACCGCAGCCTGCCAGGCTTGTCTGTCCATGGAATTCTCTAGGCAAGAATACTAGAGTGGTTTGCCATTTCCTTCCCCAGGGCTCTTCCCGATCCAGGGATCACGCCCAGGTCTCTTGCACTGCAGGCAGATTTTTTACCATCAGAGCCACCGAGGAAGCCGTTTTGCTAGGTCTGTATCTAAATGTTCAGTTTAACTGGGGTGATCACAGTGATCGTGAGGGCGGCGTTCAGCCCTGTTTTCACGTGTGCATCTCTAGTGTATAGGCGTGACTGATTTTCATCTCACTTGTTGGTTCTAAGAGGTGTGCGTTCGGTCTTGTCATTACCTTGAGATTTCCCACGTGCAGTCCTGTCGTCTGAAGATACGGGGGTGGGGTGGGGGTGGAAGCAGAAGCCTGGACTCGCCACTCAGTCTCCTGGTGGCAAGGGGGCCGGATTCCCAGGGTGGGGGGCCAGAAAGGGCAGGGGTCCAGGCTCCACAGGCACCTCCCTGGCTGCCTCGCTTTTTAAAAGCGAGTATTCATGAAGAAGCCCCCTCCCCACCTTCTGCGCTCTCAGATTTTCTCCTGTTTCTGGATAAAGCAGTTTTCATTGCGCAAGCAGTACCATCGCAAGAGAAGAGCCGTTGATTGGCCAGTCTCCACGGGCCAGGCCTGCTTCTGAGCTCTGCACACTCGAGTCGTGTGAAGTCGTCAGGAAGGGCGGACGCTTCCGCACGGCTGTGGGGACAGGGCTCAGCCTGCCCATCCACTGGGGGAAGCGAGGCTTCTCTGCCAGCTTGAGTATCAGTGTGAACTATGTGCTTGCAGGAGAGGTGTGGTGTTCATAATGTTCTGATTGCTGTTGCATTCTGGGGCCAACGTGGTAGTCTTTGGAAATGTGCATTTGATACTGTACTGAGTACAAGTTAGCACTTAATTTCTGTGTATAAGGTTGCTTCTAACATTTCCCTGTTCTGAAGTTTTTACTGACCTGGTTTGGTAGAGGATAACAGAGTTTTCCTTAGTATTTAATGGTTATTCTGAAACACGTCTTTATGCTTATGTTTAAGTAACTAATGCCAGCATTCAAATGTTCCCCCTTTGAAGGCCGCGCTGGACGGGTGTCTAAAGGATACTGTTACAGACTCGTGCACAAGGATTTCTGGGACAACTCCATTCCCAACCACGTCGTCCCTGAGATGTTGGTAACGAACTTCGATCATCTTCATAGTTGGTTTTATGGACAGTGTTACCCAACAGTCTAAGGAGTGTATTTTGAGTGTCATATAATTTTGACCCCGGGAACGTCACTTGTGACCAGGGTCGTTTAATGCCAGCACTGGCTTCATCGCCTGGGCCCCAGGCCCCTGAGGGGGTCGCGCCGTGCCAGGGGCTGGCCCGGGGAGCGCTGTGCCCGGCCGCCCGTGCGCGCCTTCCTCTGAGCTGTCGCCGCTGCCGCTCTGCTGCTTCTGCCCTCCCCTCCTTGTGCTCTGACCCCCTCCGTCGTCCGTCTGCCCGTCTGTCCCCTGCTCCTCCCCTCCCACATCTCTCTCTCCTCCACCCAGCCCTCTGCCTCTTTCTGTTTTCCTTTCTTAATTCTCTTTACCTCCTCTCTTGCGCTGCTTCCTCGGGAGTACTAATCATGTGAGTAGGTGAGTTGATTTACAGATTTTTCTGTTTCTAAACTCAAGTTCTGTTCTTTTCAGCGTTGTCCACTAGGAAGCACAATATTGAAGGTGAAGTTACTTGACATGGGTGAGCCCAGGGCCCTGCTGGCCACGGCCCTTTCTCCACCTAGTCTGAGTGACATTGAACGCACCATCCTTCTGCTCAAGGAGGTAAGACCCTGTCATACTTGTTTGTGCTGGGAAAAGCTAAGATTTTTTGGGTGAATTTTATAGGTTCTATAATGTGGATGTCTTTAAGGTATTTTGATGGTTGTAAATAGTGTTTGCTTGGCTAGGTATTCATGACTAATGCTTGATTCCAGATTTATATAGCAGTTCAGACCAGCTTTGTTAGGCGCTCCTGCTCTCTCACCACCCGTCGTGCACCCCCTGCCGGGCTTGCCGTTTGCTGAGAAGCCCCAGTAGAGCTGCTGGGCGCAGTGCAGGCCTGTCCCCGGCTCCGGCCGCAGGAGCCCTCTCCCCGCCCTCGAGTCCTGCTCCTCACCCCCGCCAGCCTTCTCCTTCCTGGCGCCGGATGCCCTGCTCCTGCCGTGAGCTCTGGCTTGCCCCTGCCGCGGGCAGCCCAGCTAGGCACCCCTGTCTGCCGGCTGTGCGCGTCTGCCTCCGGCCCTTGGCCTTGGGGTGCCTCTCGTACTTGCTTGGGTGTCCGTAAAACACGCTCCATCCAGTTGAGGACATCTTTCTCTGCGCGGGGTCTGCTCCATCTGGCTGTGAATGATGCGGTGGCTGGATATTTGGGATTGGGCCTGCCGCGTTCGTTAGTCCGTGAGTTAACGTGGAAATAATGAAACGGCATTCTCGGTTTCAAAAAACCCTTTCGTCTCAGTCTTTAGTAAGCTGACTCAGAGGCCGTTTGGAACCTTGCTCATCCACAGTTGGTCACTGTCTTAAACTCCCTGCCTGAGGGAAGAAGGGCGTGAGCAAAGCCGCGCTTGCTGACGCCCTGCTTTATTTCATGAAGGTAGGAGCGCTGGCGGTGAGCGGGCAGAGAGAAGACGACAACCCCCATGACGGTGAGCTGACCTTCCTAGGAAGGGTTCTAGCCCAGCTTCCTGTCAGTCAGCAGCTTGGCAAACTCATAGTCCTTGGACACGTGTTCGGGTGTCTGGACGAATGTCTTATCATCGGTGAGTGTGCAGTGGCCAGGTGGTGACGGAGGGGGTAAGGAGAGGCCCTTCTGAGAATCTCACATTGTCTTTGTTTATTCTCTTGATAGCGGCATCTCTTTCCTTGAAGAATTTTTTTGCGATGCCTTTTAGGCAGCATCTTGATGGATACAGGTATTTAACTCTCATGCTTTTAAGCCACTGTGTTTTAATGGGAGCAAGTGACGCCCTTTGTTGTCTGTCTGTAGGAGCAAAGTGAATTTCGCTGGCAGTAGCAGGAGTGACTGTATCGCACTTGTTGAAGCCTTTAGAGTAAGTCCAGCTCCAGAAGGAGCAACCGAGCTGTCGGGACACCTCTCACGCCCTGCGCCTGCCCCCAGCAGGAGTGGTCTTAGTGTTCCTGGCCTCTGAGACTAAGGGAACTTCTGGGAGCAGCATGTCAGGATGGGAGTCTGAGTCTACAAGGTTGACTGAAAAAAGCCTCCCACCTAAAAATCCCAATCCACCCACTTAAAAGAGTAACTTTACTATATAGTAGAACTGTATGTTGACTTTGCTTTGTACTTTCCAATTCTCCTATAAATGTGTTATCATACTTTGATAATTTTCAAAAAGAAAGAACAAATATGTAAATTGTCTATGGTCGGGAAAGAATTTTGAACCCGATGGTTTCTTTGTAGGCGTGGCAGACCTGCAGGCAGAGAGGGGAGCTGCGGCACCCGAAGGTCAGTGGCTGGTCCCTGAGTTTCCCTGCTGTGATTGCCGGTGCCCCGGGAGCTTCCTGGGCCCCCCTCGCTCAGCCTCACGGCCGCGTGTGAACCAGCAGCACCCGGCTTGTTGGAGCAGCCAGCTCCTGGAGGTGGCGGGGCCTGTGTGTAGCCATACTGCCTGCCGCCCGCCCGCCTCCAAGAACAGGGACCCTTCCGTGTCAGGAGCCCCGGCAGCTGCCGGGACCACAGGCCTGGAGGCCACGCCTGGGCTGCTGCTCAGAGCGGAGGGGCTCGAGGCTTTCCGTCTGCTGCCTCAGCCGTGTGTTCCTTAGTGGGCTTGGAAAAACCAGCCTGTTAGCCTTCGTTTTTTGGGGTGGACGCAGTCAGGTTTTGTTCTCCTTCTAAACTGAGTGTGTTCGAAAGGTTGCTAATAGGTATGTGTGTGTAAATTTGCTCTGCCCAGATGCATCCTTAGAGCAACTGCCTGAGTTACTCATGAAAGCCATTGTGTAGACAGTCAGCCCAAGAAGAATAAATGCAAAAAGGCAAAATGGTTGTCTGAGGATGCCTTAGAAGTGGCTGAGGGAAGAGGAGAAGCGGAAGGCAAAGGACAGAAGAGAAGATGAGTCCATCTGAGTGCAGAGTTCCAAAGAACAGCAAGGAGAGATAAGAAGCCTTCCCAAGCGATCAGTGCAAAGAAATAGAGGAGAACAACAGACTGGGAAAGACTAGAGCTCTCTTCAAGAAAATTAGAGATACCAAGGGAACTTTTCATGCAAAGGCGGGCACAATAAAGGACAGAAACAGTATGGACCTAACAGAAGCAAGAGATTGAGAAGAGGTGGCAAGAATACACAGAAGAACTGTGCAAAAAAGGTCTTAATGACCCAGTAACCACAATGCTGTGATCGATCACTCACCTAGAGCCAGCCATCCTGGAATGCGATGTCAAGTGGGCCTTAGGAAGCATCACTACAAACAAAGCTAGTGCAGACCTGCAGGCAGAGAGGGGAGCTGCGGCACCCGAAGGTCAGTGGCTGGTCCCTGAGTTTCCCTGCTGTGATTGCCGGTGCCCCGGGAGCTTCCTGGGCCCCCCTCGCTCAGCCTCACGGCCGCGTGTGAACCAGCAGCACCCGGCTTGTTGGAGCAGCCAGCTCCTGGAGGTGGCGGGGCCTGTGTGTAGCCATACTGCCTGCCGCCCGCCCGCCTCCAAGAACAGGGACCCTTCCGTGTCAGGAGCCCCGGCAGCTGCCGGGACCACAGGCCTGGAGGCCACGCCTGGGCTGCTGCTCAGAGCGGAGGGGCTCGAGGCTTTCCGTCTGCTGCCTCAGCCGTGTGTTCCTTAGTGGGCTTGGAAAAACCAGCCTGTTAGCCTTCGTTTTTTGGGGTGGACGCAGTCAGGTTTTGTTCTCCTTCTAAACTGAGTGTGTTCGAAAGGTTGCTAATAGGTATGTGTGTGTAAATTTGCTCTGCCCAGATGCATCCTTAGAGCAACTGCCTGAGTTACTCATGAAAGCCATTGTGTAGACAGTCAGCCCAAGAAGAATAAATGCAAAAAGGCAAAATGGTTGTCTGAGGATGCCTTAGAAGTGGCTGAGGGAAGAGGAGAAGCGGAAGGCAAAGGACAGAAGAGAAGATGAGTCCATCTGAGTGCAGAGTTCCAAAGAACAGCAAGGAGAGATAAGAAGCCTTCCCAAGCGATCAGTGCAAAGAAATAGAGGAGAACAACAGACTGGGAAAGACTAGAGCTCTCTTCAAGAAAATTAGAGATACCAAGGGAACTTTTCATGCAAAGGCGGGCACAATAAAGGACAGAAACAGTATGGACCTAACAGAAGCAAGAGATTGAGAAGAGGTGGCAAGAATACACAGAAGAACTGTGCAAAAAAGGTCTTAATGACCCAGTAACCACAATGCTGTGATCGATCACTCACCTAGAGCCAGCCATCCTGGAATGCGATGTCAAGTGGGCCTTAGGAAGCATCACTACAAACAAAGCTAGGAGCTATTTCAAATCCTATAAGATGATGCTGTGAAAGTGCTGCACTCAATATGTCAGCAAATTTGGAAAAAACTTGGTGGTGGACACAGGACTAGAAAAGGTCAGTTTTCATTCCAATCCCAAAGAAAGACAATGCCAAAGAATGTTCAAACTATCGCACAATTGGACTCATCTCACATGCTAGCAAAGTAATGCTCAAAATTCTCCAAGCCAGGCTTCAACAGTACATGAACCGTGAACTTCCAGATGCACAACCTATATTTAGACAAGGCAGAGGAACCAGAGATCAGATTGCCAACATCTGCTACATCATAGAAGAAGCAAGAGAGTTTCAGAAAATCATGTTTCATTGACTACGCTAAAGCCTTTGACAGAGTGGATCACAACAAACTGGAAAATTCTTAGAGATGAGAATACCAGACCATCTTACTTACCTCCTGAGAAATCTATATGCAGATCAAGAAGCAACAGTTAGAAGTGGACATGAAACCCTGGACTGGTTCTAAATCGGGAAAAGAGTACATCAAGGCTGTATATTGTCACCCTGCTTATTTAACTTATATGCAGAGTACATCATGAGAAATGCCAGGCTGGATGAATCACAAGGTGGAATCAAGATTGCTGGGAGAAATATCAGTAACCTCAAATATGCAGATAACACCACCCTTATAGCAGAAAGCAAAGAACTAAAGAACCTCTTGATGAAGGTGAAAGAGGAGAGTGAAAAAGCTGGCTTAAAGCTTAGCATTCAAAAAATGAAAATCAGGGCATCTGGTCCCATCACTTCATGGCAAACAGATAGGGAAACAATGGAAATAGTGACAGACTTTATTTTCTTGGGCTCCAAAATCACTGCAGGTGGTGACTGCAGCCATGAANGAAAGAGGAGAGTGAAAAAGCTGGCTTAAAGCTTAGCATTCAAAAAATGAAAATCAGGGCATCTGGTCCCATCACTTCATGGCAAACAGATAGGGAAACAATGGAAATAGTGACAGACTTTATTTTCTTGGGCTCCAAAATCACTGCAGGTGGTGACTGCAGCCATGAAATTAAAAGTCTCTTGTTCCTTGGAAGAAAAGCTATGACCAACCTAGATAGCATATTAAAAAGCAGAGACATTACCAAGAAAGGTCTGTATCATCAAACCACTGGTTTTTCCAGTGGTCACGTATGGATGTGAGAGTTGGACCACAGAAGAAGCTGAGCACTAAAGAATGGATGCTTTTGAAGTCCCTTGGACAGCATGGCGACAACCAGTCCATCCTAAAGGAGATCGGTCCTGAATAGTCACTGGAAGGACTGATGCTGAAGATGAAACTCCAGTACTTCTGCCACGTGATGCAAACAGCTGACTCATTGAAGAAGACCCTGATGCTGGGAAAGACTGATGGCAGGAGGAGAAGGGGACGACAGAGGATGAGATGGTTGGACGGCATCACTGACTCGACGGACATGAGTTTGAGCACCGTCCAGGAGTTGGTGCTGGACAGGGCGGCCTGGGGCGCCGCAGTCCATGGGGTTGCAGGAGTCGGGCGCGACTGTGCGACTGCACGGGAGGAGTCGGCCAGTGTCTCTTCCGTTGGTTCATCTTCTTCCTCGGGGGATGCGCGTGTTGTAGAAGGGGTGTCGGTTCTAGTCTGTTCCATTAATACTGAACATTACGCTTTTGTGCATTTAAAGGATGAACTTGACTGGGGACAGTTAAATTACATTCAGATCAAGAGAATTAGAGAGGTAAGTTGTATACTCTTTGAATGAAAGTAAAGGTGGCGTTTATCAAGTACCAGCACTACACAGGATGCTGTGCTGTGCTGTGCTTAGTTGCTCAGTCGTGTGGGCCTCTTTGCGACCCCATGGGTAGCAGTGAGCCTTCCAGGAAGTACGTCCTGTGTCCAGCGTTAGTAGAACTGATGTGTTGTGGTCACAGTTACAGTTTGTTACAGCAAAAGGACACAGATGGAGACCAGCAAAGGTGCGAGGCGGGTGGGGAGGGATCAGGAGAGGCCAGGCGTCGGCCCGCAGCCGGCCTCTCGCGGCAGGGCCTCCTGGGCAGCACGGGTGCCGGCAGCCTGCAGGAGACTCTGCAGGCCGGGGAGGCTCGCTGGGCCTTGGCCACATGGTCGTGGGTGCTCACCTGACTGGCCTTACTGACTTAGTTTTCAGCACCTCTGAAGGTCACATTGATACCATGTGGCCCAGGCCCCTTGCCCTCCGCCCGGATGTCACGTTGCTCCATGAACTGCTTGTTGCGTTCATGCTGAACAAAGGCCTCAGGTGAACAAACACGCTCATAGAGGCAGGATATGCCAGGGACCCAGAGATGACCTGCCAGGAGCCAGACATTCCTTTGGAACGTCCAGGACGTGGACAGCTGGGCCTGCTGACTTAAGTCCTTTACTGCACCGGTTTGCAAGATGCTGAGTCTGTTTTAGTGTATTTTCAGAGAACTTACTCTTGGTTTGATTTGACAGTTTTACTGTGCAGGTGTTTTGTGGACGAGAAAGGTAAAAGATTTCAATGGATTGACTTTGGCTTTTTTTCCATCAATTTAGTTTTTCTCTGGTTTACTTTTTTAGTGTTACTGAGATGAGAATTTAACTTATCACTTTCAGTCTTTCTAAGTCCGCTCTGACTCTTTTGAGACCCCATGGACTGTAGCCTGCCAGGCTCCTCTGTCCGTGGATTCTCCAGGCAAGAGTATTGGACTGGGGTGCACTTTCAGTCTCTGTGGTTGAAAGCAGTTGAAGCTGCGAGTTTCCTGTGGGCGGTTTGGGTCCCTTGGGCTTTGACATCCCGTGTAGGGAGGCGCGCTCGCTCCCAGCTGTAGGGCGCTCACTGCTGTCCCTGTCTGAGGCTCATTTCACTGGTGGCTTCCTCCTTGACTCAGGGTCTTTAGAAGAGTGTTTGAGTTTCTAGATAGAAAGAAATATCTTTAGGTATCTTGCTTTGTTGTTAATATTTTGATTTTTATTGCATTTTGGTCAGAAAAGGTGACTTGCATAATTTTAAATTGGTTTTTAATTAGACAAACTGTATTTTCTGCAGCCTTCTGGGTGATTTCAGTAGTGAGTGTGGAAGTGGCCAGGCTGGGCCCTTCCGGTGTCCCCAGGCTCTCCTCTCTCCTCTCCTCATAGGTCAGGACTTCTGAGAGTTCCCGTCCTTACCGGTCTTTTTTGTGGTCTTTTTCCAGTTACCTTTACAACTGTGGCTTATATAGTTTTTTCCTTATTGTCAGTTATTGAGAGAATTTTGTGGTAAGTTAGTTTATGATGCGTTCACAGGTGTTTGGATTTGTGTATTCTTGTGTGTATACATTTGAAGTGTGATGAAATCGTTTTATGTGAGACGATCCTATTTAAACTAAGGAGGTTTTTTTGTCCAGGGTGACTGTGTAGCCGTTGGGTTTAGTCACAGAGCAGCAGTGTATGCTTATGGCAGGAGATTGTGGAAGGGTTGCAAGGACTTGAGGCGAGGGCTCTGGTCATGGTGTCCGGCTCCTCTGACACCGTTGGTGCCTGTGTGTGCGTCTGCAGTGGTTCCCCGTGTGTGTGTATAAGCTGGGGTTGTGAAGCATACACAGCCTTGTGTCCTGTTGTGCGTGTCACTGCATTGCGTGTCTTTCCCACCCTTTGTTAATCAGTCTTCAGTACTGTGGCTCTCAGTGGCTGCAGTGTGTGTCTTTCCCACCCTTGGTTAATCAGCCAGTGGCTGCAGTGTCTTGCCCGTAGGCGCCAGTGTTCCCCAGCGTGGACTGCTTTTCAGGTGCTGCCACTACCCTGAATAGCGTGGTCACCTGGAGACACCATCTGTCAACGTGTTTTTCTTAGGTGGCTGAGTTATATGAAGAACTGAAGACTAGGATCTCACAGTTCAACATGTATGTTGATTCCCGGCGGCCTGTCATGGACCAGGAGTACGCTTACAAGCAGAGATTCATCCTGCAGGTACATGGGAGTGCCCAGATGTCTTTTCCTGGTTCCTTCTGCACCTTTGGTCTCACGGTTGTGAAAGTGCTTGCTCCCCTTTTCTGATACAAATTGTATCTCACAGGAGATCCTAGATACGCAGTGTTCACACTCTGTTGAAGAACAGGAGTTGATGATCCAGACCCAGTTGTGATCTCTGGAGGAGTGTTTCTGAAGGCTGCTGTCTTTACTGCTTCTAGAGAGATCCTTTTATTTTGGCTTTTAAGAAAGTAAAATTGCGTTAATATTACGTTGCTTTTACCTTGCATCAAAGTTATTTTAACTTTGGAGGCCATGATCAGATTCCCTTGTTGGATGGAGCCTTCTAGGCGTGTGTAGAGGGAAGTGTATCCTGGAAAGGCAGCCAGTGCTTCTAACTCAGGGCTCAGAGGAGGAGGAGGCCTTGTCCTGCGCCCGTGTGTTGGCTAATGAATGCATACAGAGTTGGCATCCTGTAACCTGGAGGCTGCTGGGAAACCAATGTCAAATTACTTTAAGGTTGGGACAGTCTTCCTTGGGTGTTGGTTTCAAATGGCATGTTTTTAACTGAAGAAACGGCTCTTTGCAGAGTGCTTTTTAGAAGTGAACATTGAAGGCAGGCCTGCTGCTCTGAATCTATGTGCCCCAACTGTAACTTTACCTGAACATTTTGGAGAAGGCCTGACCCTTCTCCAAAGGAAGGAAGTACGTTGAGGAGAAGGTAGAAAATGCTGGCTAGCCCCCAGGGCCCTGTGTGTGCAATCATTCGTGTCCTTGTTCAGCTCACCACTGTTTTCTAAACCTCATTTTTTTTCCTAGCTGCACGGTGTGGCTTGTAGAATCTTAGTTCCCCAACCAGGGGATCGAACCTGTGTCCCCTGGATTGGGAGAGAGGAGTCTTAACTATTGGACTGCTGGGGAAGTCCCTAAACCTCATTCTCAGAAATAGTCAGGCTCCTTGGAGGGAGGATCTTATAGAATGTGTTTCTGTTACAAGGAAGTAACCAGAATCGTGACTTTCTGCTTGATTGATTAAAGGTCCAGGTTTTTTAAAAAATGTTAACTCATCTTTTATATTATGGATGTCATTCTGGGATGAGATTAGTATATTAATGAAACAACGTGATAAAATCATGCTGTTACTTCATGAAAATACGTCTGTCTTCCAGGTTGTGTTGGCAGGTGCTTTTTATCCAAATTACTTTATTTTTGGGCAGCCTGACGAAGAGATAGCCATGAGGGAGCTGGCAGGCAAAGACCCAAAGACGACCGTTGTGGTAGGTGGAGAGACAGTGACCTTCCCTGGGGGGAGACTGGGCGCTTGGTTTTCAGACAGGCATCATTCCAGTGTGGCCACTACGGAGCATTTTATGTCCCCTTTGTCTCTGTTCGTATAAATACTTAGTGGACTTTCTTCCCCTAAAGTGAATTTCATGGCTTGTCTGACCTTTTCACCCACCTCCACTGGTTCCTGTCTGGCAGACCTGGCCTGAAGGAAGGAAGCCTGGTGGAGTGAAGTGTTCAAGGCCAACCTTGCCTGCCCCATCTCATTTTGAAGGATTTAAGATACTTCTCCATAAATTTAAGAGCAGGCGGTTAATAACTTCATTTTACACAAAGCGTAAAGGGTTATTTGGTTGGCAGCATTGTACTGCGATTTAAACTCTGATCCCCATTCACACGTAACAGAATCGCCTAGAGAGTGTTTGTTTATTTTGAAATTCAGACTTGAGGCCCCGTGCCACAGAATCTGAACTAGACGTGCGGCCTGAAAATTAGTGTTTAAATAACATGAGCTTTGGGCGAATCTCATGGTCAGTCACAGCACTCACCACCGAATCAGCGTTGGTGGACTCTGTGTTTAATCAAGCCTAAGCCCAGGGTGACTTCAGGGTCGGCGGCTGAAATAAAGCCTGTGGGAGTCGGGCTTTCATGGGCTCTTGCTGCGTCGTCAGCCTGCATCTTCTAAGGGGGCGCGGAGACCTGGCAAGGCTCCTGGCAGGTGGTGAGCCCACAGTGCCGCGGCTTCTCCTCCCGCTGTGGGTCCGTCGTTGCTCTGGTAGTGAAGAAGCAGAGTTCACACTGCGGGGGTAGGGGGGAGAGGTGTCTCGGAGGAACACAGCGCTTTGTCCTGCGGAGGTGCTCATCAGCTCTGCCTCACAGTGGGGAAGCCTGGCTGGGCCTCTTCTCTTCCTGATGGCCGAGGTGGACCAAGCGCACTTGGCAGCGGCCTCTCCTCCCCTGTGCCCTGGGCGCAAGAGGACCCCAGGGCGCACTTCTTTGGATGTGGAACTGTGATTGCCTCCTGCAGCCAACAGGCAGCCTGTTCAGAACTCTGCGGGCCAAAATTCCCTCCCGTGTGCTGTGTAGCAGTTGAGTTCGTGCTAGTATGGATGTATTGCTTGTCCTCTGAGAGCGCCTTTGCTAGCTGCTTTTTACTCATTTTTCTTTGCATTTCACCCTTCGAGTGAGAGATTGATCATCTCCCTTAATTTGTGGCGTGGCTGGGGGGTCCAAGGGCGGCTCTGTGACTTGCCTAAAGAGACTGAACAAGGCAGGACTTGAACTCAGACCCGAATCCACAGCCCTTGCTGGTCACTGCCTGCTGCCTCTTGGGGAGCTGTGCTGGGCGTGGGGCAGGGGCTCCGGGTTTCATACCAGAGCCAGAGCTCAGAACCCAGATGGCCCTGCGGGGAGGGCAGGGTGGGTGTGGGGAGGGGGCGGAGTGGGGAGAGGGATGGGAGGGGTTGCCCAGCGCCTCCTGGTTGGGTGCTGCCTGCAGAGTGAGGACCCACTCCCGCTTCTCAGGGGNTGGGGCAGGGGCTCCGGGTTTCATACCAGAGCCAGAGCTCAGAACCCAGATGGCCCTGCGGGGAGGGCAGGGTGGGTGTGGGGAGGGGGCGGAGTGGGGAGAGGGATGGGAGGGGTTGCCCAGCGCCTCCTGGTTGGGTGCTGCCTGCAGAGTGAGGACCCACTCCCGCTTCTCAGGGGTGTCTGCATTCCCACCACTGCCTGTGTAGACAAATCATGTTTGACAAAGATATGTAGGCTATTCGGTTATTTTAAGGTGAACTAAAGTCTTAATTTTTGTGTATTGGACTTTTGGACTATTTTAATGGGAAAGAATCAGTTTTCATTCCAATCCCAAATTAAGGGCAATGCCAAAGAATGTTTAAACTACTGCACAATTGCACTCATTTCACATGCTAGCAAGATAATGCTCAAAATTCTCCAAGCTAGGCTTCAACAGTATGTGAACCGAGAACTTCCAGATGTACAAGCTGGATTTAGAAAAGGCAGAGGAACCAGAGATCAAATGCCAGCATCCATTGGACCACAGAAAAAGCAAGAGAATTCCAGAAAAAACATCTGCTTCATTGACTGTGCTAAAGCCTTTGACTGTGTGGACCACAACAAACTAGAAAATTCTTAATGAGAATACCAGACCACCTTACCTGCCTCTTGAGAAGTCTGTATGCAGGTCAAGAAGCAACAGTTAGAACTGGGTATGGAACCAGTCTGTTGACTGGTTCCCAGTTGGGAAAGGAGTACATCAAGGCTGTATATTGTCACCCTGCTTGTTTAACTTATATGCAGAGTACATGAGAAACGCTGGGCTGGAAGAAGCACAAGCTGGAATCAAGATTGTCGGGAGAAATATCAATAACCTCAGATATGCAGATGACACCACCCTTATGGCAGAGATTGAAAAGGAACTAACGAGCCTCTTGATGAAAGTGAAAGGAGAGAGTGAAAAAGCTGGCTTAAAACCCAGCATTCAGAAAACGAAGTTCATGGCAAATAGATGGGGAAACAATGGAAACAGTGAGAGACTTCATTCTGGGGGGCTCCAAAATCACTGCAGGTGGTGATTGCAGCCGTGAAATTAAAACATGCTTGCTCCTTGGAAGAAAAGCTATGACCCACCTAGACAGCATATTAAAAAGCAGAGACGTTGCTTTACCAACAGAGGTCTGTCTAGTCAAAGCTCTGGTTTTTCCCAGTGGTCAGGTATGGATGTGAGAGTTGGACCATAATGAAGGCTGAGCATCAAAGTATTGATGCTTTTGAACTGTGGTGCTGGAGAAGACTCTTGAGAGTCCCCTGGACTTAAAGGAGATCAAACCAGTCAATCCTAAAGGAAGTCAACCCTGAACATTCATTAGAAGGATTGATGATGAAACTGAAGCTCCAATACTTTGGCCTCCTGATGCAAAGAACTGACTCCTTAGAAAAGACCCTGATGCTGGCAGAGATTGAAGTCAGGAGGAGAAGGGGACAACAGAGGACGAGAGGTCGGATGGCATCATCCATGAAACTGGGTGTGTGGGAGAAGGGGTCATCAGAAGGCCGCTGTGGACAGCTCTACTTGATGGACAGGAGTTTGAGCAAGCTCCCGGAGAAGGTGTGAAGGACAGGAAGGCCTGGTGTGCTGTAGTCTGTGGGGTCACAAAGAGTCAGACACGACTGAGCGACAACAATGTGGAAGAATCAGCCTTTGTTTAATGTGTGTTATTGAAGCGTAGTCATTGCTTCCCGTAGCAGTCATTAGTCCGTCGGTGTCCTGCTGTGGGGCCCACCCCTCTGGTTGGAGATGGCGCGCCCTGCTCTGTGCACGCGGTGACTCGTGGGCTCTGGGCCTGCCCCTGCTAATGCCTGCCGTGTTTTGCAGCTGAAGCACATCCCTCCCTACGGATTTCTCTACCACCAACAGCTGCAGTCTCTCTTCAGACAGTGTGGCCAAGTCAAGTCCATTGTGTTTGACGGTGCAAAGTAAGTAGTGTACTTTTGTAATCCACTGCAGTTGCGAAAGAGCCGTGAGGTTTTCATTTTTACAGGGGCTGGTTCTTGAAACTGGGGGTGTGGGAGAAGGGTCATCAGAGGGCCGCTGTGGACAGCTCTCGGAGCTCAGCTGTGGTTCACGTAGCTGTGTGTCTGCTCTCCTAAAGGAGCCGAGCTGTGTGGTCCCGGGTCTGATGCCCAGGGTGTTCAGTAGAGTGAGGGATGTGGGCTGGCGCTCAGGGGCTGCACTGCACTGGCGTGTATCTGGCTGAGATGTCACGTGAGCCGGCCACCAGAGATGCCCCCAGGAGACTTTGTCTGCTTCAGTCATTTAGGACCTGGGGGACAGGGAGCGGGAGGAGGCTGGGAGGCAGGGGAGGGATGTCGTGGGCACGGCCTGCTCCACCCCTTGCGTTGGGAACACTGAGGGAAGAGGAGAATCACGGTGGTCCAGAGTCTTTGAAAGAAATGATCTGTAAGGGGAGACCTGGTGCCTTCTAGAGACAGCTGGTGGGAGTGGACTGGACGTGTGTGAAGGGAGCCCTGGGCAGGTGGAGGTCGGGGGGGGGCGGACATGGAGCTGAGGCGGGACCTGTCTCTTATACACATCTAGATGTGTATNGACAGCTGGTGGGAGTGGACTGGACGTGTGTGAAGGGAGCCCTGGGCAGGTGGAGGTCGGGGGGGGGCGGACATGGAGCTGAGGCGGGACAGTGCAGTGGGGAGGGGGCTGGGAGTGGAAGGACAGAGTGGGCCGCTCTTAGCACCTCGGGGCTCTGGCTCCCCCAGGCTTGTGCTCGCTGGGGCAGTAGCTGGAGGGTCACGAGTCTGTTTCTGAGTGTGCTGTTTGAGCTGGGTGGTTTTGACATTCATTCACCAACAAATGTGAACAAGAGGGTTTTCCCGTGTATACCAGGGCACGCCTGGCGGGCATCCACGCTGTGCGTTTGATTCTTCCTGCAGAGGAAGGGGCGGGCTGGCGGGACACTGCAGAGCGGGGCGGGTGGTGGCCGGGCCTCAGCGTCACTGTGATAAACCGGTCGTTTGAGGGGCGCCAGAGAGATGACTGAGCTGCTCAGCTGTGTGGTTTTCTCTCTGCATTTTATTCTACAATAAAATAGAAAAAACCCAGACCTATCACTTTGTTTCAATGATGACAAATAAGATTCCTTAGCTGGACATTCCACATGAAGTCGGTCTTTATTGCACATTCACTGCATGATACGTGAGGACGATACTGGCTTTTAATTTAATGGTATGTCATTGTAATTTTTATTGCTCTTAAGTGAGTAGTTGCCTCTTGAATACATCTTCTTGACTGACCCTGTGATGAGAAGTTAGTTACTAGGTAGTTCTTAGGAGATGTGTAGCTGAAAATCTTTTATCTGAACTTGAGAGGAATTAATATACACTTACCTCTGTGTCAGACGCCTCATAAACTTATTTTTTATCTGTATTTGTGGAGCAGAGCCTTTGTGGAGTTTTCACGCAATCCAACGGAGAGGTTTAAAACGCTCCCTGCTGTGTACATGGCCATCAAGATGTCTCAGCTCAAAGTGTCCCTTGAACTCAGTGTCCACTCTGCAGAGGAGGTTGAAGTGAAGGTACAAGGAGGGGCCGTGTCCAAGCTCCGGGACTCGAGGTAGGCCCAGGAGGCCCGTGGGTGCGACTCCGTCCTGCTGCCTACACATCCTCAGATACCGCTTTTGAACAACTGCTCAGCCGTGCTTAGGTGCACACTCCCAGCACTGGCCTGGGGCTGCTGTGTGTGCTTGGACACAGCACTTGACCTCTCGAACCTCAGCGTTTGCATCTGTGTGACATTGGCACCTGTTGTCAAGGCTGCCGGGGGCGTGGGCAGAATCACTGGGTCATTTTCAGTTGAGTCGAGGGGACCGAGCCTGGTGCCAGCCCCTTTCTTCCTCCTTCCCGTCACTCCTTTTCTCAAGCACAAGAGGGTCTTCCTTGTCCTCAGCGGGTCTGACCCAGTACCGAAAGGCTGCGCCCTTGGGAGCTCCTGGCAGGCAGCACAGGAGGTCCGCCCGGCCTGGGGCGCTGCGGTGCAGTTGGCGGCTCTGCGCGCCTTGGACCCACTCGAAAGCCCTTAGCGTTCCCGACGGGGGACCGCTTTCGGTTGAGCCCGCAGAGCGGCAGTCCTGTGTCTTTTCTCTCAGTCATCCTGTAAGCCCCCGAAGCACCTGACCGGAAGCCGAGGAGCGGGAGGAGGGGAAGTGTGGCCCCGAGCGTGGCTGGTGTGGGATGACCCGACTCTGAGGGTGGCAGCTGGGTGCGCTGAGTCTGGGGCCACGTGCAGCACACCCGTCCTGCTTCCTGGGCACCTTACTTAACAGACGGGTCTGCGGATGGGGCAGAGAGGCGCGCCAGGGTCTCTCATCGTCCTTCCTCTTCACGGAAGAATAAAATTACTAGGAAAAAAAGGAAACCTCTTCCCACACTTGAGTCTTATCTCCTCACATTTTAGCGTTTGCTGTTACTGCTTTAAGGGATGAGTGATAACTGGGTGTTGTAGAAACCACGCATGTGTTTTCTAATGACGTGACCTCGTGACCTAGGCGTGGACTTTCTAGTGACATGACACAGCCGTGGATTCTTGTGGTTTTCTAAAGGTCAGGGTCACTCACCTCCGAACTCACAAGTCAGGAGACCTTGCAGTTCCCAGATTTAGAATTTATATCCTTGAAATTCCATGGCAGTCTTGAGCATTAGCATACATTTGTAGAGGGTAGTGTGTGGCTGCGGGGTGCACCCCCTGCCCCGGGCAGCGCAGGACACCGGCAGAGTCTCTTGAGTGAGATGAGATGCGACTCGTCACCACTGGCTGTATTTCGTTAAACCCGCCTTTTCTTGTAGTAACTGTGGACTGGTGCGAGCAATAACTTCACGGACGTAAGCGTACACGTGTTCTTTGTAACACCTCTGCTGCCTTTTAAGCTGAGTGGTGTCTAACAGGGTGAGCGTGGACTTCCAGAAGCAGACAGTCGATCCCATGCACGTCTCCTTCAGCACGCTGGACAAGTCGCGGACCATCACAGACCTCCTCCTCAAAGTCGAGGTCACAGAGGTGAGAGCGGTGCGACCCAGCTCTTCCGTCGTCTTTGTCTAGAATCGTCTCGAACACACGGGGCAGTGGACGTGGAGATGCGGCCGCAGGCAGCCTGTGTACCCTGGTCACCCACACGGGGCCCGTGAGCAGCGGAGGGTCAGTCCTTGGATATCTTAGGGTCGGCCTTCTGTCCATGGCTCCTCTCATCCTCAGATTCGACCAGCCGTGGACCGTGTAGTCCTGTGTCTCACTGTGGAGAAACCTCCCTGTGAGGGGCCCTCACAGCTCACACCGGCATCATCTAAGGGCATTGTTAAAGGCCACCTGGAGTCAGTCTGGGTGAGCTTGAGTTAGTCTCACTCGGTGAATTGAAATGTGGCTGTAACAGAAAAAGAAACACAAATATTCATCCTAGAATCAAAGTTTAATTTTTAGAATGTTAGTACATTTGAAATGCTGAAGAACGCCAGGTCCAGCAATAAGGTGCAGGTGAAACGGCACTGGCGTGGCGCTGTTTACTTCTGTGATTCAGTTGTATCAGCAAAGCTGGCACTGGCAGCAGCATTCACTGGAGTGCAGTTTTTACTTCTTCAAGATAAACTCTCAGTTGAAACGCCCCAGGCTTCCTGGCAAACGCATGGTCCCCTTCCCTGGGAGACTCCCCACAGCAGGCTGGCCTCCTGCGCCTGGAGGGCTGCAGGGGCGCGGCCTGGGCCGTGTGCTGGTGGCAGCAGGCAGGCCGTCCGCACTGTGCCCCACGCCGCGCCGGGGGCCGGTGTTCGCCCGGAGAGCCCGTGGGGGCTCTGGGAACTCGGCTGGTCCTGGGGGCTGGTCAGATGGAACAGCCCTGACCTCACGTGGCCCCGGAGCCTGCAGTGCTGGTGTGCGTCACACTCCCTCACCTCGCTTGGCCAGAACCCCCGTTGTCTCATAAGCACCAGCTCAAAGCCTGGAGAACCTTAGGGACCAGGGAATATAGCTGGTGGCCTGCAGTGGGGGGTGCACATCAGGCCTGCAGCGGGTGCGCCGGTCCGTCTGGACGGGGATCATCTCCAGGGCTCGCTGCCTCCTCCCCTTCTCTAGGTGGTTGAAGTGGGACACTTCTGGGGGTACAGGACCGATGAGAAGAGCTGCGACCTCCTGCAGAGTCTGGCCGCCGAGATCAACCGCCTCACGCTGGTGCCTCTGCCTGTCCACCCACACCCCGACCAGGTCTGCCTGGCTCCCTTCACCGACAGTGATAAAGAAAGCTACTTCAGAGCTCAGGTCCTCTATGTTTCTGGAAATTCTGCTGAGGTATATTTTTCTGTAATAAATCTCGCAAACGGAAATGAGGCAGATTCACAGCAGTTGACGGAAAGCCATTGTCTTTTCACGTGGAAACTAAATATAAAATAGTTAGCATTAGAGAAGTCGTGTGGTCGGAAAGCCCCTTCCCTCCATGGCCTGAGGACTTGCCCCGTCCCGGGAGTCCCGAGGAGCGGGCTGGGCTGGGGCGGCCGCGTCTGGGCTCCTGGCCGGGCCTGCGCTGACGCACACCCGGTCTCCTCCAGGTGTTCTTCGTGGACTACGGGAACAGGGCGCACGTGGCGCTGGGCGCCCTCAGGGAGATGCCCTGCCAGTTCCTTGAGCTGCCTTTTCAGGTGAGGGGACACACCCCTGTGGCCTGAGCGTGTGAAGCTGGAGGAGTCTTGGAGGTCAGGCTCGCCCCCCAGCTTGTAGATGGGCCAAGACCCCGGGTAGGAAGGCACACGTCTTGTTGTACTCCCCAGGTCTGGTTTCTGCTTTTTCCCCAAGATACATTGCTGTAGATGTTTTTGCTAATAGTACTTCTGGAGCAAGTTAAAAGTACATGGAGGGTTTCAGACTTAGTGAGGTTTATAATGCTTTTCCACCTGTGCTTTGTAAAAGTCATCCTAAGCTTTTTTTGTCATTGACTGATGAAGCCGTGTGATTTTACCTGTGACGTCCTCGGGCACCCTAACATGCTTCCAGTGGGACCCGTGATGGTCACTGGCGCAGACCCCGCCCGGGTCTACTTTGGGTGGCGTCTGGGCTGAGTGTCCGGCCCTGCCCTCTGTCCTGCAGGCCCTGGAGTTCAAGATCTGCAAGATGCGGCCGTCGGCGAGGTGCCTGGTGTGCGGCGAGCGCTGGAGCAGCGGGGCTGGCCGGCGCTTCTCTGCTCTGGTCCGCGGCCGCAGCCTCCTGGTGAGGCTCTTTTCCGTGGTACATGGCGTCCTGCACGTGGACGCCTACCTCCCCTCAGGGCCGCAGGACACGGTCAGCGTACGGAGCATCCTCATCGGCCAGGGCTACGCCGAGCCGGCCGAGGAGCCCTACGAGTCCAAGGTGTGTGCTGCCCGTGGGTGGAGCACGTGTGTGCGTGTGTGCGCCCGTGGGTGGAGCACGTGTGTGCGTGTGTGCGCCCGTGGGTGGGGTGGGGAGTGAGGCAGAGGTGGCCTTTTCCACTCTCAGGATCTCAAGGGCTGCAGAGCTGGACAGCGATCAGTGTGTTGAGATCTGTGGTTCCTTCCTAAATGTCTTCTAGTTTCTTTGAGACCAAATCGTGGTGGCCAGGTGATTTGGTGGCCAGGTACTGTTCTCGTTGGTTTCCGGTTATGAAGCTGTTTTTTTTTTTTTTTTCTTCTTCTTGGAACGAAACTTAAATGTTAAAATGTTCTCTCTTTGGGGAGTTTTTAAACACTGGATTCCAAGATTTATCTCCCTAATGAATTTTATAATTCCTTTATAAAATATTTGTTTCCAGCGTTTGAAACATTTCAAAATGTCTTTCAACTGTTTATTTCAAAACCATTTCTGAAGCTGCCTTTCTTCATCTGAAAGTTTGAGATGCCACTTTGAGGCTCATGTTTGAACATTGTTCCTTCTATACTTTCTGGTGGGGATGAGGCAGGGGGCACACCAGCAGGAAAACATCACCATAGAGCAGCTGGGTTTGTGCTTCCACTTGGGTTGGGAAAGCTCACTGGGGGTCCTGGTCACAGTCCCAGGGTGAAGCTGATGTTTTGTGTACAGAAACGCTGAGTCACTCTTTGATTCTCTGATGGCTGAAAGCTTCCCTTGTGGCTCAGCTGGTAAAGAATCCTCCTGCAATGCTGGTGTCCTGGGTTCGATCCCTGGGTTGGGAAGATCCCCTGGAGAAGGGAAAGGCCTCCCACTCCAGTGTTCTAGCCTGGAGAATTCCATGGACTGTATATGTCCAGGGTTGCAAAGAGTCAGACACGACTGAGCGACTTTCATTTTGGCTGAAAGTTAGTAAAGGCTAATGAGCTGAGCCTTTAGTGAGTTCTGTCTTCTTTTGTTTGAATCTATAAATTATCTTTTGACATCTTAATGATCTAATGACATCTTAACTAAAAAGCCTCTTGATGAAAGTAAAAGAGGAGAGTGAAAGTTGGCTTAAAGTTCAACATTCAGAAAACGAAGATCATGGCATCCGGTCCCGTCACTCCATGGGAAATAGATGAAGAAACAGTGGAAACAGTGTCAGACTTTATTTTTTGGGGCTCCAAAATCACTGCAGATGGTGACTGCAGCCATGAAATGAAAAGACGCTTACTCCTTGGAAGGAAAGTTATGACCAACCTAGATAGCATATTCAAAAGCAGAGACATTACTTTGCCGACTAAGGTCCGTCTAGTCAAGGCTATGGCTTTTCCTGTGGTCATGTATGGATGTGAGAGTTGGACTGTGAAGAAGGCAGAGCGCTGAAGAATTGATGCTTTTGAACTGTGGTGTTGGAGAACACTCTTTGAGAGTCCCTTGGACTGCAAGGAGATCCAACCAGTCCATTCTGAAGGAGATCAACCCTGGGATTTCTTTGGAAGGAATGATGCTGAAGCTGAAACTCCAGTACTTTGGCCACCTCATAGGAAGAGTTGACTCATTGGAAAAGACTCTGATGCTGGGAGGGATTGGGGGCAGGAGAAGGGGACGACCGAGGATGAGATGGCTGGATGGCATCAGGGACTCAATAGACGTGAGTCTGGGTGAACTCTGGGAGGAGATGATGGACAGGGAGGCCTGGCGTGCTGCGATTCATGGGGTCGCAAAGAGTCGGACATGACTGAGCAACTGAACTGAATGATAAGGTCATGCCTATGAAATGCTTTGACTAATTTGAAATAAAATGTTTTTAATACTGGTTTTCCTTTCAGCAAAATGAATTTTTCTTATTTTGTTTAGCAAAGCCACGAAGTTCTCAAGGGTCTCTTTTCCAAATCAGTAGAAGGCCTGGCAGACATGTCCACAGCATCTCCTGTGAAAGAGGACGAAAAGCAGCTGATCCGGATTTTGTTGGAGAGCTTTTATTCCAATAAGCTGGGCAACCCAACCTGCAAGGTAGCTTAGCGGAGTCTTTCTAGAGCACAGCTGGGGACTTGGAACCTCTCTGCAGCTATTAGCTGAGCTGTAGCTGGACGTCACGGCAGTTTTTGTTCTTGGTTTTCAGTGCCGTCACTTTTCTCCCTGTGGAGCCTGTATTAATATGAGAAAAACCTAGAGTTCAGGGTGGAGACAGGCTTTTGACTAGTTCTGTTTTTTTTTTGAGTGGTTCTTTTTTAAGCCAACCTTTCCAGAGGCGATGCCGTGTGAAAAAAGTTACACAGCCTAAAAGCTGAGGATTATGTTTATTGTATTTGGCGGACTTTCTGAGGGCCAGGCCTGGGAGGCAGCCTCTCAGGCGGTTCTGAGGAGGCAGGATGGATGGGAGCTTTGCAGCAAAGCCGGGCAGTCGGGTGGCAGTGGCCAGTGCTTGCTCGTCAGATGCGGGGAGCAGGGCCGTGGGCTTCGAGAACCAGCGTCAGGGCCTAGCTGCGCCCCACGGAGGCGTCTGGCGGGGAGGGTCGGCTGGGACGTGTCCCTGCACCCCCAGTCGGGGACGCGGCCTTTGTCCTCCTGGCCTTCGGCTGTGTGGTCTTAGGCCTGCTGCTGCAATGAAGAGAGTCCTTTCACAGCAGTGTTTGACGGCGCTTCCTTTTAATCTTATGTGTGTGTGTGTGTAGATGTATTTTATATGCAGAATATGAAGGTTAGCAAAGCTTTGATGGAAACAGGCACATCCCAGGAGAGTCCCTCTTTTAAGACGTTTTTCCCCCATTAAATCTTGAAGACCTTATGACTAAGATGTAGCTTTTTTTCTTTCTTTTAAACTGTGAGCTGACTTGGATTTTTAAAATGAAAGAGAAGTGGCATTTTACTTATTGGTAACATCTTGTATGTTTTTTGTGTACAGGCAGTACTTCACGGGCCTTTTAACCCTTACGAACTGAAGTGTCATAGTCTGACCAGAATATCCAAGTTCAGGTATGATTAAGATTCCCATGAAGCGTCTTTCTCTGCTCCTCTGTTCACAGGGCTTATCAGAAACTAAGCTTTTCTATGTTTAGCCTCTCAGAACGTGCTGCCTTTGCTAAGGCCCCTGGCCTGCGCTCGCTGCAGACCTGAGGTTCCCACGCTCTCTCAGGTGAAAGCCGTTCTGCTCAGACCTGGGCTTCGTCAGGGCCCTCGTCATTTCTGTTCTCAGCGTCGTCGTCATTCGTCCAGCAGGTCTGTCGTGCCTGCTGAGTCCGGGCAGGAGTTGAGGAAGCGTGCCAGTGGCCACCTCACAGGTGGTGTGCCCCCCACATTTTGGGTCTAGCGGGCACAGCAGCAGGACAGAGGAAACCTCTGACTTCACGGTGGGTTGGTGTGGCTCTCAATGGGCTCATGGGACATCGTGGAGGTGCCTTGGAGCGCCCTGACCACACTTGGAAGGCCGTCGGGTTTCAGAAGTCCGAGACCTGGAGTGTGCGGAGGAGTGAAGACCAGGAGCATCGTGCTGGCAGGGCGAAGGCTGCGGGAGGGTCCTGGCAGCAGAGGGTGCAGGCCGGATCTGGAGCAAGTGCTCCACTGAGGATGGGGAGTGAGAGCGGGGAGGTGCGGGGCTCCAAGCCTCATGAGTCGGTTCTTCCTGAGAAGCATGAGAAGCCTCACTTTGTGCATCTTAAATGATCGCTTGTGCTTCAGGGGAAAAACCCTAGCTTGCCAGAGTCCCCTCCAGAACTAGCAGCAGACGTGTCCCCAAGAGCCTGTTAGAAACGCAGAGCTCAGCCCCCGGTTTGCAGCAAGAGTCCCAGGGTCTGCAGGTGCCCAGTGAGCACTTGAGAGGGTGCGGAGCCCACACGGAGGAGAGACTCTGGAGGCCGTTCCCTCTGCGCTCCACTCGGGTCACCATGGACTTTGTCCACAGCAGGAGGAGCAGAAAGCTCATGAGAGCTTTTGGTGTGGACTCAACAGCCTGGCCCGTGATTAGAGTCAAAGGTTCGGGAGGGGCAGGCATGAAGGGGGCCCTGCTGGGCCGCTGTGAGCAGGGGGCAGGTGGGCCAGGCTGGGCTTCCCCCAGGTGGGTGTCCAGGGACAGCCTGCTGGGACGCAGGCAGCAGCCGCTGCAGGTGGGCAGCATGGGTGGTGGTCTGGCTGGAGGTGGAGGTTTGCGCCAGGGCAGCACGTGGGTCTGGGCGTGGCTGGGACAGCAGGGCGAGGGGACTCGGTGGAGATGGGCCGTGGCCTCCCAGCGGTCGGTCGGGCGCTACGTTTGCGGGTCGGCCTGTCTCTGAAGTGGCTCCTCCTGGTCTAGCGTCAGGCGCTGCCTCGCGGAGGGGCCGCCTCTCCTGGCAGCTCTCCTTTCAGGTGCGTCTGGATCGAGAAGGAAAGTATCAATTCGGTCGTCATCAGCGACAGCCCCGAGGACGCACACCAGCGGCTGCTGGTCGCCGCGTCCCTCTCTGTGAACACCACCGGTGAGTGAGGGGCTGCGCCGCCGCCCGCCCTGCTCCCCGCCAGTCAGGACCTCTGTCCTGAGGTCGGGAGCAGCCTCACGCCTGCGCCCCGGCTCCCGGACTCTCTTCTGAGCGCATTGGCGGGAGTGGGTTTGAGAGCTGGAGTGTCCCAGCTCCCGTTCCCTGCGCAGGCGCACAGGGATGGACTCCTTGGCCGTCCGTGCTTTCCGTTATCTTGGCCGGGCGAATCCCAGGTCTTGGCCTGAGGAGGAGGGAGAGGAGGAGTAACCAAACAGGACAGGGTCAAAGCCAGGGCCTTGGGCGGCGGGCTTCCCTTGGGGGGCGGGGGGCCCGCACCGGGGAGCTCTGCCCCGCCTGGCCTCTGTGGGACGACTGCACGCAGGCCAGGAGGCCTGAGCGTGGGGCGGGCGTGGCCACGGGCAGTGGAGGCGTGGCGCCCGCGGTGACCGCCTGCCCCCGCCGGGCCTGTCCGCAGGGTCCACCATGCTGCTGCGGGAGACCTCCCTGATGCCGCACATCCCAGGCCTCCCCGCGCTCCTCAGCATGCTGTTCGCCCCCGTCATGGAGCTCAGGTAGGGAGTGCGTGCAACCGGGGCCCTAGGCCGTGGTTGACCCGAACCTGCAGGAGAAGCGGGCGTCCTTGTGGGAGAGAGCGCTGATGGAAACGCGCCCCGGGGTCTGCCTGCCAGCAAGCCCCCTGGCTTCAGTGTTTACAGTGGTTTGTGGGGCTGTGCTCGGATCCTGTTCAGAAAGACACTGAGCGGGCTGACGAGGACACACAGCCTCCCACAGGGGCCCCGGTGACAGTGCAGCGAAAGCACTCTGCCGGGAGAGCGGAGGCTCAAGGCGGCGCGTGTCCGTAGCCAGGGGCCCGGGGGTGACGCCAGGCTCCCTGGCAGCGGCGTCAGTGGACGCTGGTGGGTCTTGCTTGTTGCGGGCTGTGAGCAGGGAAGGCAGCTGGAGCCCCTGGAGTGGAGTGAGGACGAGCCAGACAGCAGGCAACCCTGAGACACCGCCCTTTGCACGGCATGCGTTGGAATAGCAGGGGGCTTGCGTTGGAATAGCAGGGGGCTTGCGTTGGAATAGCAGGGCACGGCCAAGGAGGCAGCCCTGTGGGGCTTCGTCGGGTTGTGGGATGTGGGGAACGCAAGAAAGGAATGCAGCTGGGCCTTCTGGAGCCCACGTTCTGGTGGGTGAGACGGATGGCCTCCCTAGACACTGAGGCGGGCCTGCGCGCTTGAGGGGGGGCTCGTGCCCGTGGCTTGTGCCCCGTCCCCCTCTCCTGGGAGCACCCTCAGGTCCATCGACCAGCCTTGCTGAGTGCAGGGGAGGCAGCCCTGTGCCGTGACTCAGCCCTCCTCCTGTGAGAGCTGCTTAGAATCTGCTGTCACGTCTCAGGTATACAGTGCTTTTGAAAAATAATAATTGTATATGTCTTTTCCCCCTACTATAAAAACATATGGTACTTAAAAAGAAAAATACTGTATGAGAAGAAAAGGAACATTATCAATGTATTTATTTGGTGTTCACCTGGATAAATAGACACAAACTGAAGTATAGTTGATTTAAGGGCTGTGCACATGCTCTGTTTTGTTTTTAATTTTTTCATACTGCATTTCGTAAGCATTTTTATAGTACGGTGGCATCTCTGTAAATATTCATTATAAACTTTGCATCATACACTGCTGAGTGGACACATGGTGGCTTCTGTCAACTTTTCCCTGTTTTGTTTACATTTGTGTTTGTTTCTGACCTGCTCTGACCCTGAAGGAATTTAACATGCTTTTGTATATTGGAATTTGGTTTCTCTCTAGTTTTGTAATAATGGTGTGATAAACATCTCTAGAATAAAGGCATCTATCTCCTGGGTCTTTGTAGGGGAGACAGATGTGAAATCAACACACCAGAAAGATGCCACAGTCAGAAAGCTCCACACAGGGCAGGGGTAGGGGGTCTGACTCGGTGGATGCATCACCACATCTGTCCAGGCTCCTGCCTCAGCTCTTTTTTTGATGTAAACCTCTTGAGGACTTGAGTAATGCAGTGTTTTTTTTTTTTTTTTAACCCAAGATGAATACCTCTTTAAGAATTCTGGACAGTGAGGTATTTGGAGGCGCTCAGAGCCTGAGCAGGAGGAGCTCCAGCACGCACTGTCTTGCCGCACTGCGGCCTGTCCTCCCGCATAAGAGCTCTCCCCATCACCTCCAGCGCTCCATACTCTGCCAGTCGAGCGTCCTTGCCCACTGGCCCTGGATGGCCAGCACGGGAAGGGGAGCGGCTCACACCTCCACCCTGTGTGCCCACAGACTGTCGCAGTTGTTGACCGGTGTATTCATGGGCTGTTTTTGTAATTTTAAAAAGCTTGCTCCATACCCATATTTAAAAAAAGCCTTAGGAAACAGGAGACCAGAGCAGGGACCTGTCAAGTACTGGAAGCGGGTGGGGTGCCGAGAATACACATTAAGAAAGGGACCTGGGCTTGCTCCCTGGCCGTGCCTGGCACTCCCCGAAGTCTGGGCTTTCCCAGCTGTCAGAGGGGCCCTCCTGGGCTCACAGGACAGTGGAGGAGACTCACAGATGCTGCAGCCCCCACCGTGACTCAGGGCCTGGCTGTTCGCATCTGGCGGCAGAGCAGGGAGGCGGGCAGAGCCTCAGAGGACAGCCTGAGCAGCATTTGGAAATGCTTTTAGGCTCTTAACACTTTGAAGGCTAATACAGTCTGTGTTACAGAGTACTTAACAGCGTGTTTTTTTTTTTTTTATGGAGGCTTCAGATTGATTTAACATTTTCCTTTTGAGGAAATACATTTCCTTATTCAACAAGCTCTTGAAAACTCTTAAAGAGATGAGAATACCAGACCACTTGATCTGCCTCTTGAGAAATCTGTATGCAGGTCAGGAAGCAACAGTTAGAACTGGACACGGAACAACAGACTGGGTACAAATTGGGAAAGGAGTATGTCAAGGCTGTATATTGTCATCCTGCTTATTTAACCTCTATGCAGAGTACATCATGAGAAACGCTGGGCTGGAGGAAGCACAAGCTGGAATCAAGATTGCCAGGAGAAATACCAATAACCTCAGCTATGCAGATGACACTACCATTATGGCAGAAAGTGAAGAGAAACTGAAGAGCCTCTTGATGACAGTGAAAGGAGAGTGAAAAAGTTGGCTTAAAACTCGTCATTCAGAAAACTAAGATCGTGGCATCTGATCCCATCACTTCATGGCAAATAGTTGGGGTAACAGTGACAGACTTTTATTTTTCTAGGCTCCAAAATCACTGCGGATGGTGACTGCAGCATGAAATTCAAAGATGCTTGTTCCTTGGAAGAAAAGTTATGACCAACCTAGACAGCATATTAAAAAGCAGAGACATTACTTTGCCAACAAAGGTCCATCTAGTCAAAGCTATGACTTTTCCAGTGGTCATGTATGGATGTGAGAATTGGACTATAAAGAAAGCTGAGCCCTGAAGAATTGATGCTTTTGAACTGTGCTGTTGGAGAAGACTCTTGAGAGTCCCTTGGACTGCAAGGAGATCCAACCAGTCTATCCTAAAGGAAATCAGTCCTCAATATTCATTGGAAGGACTGATGCTGAAGCTGAAACTCCAATACTTTGGCCACCTGATGTGAAAAAGTGACTCATTTGAAAAGACTGTGATGCTGGGAAAGATTGAAGGCAGAAGGAGAAGGGGACGACAGAGGATGAGATGGTTGGATGGCATCACTGACTCAATGGACATGAGTTTCAGTAAACTCCAGGAGTTGGTGATGGACAGGGAGGCCTGGTATGCTGCAGTCAATGGGGGTCTCAAAGAGTTGGACATGGCTGAGCAACTGAACTGAACTGATTTCCTTATTTGGCTCATATGGAGAGTTCTAGGATATTAGCTTGCAAGCAAAGTTCCACCTGCAAGGGTCTTTGTTTCAACATAATTTTAACATATTGCAACGTAAGTTTAAAGCTCCTTGTTTAGAGAAGTTGGCCCTTGCAAAGATGGCTGTGGCGCGTGTCTGCACTGAAGCTCCTTTCCCGTGCGGCTCAGGCTGGGGGCCCCGTAACGCGCCCTTGCTGCCTGCTGTGAGGAGTGCACTTTCTTTTGTTCCTGTCATGATTTTTGCGGTTTTGTTTGAATCTAAAACGTGCTTCATAAAGGAAGTAAAAGTATTTTTATGGTCTTAATCACTGTTTCTTAGGTGCACATAGGGTGTAGGATCCCTAGAAGAGAATTTGGAGAAGGCAGTGGCACCCCACTCCAGTCGTCTTGCCTGGAAAGTCCCATGGACGGAGGAGCCTGGTGGGCTGCAGTCCATGGGGTCGCGAAGAGTCAGACCAGACTGAGCGACTTGACTTTCACTTTTCACTTTCATGCATTGGAGAAGGAAATGGCAGCCCACTCCAGTGTTCTTGCCTGGAGAACCCCAGGGGTGGGGGAGCCTGGTGGGCTGCCGTCTCTGGGGTCGCACAGAGCCGGACACGACTGAAGCGACTTAGCAGCAGCAGCAGCAGCAGCAGAGGGTTAAACCCAGTGCTTTGGTTTCCTTGATTAATTTAAGGTTTAGAGTCGATGCACGTAGAACTGCCGCCCTGGTGGGGTTAGCTCAGGGCTGAGCGTGTGGGGCCGTCCTTGTCGCAGTGTGTGTGCTCTTACAGGTGAGCAGTCAGTTCAGGTCTCATCACGGCTGCAGTGACGTGGAGGCTACGTGACGCCTCGTCAGCCGTGAGGAAGCTGTCGTCCTTCACTCTGCTGAGCCCTGGTGGTTCTGTTTTGGAAAGGTTTTGTATAAATTGAAATTGTCAATTACATTCATTAAAAACAAATGTGGGTGAGCTTGCCGTTTAAGGAAACATTTTGGTGACTGTTGTGTAAAGCACATACTCAACATCTAACGTGTAAGTGAGTCTGACTCTCTCTGAGTTTACTGGCTGCCGTCTCTGGGGTCGCACAGAGCCGGACACGACTGAAGCGACTTAGCAGCAGCAGCAGCAGCAGCAGAGGGTTAAACCCAGTGCTTTGGTTTCCTTGATTAATTTAAGGTTTAGAGTCGATGCACGTAGAACTGCCGCCCTGGTGGGGTTAGCTCAGGGCTGAGCGTGTGGGGCCGTCCTTGTCGCAGTGTGTGTGCTCTTACAGGTGAGCAGTCAGTTCAGGTCTCATCACGGCTGCAGTGACGTGGAGGCTACGTGACGCCTCGTCAGCCGTGAGGAAGCTGTCGTCCTTCACTCTGCTGAGCCCTGGTGGTTCTGTTTTGGAAAGGTTTTGTATAAATTGAAATTGTCAATTACATTCATTAAAAACAAATGTGGGTGAGCTTGCCGTTTAAGGAAACATTTTGGTGACTGTTGTGTAAAGCACATACTCAACATCTAACGTGTAAGTGAGTCTGACTCTCTCTGAGTTTACTTAGAATGTGATTCTCTTTCCTTTTTATTAAAGTGAGGGGGGAAAAGTGTGTGTGTGTGTATGTATATGTTTAGGACCAAGAAGAAAACTGTTTGCCTAGATTATTTTCCTCAGAGTTTTACTGATCTAGGTGATGGGAAAAAGTCTGCATTGATTGAATCAAATAAAATTACCAAAATATTTTTAAAGGTATTTAATATCAATATTTGTAAAAAGTGAGAAGATCTAAACAGACATCTCTCCAAAAACGACATACAGGTGGCTCATAAACACAGGAAAAGATGCTCAACATTGCTCATCATTAGAGAAACGCAAATCAAAGCTGCAGTGAAGTATCACCTCACACGAGTCAGAGTGGCTGTCATCAGAAAATCCACAAGCAGTAAACGTTGGAGAGGGTGTGGAGAAAGGGAACCCTCTTGCGTCGTTGGTGGGAATGTAAGTCGATACAGCCACCGTGGAGAACAGCATGGAGCTTCCTTAATAAACTAAGAATAACCCAACGATTCCTCTACTGGGCATATACCCTGAGGAAACCATAATTGAAAAAGACACACGTACCCATGTTCACTGCAGCACTATTTACAATAGCTAGGACATGAAAGCCACCTTGGTGTCCACCAACAAATGAATGGATAAAGAAACCATGGTACGTGTATACAGTGGAGTATTAACCGCAAGGAGGAATGCATTTGAGTCAGTTCTAATGAAGTGGATGAACCTAGGGCCTATTATGCAGAGTGAAGTAAGTGAGAAAGAGAAAAACAGAAATTGTATCCTCTCATATATATGGGCTTCCCAGGTGGCGCTAGTGGTGAAGAGCCCGCCTGCCAAGGCAGGCAGACGCAAGAGACGCTGGTTCAGGCCCTGGAGCGGGAAGGTCCCCTGGAGGATTCTTAGCTGGAGAATCTCCTGGGCAGAGGAGCCTGGCGGGCTTTTGCAGTCCAGAGGGTCGCACGGAGTTGGATGCAGCTGAAGTGACTTGGCACACGTGCGTGCACGTGGAATCTGGAAAGCTGGCAGTGGCACACCTGCTTGCAGGGCAGCAGTGGAGACGCAGACAGAACAGACCGGTGGGCGCGGGGTGGCAGGGAAGGAGAGGGTGGGAAGAGCAGCCGGGGGGCGCGTGTGCCACCACACGTGAGACAGCCGATGGCCACTCGCTGTATGGCGCGTGGAGTCAGATCTGGCGCTCTGTGACCGCGTGGAGAGGTGGGGCGAGTGGGAGGTTTAAGACGGAGGGGTATATGTATGCCTGTGACTGATTCATGTCATATATGGCAGCACGCAACACAGCATTATAAAGCAGTTGTTCTCCAACTAAAACTGTCCAAAAATATTTTATTCATTTGATAATATCAGTGTTTCAAAATGTTCATTCATTTGATAATCTGTTGAGCCTGTCATGGGCTAACAGTGGTGTTTTAAACTAATGCCTGTAACATGCGAGGGAGCTTGGGGTCGAGGGGCCTGGGGGTGTGTGTGTGTGTGTGTGTGGCAACAGGGCTCCTGCTGGAGGAGCGTGAGCCCCTCCTGCCGGGAAGCCAGAGAAGCAGGGGCCTGGCCGGGAGTGTGCTATGTGACGGAGCCCACAGAGGTGGTTGTCAGGATGCCGTGGACGTCGCTGGGAGCTCTTGAACCACGACGCAAGATGAGCGGACGTGTTGTGAAAAGCCGGCAAAGACAGACAAGAGGAAGCAGGAGGAGAGGTGGGGTAAATTGGTTGACTTCCCAGTGGGCGATGACAGTGCTTTGGACGAGGCCAGTGGCTGTTGGGGTGCTGAAGGATGAGTGGATGTAGGAGAGCTCTGGGAGATGGCGTGGCAGGAGCTGGTGGTGGCCGGAAGCAGCAGGCTTTTGTGCAAACGGGACGTGGTGTTCTGTGTTCTTGGTGTGTGCGGTTGTTTTGTGGTGGGAAGGTGGGACAAACATCTTGAAGCTTTTCCTGGGTGCTAGACTTCTTTCACAGGTCACACATAAGTTTATAACCCTTTCTCCAGAAATATCACTTTTTTAAGACTTCACTGGGGAGGGAATTCAAAAGTAGGGGAAAAACTTATGTGATAAAATATTCTTTACATTGTCTTGCCTAGTCCAGTGAGAATCAGAAACCTAAATAACGGATTAGTAAAAATACTTGACTCTTTTTATAACTATATAGTCTATTCTTTTTAATACAAAAACAGGAGGAGAAAATGCAAAAATGAGATTAGTTGCTGCCTTAGGGGTTGGCAGAATTTAGGATGTTATTGGTCACTTCCTTTAACATTCAAGCAGGGCTTGCAGACGTCCATGGGCTTCCGTGGTGGCTCAGCTGGTAAAGAATCTGCCTGCAGTGCAGGAGACTAGGGCTCAGTCCCTGAGTCAAGAAGATCCTCTGTGGAAAATTCTTAAAGAGATGGGAAGACCAGACGACTTTACCTGAAATCTGTATGCAGGTCAAGAAGCAACAGTTAGAACTGGACAGGGAACAACGGACTGGTTCCCAGTTGGGAAAGGAGTACATCAAGGCTGTATATTGTCACCCTGGTTATTTAACTTCTCTGCAGAGTACATCATCCAAAATACTGGGCTGACACAACAGCCCCAGGGAAATTCCTAAAAATATTTTTACTATTACCATTTTTAAATTGAAAAACATTTTAGGTTCTTTATTACTCCTTTAATTTTCATTTTTATAAGCTACTATTTGAGCGACTGAACTGATTACCTTGCAAAAAAAGACCCTATTTTTTAAAGCAAATTTCATATATATTTTATAATTTTTGTGATCGATTTTGTTCTGTATTTTTAATATTGTATTTTTGAGAGTCTAACCTCTAGATTTTTAATCTTTGCTTTTTGATATTTGTTATCAATTTTGTGATAGCTCACTTGGTCAAGAATCCACCTGCACTGCAGGGGACGACTCTAGACTAAATTCTTAGGTTGGGAAGATCCCCTGGAGAAGGGATAGTCTACCCACTCCAGCATTTTTGGACTTCCCTTGTGGCTCAGCTGGTAAAGAATCCACCTGCAATGCAGGAGACCTGGGTTCAATCCCTGGGTTAGGAAGATCCCCTGGAGAAAGGAAAAGCTACCCACTCCAGTATTCTGGCCTAGAGAATTCCATGGACTGTATAGTCGATGGGGTTGCAAAGAGTCAGACACAACTGAGCGACTAACAAACTTTGTACCTTTAAGAATTGAACCTTTAGTATCCATGTTCACTTAGGGGTGTGATTACTGGCTTGATTGCTCTCTCCCCTTTTGACTCTCCCTTTTCTCCCCCAGGTCACCTCTCTCTCCTCCTTCCCCCTTCTCTTCTCTGCTTATCTCTGTGAATCTCTGGGTGTTCCGAGCTGTGGAGAACACTTAGGGAACTGATTACTGGCTAGATTGGTCTNGGGGTGTGATTACTGGCTTGATTGCTCTCTCCCCTTTTGACTCTCCCTTTTCTCCCCCAGGTCACCTCTCTCTCCTCCTTCCCCCTTCTCTTCTCTGCTTATCTCTGTGAATCTCTGGGTGTTCCGAGCTGTGGAGAACACTTAGGGAACTGATTACTGGCTAGATTGGTCTTTCCACTTTTTTTTTTTTTTTTTGGTCTTTCCACTTTTGACTCCCCCTCCTCTCTTCCCTGGTCACCTCTATCTCCCTCCTCCCTCTTCTCTTCTCTGTGTAACTCCATGAACCTCTCTGAGGGTTCCAGACTGTGGAGAGCACCTAGGGAATTGATTACTGGCTAGATTCCTCTCTCCCCTTTTGACTCCCCTCTCCTCTCCTCCTGGCCACCTCTATCTCCCTCCTCCCTCTTCTCTATGTAACTGAACCTCTCTGGGTGTCCCTCACCGTGGAGAATCTTTTCACCATTGACCTAGATATTTTATCATCTGTGCTGTATGGGTGGAGAAATCTTGAGGCTACTGTAAGAATAAGACTGAAAGCCAGAGGCAGGAGGCTTAAATCCAAAACTTGAGAACTTGAAACAGAGAATTCCTGATTCCAGGGAACATTAATAGACAAGAGCTCATCCAAAAGCCTCCATACCTACACTGAAACCAAGCTCCACCCAAGAGCCAGCAAGTTCCAGAACAAGACATACCAGACTAACTCTTCAGCAACACAGGAACATAGCCCTGAGCATTGAAAGACAGGCTGCCCAAAGTCATGTCAAACCCACAGACACCCCAAAACTCACTACTGGATACTTGATTGCACTGCAGAGAGAAGAGATCCAGCTCCATCCACCAGAACATAGATGCAGGCTCCCCTAACCAGGAAACCTTCACAAGCCACTAATCTAACCCCATCCACAGGGAGCAAGCTCCACAATAAAGAGGAACCACAAACTTCCAGCCTGCAGAAAGGCCACCCCAAACACAGCAATTTAAATAAAAGGAAAAGGCAGAGAAATATTCAGCAGGTAAAGGCCACCAAACCAAACAAAAGAGGAGATAGGGAGTCTACCTGAAAAAGCATTCACAATAACGATAGTAAAAATGATCCAAAATCTTGAAAACAAAATGGAGTTACAGATAAGTAGGCTAGCGACAAGGATTGAGAAGATGCGAGAAATGTTTAACAAGGACCTAGAAGAAGTAAAAAAGTCAGTAATGAATAATGCAATAACAGATAACAGGTACTCTGGAGGGAACCAACAGAAGAATAACTGAGGCAGAAGATAGGATAAGTGAGGTGGAAGATAGAATAGTGGAAATAAATGAGACAGACAGGAAGAAAGAAAAATGAGGAAAACCTCAGAGACTGCTGCTGCTGCTGCTGCTGCTAAGTCGCTTCAGTCGTGTCCGACTCTGTGCGACCCCAGAGACGGCAGCCCACCAGGCTCCCCCGTCCCTGGGATTCTCCAGGCAAGAATGCTGGAGTAGGTTGCCATTTCATTCTCCAATGCATGAAAGTGAAAAGTGAAAGTGAAGTCTGTCAGTTGTGTCCGACTCTTAGCGACCCCATGGACCTCTGGGACAATGTTAAATGCCCCAACATTTGAGTCAGGAGTCCCAGAAGAAGAAGACAGAAAGGGCGTGAGAAAGTACTTGAGGAGATAATAGTTGAAACTTCCCTGAAATGGGGAAGGAAATAGCCACCTAAGTCCAAGAAACCCAGAGAGTCCCAAACAGGATAAACCTGAGGCGAAATACCCCAAGACACGTATTAATCAAATTAACGAAGATCAAGCACAAAGAGCAAATATTAAAAGCAGCAAGGAAAAAGCAACAAATAACACACAAGGGGATCCATGAGGATGCATAAGGACAACAGCTGATTTTTCAATGGAAACTCTTCAGGCCAGAAGGGAATGGCAGGACATCCTTAAAGAGATGAAAGAGAAAAACCTACAGCCAGATTACTGCACCCAGCAAGGATCTCATTCAGATACAAAGGAGAAATCAAAAGCTTTACAGACATGCAAAAACTGAGCAAATTCAGCACCACCAAACCAGCTCTTCAACAAATGCTAAAGGATCTTCTCTAGACAGGAAACACAGAAANTGAAAGAGAAAAACCTACAGCCAGATTACTGCACCCAGCAAGGATCTCATTCAGATACAAAGGAGAAATCAAAAGCTTTACAGACATGCAAAAACTGAGCAAATTCAGCACCACCAAACCAGCTCTTCAACAAATGCTAAAGGATCTTCTCTAGACAGGAAACACAGAAAGGGTGTATAAACTTGAACCCCAAACAAGAAAGTAAATGGCAGTGGGACCATACTTATCAATAATTACCTTAAATGTAAATGAGTTGAATGCCCAAACTAAAAGACAAAGACTGGCTGAATGGATGCAAAAACAAAGACTCCTACGTATGCTGTCTACGAGAGACCCACCTCAAAGCAAGGGACACATACAGGCTGAAAGTGAAGGGCTGGAAAATGATATTTCATACAAATGGAGATCAAAAGAAAGCAGGAATAGCAATACTTGTGTCAGATAAAACAGACTTTGAAACAAAGGCCGTGAAAAGAGACAGAAGACACTACGTAACGATCGAGGGATCAATCCAAGACGACGACACGACAGTCACATGGGCGCCCAGGTGGCAGCGCCGCAGTCGGGCAGGCAGATGCTGACAGCACGAGAGGGGGCCCAGCAGTAACACAGCAACAGTGGGAGGCGTGACACCCCCACACCCAGGGGCAGATCAGCCAAACAGAAGACCGGCAAGGAACACGGGCTTGACACGACACAGTGGGCCAGTTAGACCTAGTTGATGTCTGCGGGAGATTTCACCACCAAACAGTGGATTTCACCTTTTTCCTCAAGTGCACACGGAACATTCTCCAGGGGAGATCACATCCTGGGCCATGAATCTAGCCTTGGTAAATTCAGTAAAATTGAAATCATTCCAAGCATCTTTTCTGATCACAATGTGGTAAGATTAGATGTCAACTACAGGAAAANGACACGACACAGTGGGCCAGTTAGACCTAGTTGATGTCTGCGGGAGATTTCACCACCAAACAGTGGATTTCACCTTTTTCCTCAAGTGCACACGGAACATTCTCCAGGGGAGATCACATCCTGGGCCATGAATCTAGCCTTGGTAAATTCAGTAAAATTGAAATCATTCCAAGCATCTTTTCTGATCACAATGTGGTAAGATTAGATGTCAACTACAGGAAAAAACTATTAAAAATCCAAACATACGGAGGCTGAATAACATGCATCTGAATAACCAACAAATCGCAGAAGAAATAAAAAATCAAAGTATGCATAGAAACGAATGAAAACACAACCACCCAAAACCTATGGGATTCAGTGAAAGCAGTGCTAAGGGGAAGGGTCACAGCAACACAAGCTTACCTCAAAAAAACAAGAAAAAAATCAAATAGCCTAACTTTACAGCTACAGCAACTAGAAAAAGAGGAAATGAAGAACCCCAGGGTTAGCAGAAGGAAAGAAATCATAAAAATTAGGGCAGAAAGAAGCGAAAAAGAAACAAAAGAGACTGCAGCAAAAATCAACAAAGCTAAAAGCTGGTTCTTTGAGAAGATAAATAAAATAGACAAACCATTAGCCAGACTCATCGAGAAAAAAAGGGAGAAGAATCAAATCAGCAAAATTAGAAATGAAAATGGAGAAATGACAACAGACAACACAGAAATAGAAAGCATCATAAGAGACTACGATCAGCAACTATATGCCAATGAAATGGACAACCTGGGAGAAACGGATGAATTGTTAGAAAAGTACAACTTGCCAAAACTGAACCAGGAAGAAATAGAAAATCTTAACAGACCCATCACAAGCACAGAAATTGAAACTGTAATAAAAAGTCTTAGAACAGACAAAAGCCCAGGTCCAGACGGCTTCACAGTTGAATTCTACCAAAAATTTAGAGAAGAGCTAACACCTATCCTCAAAACTCTTCCAGAAAATTGCAGAGGAAGGTGAACTGCCAAACTCATTCTATGAGGCCACTATCACCCTAATAACAAAATCAGACAAAGAGGCCATAAAAACAGAAAACTACAGGCCAGTATCACTGATGAACACAGATGCAGAAATCCTTGACAGAATTCTAGCAAACAGAATCCCAGAACATGTTAAAAAATCATACACCACGACCAAGTGGGCCTCACAACAGGGATACCAGGGTTCTTCAGTGTCTGAAAACAAGTCAGTGTGATACTCCACAGTAACAGATTGGAAGATAAACACCATATGGTTATCTCAGTAGATGCAGAGAAAGCCTTTGACAAAATTCAACATCCCTTTATGATAAAAACTCTCCAGAAAGCAGGCATAGAAGGAACATCCCTCAACACAATAAAAGCCACGTATGATAAACCCACAGCAAACACCATCCTCAGTGGTGAAAAAGTGAAAGCATTTCCCCTAAAGTCAGGAACAAGACAAAGGTGCCCACTCTCACCACTACTATTCAACATAGTTCTGGAAGTTTTGGCCACAGCAATCAGAAGAAAAAAGGAATCCAGATTGGAAAAGAAGAAGTAAAACTCTTACTGTTTGCAGATGACATGATCCTCTACATAGAAGAGTCTAAAGACATCACCAGCAAATTACTAGAACTAATGAATATAGTAAAGTTGCAGGATATAAAATTAACACACAGAAGTCCCTTGTATTCCTATGCACTAACAATGAGAAAACAGAAATTAAGGAAACAGTTCCATTCACCATTGCGAGGAAAAGAATAAAATACTTAGGAATAAATCTACCTAAAGAAACAAAAGACCTATATATAGAAAACTATAAGACACCGATGAAGGAAATCTAAGATGACACAAATAGATGGAGAAATGCGCCACTTATTTACAAAACAGAAGCAGATGCAGAAAACAAACATGGTTAAGGGGAGAGGAGGAAGAGCAGTAAACGGGGGGGGATGAACATCGCACTCCTGGATATAGAACAGGTGAGCCGCAGGGGACCAAGGAGCACAGGGGACTCAGCTCAGTGGAGTACGGGGAAAGGACCTGAAGAGGAATGCGTGTACTCTGTACATCCAGGTATTCAGGGGTGTGTGTGTGCGTGTACCTGAATCACTGTGCCGTACCCCTAAAACCAGCATGACATTATGAATCAACTATACTTCAATAAACAAATATTCTGTATATGTGCATATATATGTAAAATAAGCTCAAGTTACCTATTGAAAACAACCGAGCAGCTTAACAAGTAACTTTTCTCAAACCTTTTCGTGTAGAGTCGATCAAGATGGCAAATGCTATACTGGCGTCCTGTGTGGCTTGGGGTGCAATCCGACCACAGGCGCCCCGGTCCTGCCGGAACACGACATGGAGCTCGCGTTTGACGTGCAGTTCAGCGTGGAGGATGTTGTGGAGGTAAGGCTGCGGTGGTCGTGTCGTGGGAGCTCCTTCTCACTCTGGTTTTGCTTGGACGCCGTGTCTGACATGGTGCTGTTCACACAGGCTTATGTGGTCTCTCTGTGATGAGAGCCTTTTCACAGACCTGTATGGAGCTCCATGAGGATCAGAAAGGTGGCTGAGTGGTAGAGCACCCACCTGCCGGCCGGCGCAGGAGACATGAGTGTCGTGGGCCCGATCCCAGGGTCGGGAAGGTTCCCTGGGGGAGGGCCTGGCAGCCCACTCCAGTGTTCTTGCCTGGAGAATCCCGTGGACAGGGGAGCCTGGCGGGCCACAGTCCATGGGGTGGCACAGAGTCGGACACGACTGGGCAAGTGGGCACGTGTGTCCGTACGCACACCAAGTAGGGTTCAGGGGATAATTGCGTGGAAGCAGGTGAGGGAAAAGGAATTTTAGAGAACAGTGCTTGACTGGCAACAGTAAGGCTATAGATGAAAAGAAAATGCACGTAAACACTGTATTCTCCTTGGTAAAGTTATTCTCAAGGAGTGCAAGTTCTGAAATGGCTCAGCATGTTACTGGAGTTGAACAGGTGAATGAGGGATGTGGATGCCAGTTTCTTACTGTAGGACAGGGCCTGAGGCGGGCAGGAGAGGAAGGGTGGGCTCACGCGGTGAAGCAGGATGACCGAGAGGCATGGCTCAGGGGTATTCGTGTCTGACTGCATGCAGGCGAGTTACATGTTCATGAAAAGTGAAAGTCGCTCAGTCGTGTCTGACTCTTTGCGACCCCATGGACTGTAGTCCATGGAATTCTCCAGGCCAGAATACTGGAGCGGGTAGCCTTTCCCCTCTCCAGGGGATCTTCCCAACCCAGAGATTGAACCCAGGTCTCCCACACTGCAGGCGGATTCTCTACCAGCTGAGCCCACAGTATGTGATCTCAAACATGTGCCTGGATTCCCCAGCGCTCAGAGCCAGAAGCAAAGGCAGCCAGTAGTCAGCATGAACAAACCCAGAGCCCTGACGGTAGTTTCTGATAGGATTTTCCAGTAAGAGGATCTGGGGCGCCCCGGGGAAGTGGGCAGAGGAACTCAAGCGCCAGGAGGTGAAGGTGGCCTCAGGGAACCAGGGCACACCAGTGCCAGGGCCAGAGCCCTTAGAGCCACAGGGTAAAGGGTGCTGTGTTTGATGATAACCCAAGAGTGTCCGCGGATATGAACCAGTGATTGAATAAACAGATAAGGAGAAGAGACCAATCTTCTGTCCTGGGGCATTCCCAACAGCACTCGAGAGGTGAAGCTGAAGCCTCCCCTTCCCCTCCTGCTGCTTCAGGAGTGGACTAGACTTAGTGAACGGCTTTCACTAAGCCTGGCAGACACTGCCTGAGCTCAGTGGCCCAGGCCAGCATCACCAGTGGCCCGTCGTGGTGATGGCACAGACATCCTGATGTGATGGGGTGAGAAGGGCCCCCATGTCTGTGGGCTTCTCCCCCAAATTCACCACCCCAACCTAGTCATGTGAGAAACATTGCGTAAGCCCAGACTAGGGGGCATCTCCCAAGATACCTGACTCCTCAGAACTGTCAAGGTCTCAAAAGAGGAAAAGCCTGAGAATCTGCCCAGGAACAGGGGGAGGCTGGGGAGGCGTGGCTCAGGTGCTGTGGATTGGGTCCAGGAATGGGAAGAGGACGCCAGCGGAAAAGCCGGTCAGAGCCTGTGTCTAGTTACGAGTGTGGCAGCCAGGTCAGTTCTTGGCTGTGGCTGGTGGACCGTGGGGGGCATGGTGTGGGGATGGTGAGGGGCGTAGAGGTTCATTTGGGTTTTTCTGTGAGACGGCTCCAGTAGCAGTTCGTTCTCTTTAACTTTATCCGAAACAATTTTGTTAGATTGTGTTGTGACAGCTGTCAATATCAGCATTCATTTTTTAAAAAAAGCTTACCAAAGTTGGTTAATTTTTGTAAGGCCATTTTAATACTGAAGATGGAAAAGAAAGCAACATTTTTGGTGCATTATGCTTTATTTCAAGAAAGGTAAATGGAACTGAAATGCAAACAAAATTTGTGCAGCATATGGGGAAGGTGCTGTGGCTGAGCGAAGTTTTGTGCTGGAGATTTGTCTCTGGATGATGCTCTGTGGTCAGGTAGATCCGTTGAAGTTGATAGTGATCAAGTTCGGTTCAGTCGCTCAGTCGTGTCCGACTCTTTGCGACCCCACGAATCACAGCACGCCAGGCCTCCCTGTTCATCACCATCTCCCGGAGTTCACTCAGACTCAGGTCTGTCGAGTCCGTGATGCAATTGAGACCGTAATGGAGAAGAATCAACGTAATACGACGCAGGAGATGGCCAGCATACTCAAAATATCCAAATCAAGCTTTGAAAGTTATTTGCACCAGCTTGGTTATGTTAATCACTACGCTATTTGGGTTCCATGTAAGTGAAGAAGACCTTCTTCATTGCATTACTGCATGTGATTCTTTACTTAGATATAACGAAACCATTCTGTTTTTAAAACAAATTGTGATGGGCTCTGAAAAGTGAATCCTGTGCATTAATGTGGAAAAGAAAGGATTATGGGGCAAGTGAAATGAACCGTCACCAGCCACACCAAAGGCCCGTCTTCATCCAAAGAAGGCGATGTTGTGTTAATGGTGGGATTGGAAGGGTGTCCTCTATTATGAGCTCCCTCTGGAAAACCAAACGATTAATTCCAGCAAGTACTGGTTCCAATTAGACCAATGGAAAGCAACACTTGACGAAAGCATCCGGAATTAGTCAACAGAAAACCTTTAATCTTCCATCACAGTAACACAGGCAATATGTTTCTTTGGTGGCCGGGCAAAAGCTGTTACAGCTTGGCTGGGAAGTTCCAGTTCATCCACCTTATTCGGCAGACATTGCACCGTTGGATGTCCGTTTATTTTGGCCTTTACAGAATTCTCTTAGTGGGAAAAATTTCAGTTCCCTCTAAGACTGTAAAAGACGCCTGGAACAGTTCTTTTCTCAAAAGATAAAAAGTTTTTGGAAAGACGGAGTTATGAAGTTGCGTGAAAAATCACAGAAGGTAGTGGAACAAAACAGTGAATACATTGAACAAAGTTCTTGGTGAAAATGAAACAGGTGTCTTTTATTTTTACTCAGAAAACAAAGGGACTTCCCTGGTGGCACAGTGGGTAAGGATCACTCTGCCAGTGCAGGGACGCGGGTTCAGTCGCTGACCTGGGAAGACCCCGCGTGCCTCTGAGCAGCTGCAGCTGCTGGGGCCTGTGCGCCACAGCGAGGGGAGCATGGCGAGGAGAAGTCTGGGAACTGCAGCGGAGAGGCGCCCCGCGCCACGGAGAGAGCCCGCAGCAGCAGCGGAGACCCAGCACCGCCGTGAATAAATGAACCAGTAAACAGCCTAAGGAACCCCTCAGCCAGTCCAGAACTTTCAGTTGTCTCCGCTGCTGCTGCTAAGTCGCTTCAGTCATGTCCGACTCTGTGCGGCCCCATAGACGGCAGCCCACCAGGCCCCCCCGTCCCTGGGATTCTCCAGGCAAGACCACTGGAGTGGGTTGCCATTGCCTTCTCCAAGGCGTGAAAGTAAAAGTGAAAGTGAAGTCGCTCAGTCGTGTCTGACCCTCAGCGACCCCATGGACTGCAGCCCACCAGGCTCCTCCATCCATGGGATTTTCCAGGCAAGAGTGCTGGAGTGGGGTGCCATTGCCTTCTCCGTAAGTTGTCTCTAGGTTACCTGTAACACCTAACACAGTGTCAGTACTCTGGAAATAGTTGCCAGTGTTCAGTAAATTCAAGTTCTGCTTTTTGGAACTTCGTGGGGGTTCTCTCCCCCCACGAATGTTTTTGATCCAAGATTTGTTGAATCCACAGATATAGGGGCTTCCTATGTATAAGATACAAGTAGGTTTTGAACAGTGTAGCCCGGTGGGCTAAACCATTGCATTCTAGAACAGAAGTTTAAAGAGTGTGCTTACACTGAAAAGTCTGAACCCTCCTTACTGTTTTTTTTTTTTCTTTTTGTCATTGTTTCTTACATTATGATGGTGGCTCAGACAGTCAGTGGGCTGCCGTCTGTAGGGTCACACACAGTCGGACACGACTGAAGTGACTTAGCAGCAGCAGCAGACAGTCAGAAGCTGCCTGCAGTGCAGGAGACCTGGCTTCAATCCCTGGGTCGGGAAGATCCCCTGGAGAAGGAAATAGCAACCCACTCTAGTATTCTTGCCTGGAAATCCCATGGACAGAGAAGCCTGGTCCAGGGCTGCCATCCATGGGGTCGTCAGGGTCTGACACGACTGAGAGACTACACTTTCACTTTACTGGTGCTATTTTTGCTTTGATAATTTGTTCCAGAAGCCATACTAATGATAATTGTGAAAATATTAAATAGAATGTTTATGAATTATTTAAATGTGGATTGAGATTCAGTCATGGTAGAACCATGTGAGCATGTACATCGCTGTCTTGTTTACAGATAAATATTCTCAGAGCTGCTGTCAACAAGCTTGTGTGTGATGGGGCGAATGGATCGAAGTGTCTTGGGCCGGAAAGGATCGCGCAGTTACAGGATAACAGTCGCCAGAAACTTTTAGGGTGAGCTGTGTGGCCACGCGGGCTGCTTTCTTAGCCGTCTGGACCCTGAGTGTCTCGCATTGTCTATGACACAATCCAGTGTGCTGGGTTAAGGCTCTGAAGTGGGGACGTGTCTCCAAGGTGCCGGGACAGAGGCCTCAGCTTCCTGGGAGCAGCGGGCTGTGTCCTGGGTGGCCACTGGGAGCCAGGCAGGAAGCAGGGTGGTGTGAAAACAGTATGATAAAGAGAGCCCTCCAAACGGCACTGGCAGGGCAGAGGGAGTCCACTGTGGGCACCTTGAGGGCAGAGGGATGAGGGGCCCCATGCTCGAGGACCACCTCACTCACAGGAGTTGGGCCCCTCTCGTGAGCTTCCCAGCTGGCTCTAGCTTGCCGCTTGCTGGACTCCCTGTTGACCAAGGCCAGCCAAAAGCCCTGCGACCAGGGCCCTCACTGGGGCAGCCTGTGAGGTCAGCCCAGCCTGGATGGCTCAGAGGAGACCGAGGGGGGAGGACACGGTGGGGAGGAGCCCACGGAGGCCCTTGGCATGTGGGGCCCCGCAAGCTGCTCTCAGCCTCTCTCCCAGGCTGGCCACACCCCCCGCCCGGCCCGGGACAGTGGCTTGGGCCGCCGGGAGCCAGGTGAGGACAGCGGGCCGCAGGGCGACAGGCACAGCGCTGCCTTTGCGACCACGGCAGAGGCTGAGCTGCGCTTTACGTCGAAGGCCACACACACGCAGCACAGAGGCCTTCTGTGTGTGTGCCCCTGCGGATGCGCCACGTGGCCAGCACCAGAGCGACTGTGCTGTAAAACACTGGAGGTGCTCATAAAACTGGGAGACTGAAGCCTGGTCCAGGGCTGCCATCCATGGGGTCGTCAGGGTCTGACACGACTGAGAGACTACACTTTCACTTTACTGGTGCTATTTTTGCTTTGATAATTTGTTCCAGAAGCCATACTAATGATAATTGTGAAAATATTAAATAGAATGTTTATGAATTATTTAAATGTGGATTGAGATTCAGTCATGGTAGAACCATGTGAGCATGTACATCGCTGTCTTGTTTACAGATAAATATTCTCAGAGCTGCTGTCAACAAGCTTGTGTGTGATGGGGCGAATGGATCGAAGTGTCTTGGGCCGGAAAGGATCGCGCAGTTACAGGATAACAGTCGCCAGAAACTTTTAGGGTGAGCTGTGTGGCCACGCGGGCTGCTTTCTTAGCCGTCTGGACCCTGAGTGTCTCGCATTGTCTATGACACAATCCAGTGTGCTGGGTTAAGGCTCTGAAGTGGGGACGTGTCTCCAAGGTGCCGGGACAGAGGCCTCAGCTTCCTGGGAGCAGCGGGCTGTGTCCTGGGTGGCCACTGGGAGCCAGGCAGGAAGCAGGGTGGTGTGAAAACAGTATGATAAAGAGAGCCCTCCAAACGGCACTGGCAGGGCAGAGGGAGTCCACTGTGGGCACCTTGAGGGCAGAGGGATGAGGGGCCCCATGCTCGAGGACCACCTCACTCACAGGAGTTGGGCCCCTCTCGTGAGCTTCCCAGCTGGCTCTAGCTTGCCGCTTGCTGGACTCCCTGTTGACCAAGGCCAGCCAAAAGCCCTGCGACCAGGGCCCTCACTGGGGCAGCCTGTGAGGTCAGCCCAGCCTGGATGGCTCAGAGGAGACCGAGGGGGGAGGACACGGTGGGGAGGAGCCCACGGAGGCCCTTGGCATGTGGGGCCCCGCAAGCTGCTCTCAGCCTCTCTCCCAGGCTGGCCACACCCCCCGCCCGGCCCGGGACAGTGGCTTGGGCCGCCGGGAGCCAGGTGAGGACAGCGGGCCGCAGGGCGACAGGCACAGCGCTGCCTTTGCGACCACGGCAGAGGCTGAGCTGCGCTTTACGTCGAAGGCCACACACACGCAGCACAGAGGCCTTCTGTGTGTGTGCCCCTGCGGATGCGCCACGTGGCCAGCACCAGAGCGACTGTGCTGTAAAACACTGGAGGTGCTCATAAAACTGGGAGACCCCCAGCAAGAGCCACGTGGGAGGAGTGGCAAGTCTCCACGGTGTCGGGGGCCCCGTCCCGGTGCAGCTGTGCTCGCAGCAGCAAGGCCGCGGCTTGTCCCGAGGGACCCGGCTCTGCCCTGCGTGTCCTGAGGGCACCCCTCACCCCCAAGGCAGGCGGCCGTCCTGACTTGCTGGGCTCCGCGTGGGGGGAGGGAGGTTGGCTGCAGGTCAGTGGGTGTGAGTAAGTGTGTGGAGTTGTGCTAAGCGCCACACGACTCTGTTACAACGTTTCTGTCATCCCCAAGCTTACTCATAAATAGCCTTAGAACAGAGTTGGGATAGTCACACATCTACTGAGTCTGCTAAAAGCGTTAGACTGCATGCTTGGCAGCGGCGCGGGGGGTTCACGGTGTGTGAGGGTCTCCTCTGCTCTGCTGGCTTTTTAGCCTCCTGTCTCGCTGTTCTTTTTCAGTGTTGCTTTTAGTTTTCTAGGCGCTTTCCCACGCACAGGTTAGGACCAGCTTGTCAGTGTCTGCAGTAACCCTCGCAGGGGTCGTGGTGGGGATTGTGTCGCACCTGCAGGTCAGTTTGAGGAGGATTGCCGTCTTAGCCGCATGGGCTTGTCGGGCCCCCAGGACTTGCTGCTAGTAGTTCTTGTAGATTCTTTAGGATTTCCTACATAGAGGATTCTGTCTATGAGTAAAGACAGTTTTACTTCTTCCTTTCCAATCTGTATGCTCGTAATTTCCCCCCCGTTTTATTCTGCTGGTTAGAACCCTCAACATGTTAAGCCTAGGTGATGAAAGCACATGCCCTTGCCTCGGTCCCAGTTTTAGGGAGAACCTTGTCGGTCACTGAGGGTGGTAGCTGTAGGCGTTCTGTAGAGGCTGTCCATCGGGTTGAAGGAGTTCCTTTCTGTCCCTAGTGTGCTGGGGAAGGATGTGACATTTTACCCACGCCTTTTTTGTGTCTGTGAGAAAGTTGTGTTTTTTTTTTTTAATTTATATAGTGTATTACATTAATTGCTCTTTGGATGTAATAACTAGCTTTGCGTTCTTGGGATGAATCCCACTTAGTGTGTGATTCTTCTGATAGACTCGTTTGCCGTTTCTGTTAGGCTTTTCCCCTCTGTGTTTATGAGGCTCACTCACTGGTCTGAAGTTTGCTGTGACCTCTTTGTCAGATTTGGTGTCGGAGTGGCACTGGCTTCACAGAAGGAGCTTAGGAAGCGTTTCCTGCCACTCTGTTTTCAGAAGGAGTTTGTATAGGATCGATATCATCTCTTTAAATATTTGATTGAGTTTACCGAATAAATCATCTGAACTTGGCCTTCTCTTTGTGCGGAGATTTGAAATCACTGCTTCAGTTTCTTGTGTTTTAGGTCGATTCAGATTTTCTATTTCGTTTTAAGTCAGTTTTGATAATTCGTGTCTTTCTAAGAATTTTGCTCAACTCGTGTAAATGAACTAGTTGGCATACAGTTGTTCAGGATCTTCCCCAGGAACCCTTTTCTCTGTGCAGTCGGCAGTCACGTCCCCCTTTCTTGCTCTGGATTTTTGTGTATTGCCGCTCTTTTTTCTTGGTTAGCTTAGCTAAAGTTTATCAATTCTATTGATCTCTTCAAAGAACTAGCGTTTGGTTTTGTTGATTTTTCCTCCCAATGTTTATCTTTTCTGTTTTGTTCATGTTTACTCTCATCGTAATTATTCCCTTACTTCTGGTTGCTTTGGGCCTAACTTGCTCCTTTTCCAATTTCCTGACTCAGGAGCTTTGATTATTATTTTGAGAACTTCTTTTCTGTTGCAGACATTTAAACCTGTAAAATTCCCTCCGTTACTGTTTTTGCTGCCTCCCATACTTTTTGATCAGTTGTATTTTGATTTTAATTCTTTTAAAAGTATTCTCTAGTTTCCCTTGTGATTTCTTCTTTGATGCATTATTTAGGAGCATATTGTTTAATTATCAAATATTTTTTTGAGATTTTCCAAATATTGTATGTTGTTAATATATAATGTATTTCCGTTGTAGGCATTGTACTGAAATGAATGACTTCAGTCTTTCATAATTTGCTTTTAAAATGTATTGAGACTTGCTTTATGGCCTGGCACACAGTCTTTCCTGGAAGGTGTTCCTTGTTCACGTGAGAAGAATATATGTGGTGTTGGGTGGGGTGCTCTGTAGATGCTGCTAGGTCTGTGGTGGATGGTGGTCTAGGATTCACTATGCTTGCTGATTTTCTGTCTAGTTCTATGAAAATCAAAACTGGGACATTAAAACTTCTAATTACTGAAATAGAGGTGTTTCTCTTCTCAACGCCTGTCAGTTTTCCTTTACTGTCTTTTGGGGCTCTATTAGACGTGTTTACCTTTATAATTGTTGTCTCTTCCTGAGGTATTAGCCCTTTTATCATTATGAAATCTCTATTCTGATACTATTTCTTGTTTAAGTCTGTTTTGTCTGATCTAGCTGTTCTGCTTGGTTTGGTCACTGTTTGGTTGCTGTTTTCATGAGACATCCTTTCCTGTCCTTTCAACTGAAAGGGCGTCTGCGTCTCTGCAGACCTTCTCTCTGCCCGACTCCTCCTCCCCCCTCCTCCGGGACTCCCGCTGTATGGTGCTTGTGTGTAGCTGCGTCCCGCTGGAGGCTCTGAGCATTTTCTCCTCCTCCTCCCCCTGTCGTTCAGTTAGGTAACGTAAGTTCACTGACGCTCCGTTCGTCCATCTCACGCCTGCAGATTCCGGTGAGGACTTCTTCGTTTTAGTTATTGGACCTTTCAGTCCTAAAGTTTCTCTTTGGTTCTTGTGTATCGTTTTAAACTTTTAGTGAGATTGCCTCGTGTTTCCCTCTATTTCTTCAAACATGGTTTGCTTTTTGCTTGCAGTGGCCTCTTTGAAGCCTTACCTGCTAAACCCACATCCGAGCCCACTCAGGCAGCTTCTGTTGCCTGCTCTCCGTTTTATTCCTGAGTATGGGTCACACATTCCTGTTTCTCATATAGTTCGCTAAAGATTGAGTATTTTAGGTAATGCAGTATATGAGTGTAGGGTTTTGATTCTTCCCTGCAGACTTTTTCAGAGTGGGTTTCCCTTCCATGTTGTAAGGCCACTGATGCCTGTTTTCTTTTCTTTTTTTAATTCTTTTATTTTCCAGCCTGGCTTGTTAGGGGTTGTCCTTGTCTGCATTGCTTAGTGCTCAGCCATCGATGAGGCAGAAGTTGCGCTTGGACCCCCGAATCGTTGAGGTTTCCGCCCTGTGCTGGTGGGTCTGCGTGTGGGTGGGCAGTACCTCTAGGGTTCAGGCAGTGTAAGCTCTTTTCTGGCTTGTATTTTTTGCCAGGGCCCTGTGGCAGGCTGGGGGCCTTGGCAGGGCTCTCTGCACCTGTGTGTGCAGCTTCTCCATCACCCTGGGGTCGTCTGGGAGCCCCGCCACCCTCTGCCCCTCCGCCCCAGGGTCTCCCTCGGGCATTTCCGGGGAGTCTGCTGGTCTGCACTGGCCCCAAGCAGGACCAAGGCTGAAGGCTCGCAGAGCTGGGGGCTTTCTCTCTCCGTTTCTTCCTGCGCTCGTCTGACCGTGCTGCGAGGCATGAGGCTTCACCCTCTGCTGCAGACCAAGTGAACTCAGTCTGGCCGTGAGCGCCATGAGCATCTGTGCTCACAGCCGGCTCCCCTGGAGCTCTGGAGTGCCAGGCCGAGCTGCGGGGGCACAGCCGGCTCCCCTGGAGCTCTGGAGTGCCAGGCCGAGCTGCTGGGGTGGGTGTGAGTGTGGCAGGGAGCAGCCCCAGGCTTGAACTCCGCAGACTCCACTCTTGCTGCCTGGAGTTCAGCAGTTTTTCTTAAGTGAAAGCTTCTGAACTTGTTTGCTTTTGGTTAACATCCAGAGCCTTCAGATGTGCTCCTTGGACAACCGTGTCTAGTTGAATCGTTGTTGGGGAGGAAGGAGGTGCAAGAAGACTTGCAAACTTGTTTATTCCCTTATTGCTAGAATTCTCTCTCTCAGCCCTTTGACATTTCCAGCTTGTCACAGCTGCTTGAGAGTAAATGATATAACAGTTGCTGTTATGTTTCCCAGAACTTGACTCAGTGACACAGAGATGTTCGGTAATGGAGCTGTCTCTGCGGTTACTAGGGGAACACAGAGCACAGCGGTCACCTTAGAGACCACGCCACTCCATTGTTTTCCTGCTTTTGAATGTATGAAAGTGAAAGTCAGTCACTCAGTTCTGTCAGTTTGTGACCCCATGGACTATATAGTCCATGCAATTCTCCAGGCCAGAATACTGGAGTGGGTAGCCTTTCCCTTCTCCAGGGGATCTTCTCAACCCAGGGATCGAACCCAGGTCTCCTGCATTGTGAGCAGATTCTTTACCAGCTGAGCCACAAGGGAAGCCCAAGAATAGTGGAGCAGGTAGCCTAGCCCTTCTCTAGTGAATCTTCCTGACCTGGGTCTCCTGCATTGCAGGCAGATTCTTTACCAACTGAACTATCAGGGAAGCTCTTTTGAATGTATAGTGGATTAAAATATTCTCTGATCACAATTACATAAATTTTGACCTTTAAAAAACTTACTGGAGTTATAATTCTGAGTGAAAGTACATAGAGTTTAAATCTCTTTAAATATCCTACTAGTGTTTTCAGTTACTAACATATAATTAAGATGACTTAAACTCTCTTTTTAAAAATTCTAGTTTGTTCTGTCAATTGAAACCAAGAGAGAAGATTGTTCCTAAGTGGCATGAGAAGCCATACGAGTGGAATCAGGTGAGTGAGGAACCGGAGGCGCTGTGGGCCGCCTGGCCCAGGACGGACAGGGCGGGCCTCTAGCGGGACTCCGGGCGCAGGGTGCGGGAGAGCAGAGAGAGACGCCGGCCGCTGGGCAGCGCCGTCAGCTGGTGAGGCACGGCCGCAGGCAGCCTGCCGCTTCCAGACAGTGTGTTGCTCGGTCGCTCTGTCGTGTCCGACGTTCTGCAACGCCATGAACTGTAGCCCTCCAGGCTCCTCTGGCCGTGGAATTTTCCCACCAAATACTGGGGTGGGTTGCCATTTCTCTTCTAGGGGTCTTCCTGACCCACGGATTGAATGCGAGTCTCCTGCATTGGCAGGTGGATTCTTTACCCCTGAGCCCCTGGAAGCCCTCTGGATAGTATACTGTATGTGAGAAGTTAGACCCCAGGCTGATCATCCTTTCAGTTCAGTTCAGGCGCTCCGTCGTGTCCCACTCTTTGCAACCCCGTGAATCGCAGCACGCCAGGCCTCCCTGTCCATCACCATCTCCCGGAGTTCACTCAGACTCAACGTCCATCGAGTCCGTGATGCCATCCAGCCATCTCATCCTCGGTCGTCCCCTTCTCCTCCTGCCCCCAATCCCTCCCAGCATCAGAGTCTTTGCCAATGAGTCAACTCTTCGCATGAGGTGGCCAAAGTACTGGAGCTTCAGCTTTAGCATCATTCCTTCCAAAGAAATCCCAGGGTTGATCTCCTTCAGAATGGACTGGTTGGATCTCCTTGCAGTCCAAGGGACTCTCAAGAGTCTTCTCCAACACCACAGTTCAAAAGCATCAATTCTTCAGCGCTCAGCTTTCTTCACAGTCCAACTTTCACATCCATACATGACCACAGGAAAAACCATAGCCTTGACTAGGCGGACCTTAGTCGGCAAAGTAATGTCTCTGCTTTTGAATATACTATCCAGGTTGGTCATAACTTTTCTTCCAAGGAGTAAGCGTCTTTTAATTTCATGGCTGCAGTCACCATCTGCAGTGATTTTGGAGCCCCAAAAAATAAAGTCTGACACTGTTTCCACTGTTTCCCCATCTATTTCCCATGAAGTGATGGGACCGGATGCCATGATCTTCGTTTTCTGAATGTTGAGCTTTAAGCCAACTTTTTCGCTCTCCTCCTTCACTTTCATCAAGAGGCTTTTTAGCTCCTCCTCACTTTCTGCCATAAGGGTGGTGTCATCAGCATATCTGAGGTTATTGATATTTCTCCCGGCAATCTTGATTCCAGCTTGTGTTTCTTCCAGTCCAGCGTTTCTCATGATGTACTCTGCATATAAGTTAAATAAGCAGGGAGACAATATACAGCCTTGACGTACTCCTTTTCCTATTTGGAACCAGTCTGTTGTTCCATGTCCAGTTCTAACTGTTGCTTCCTGACCTGCATACAGATTTCTCAAGAGGCAGGTTAGGTGGTCTGGTATTCCCATCTCTTTCAGAATTTTCCACAGTTTATTGTGATCCACACAGTCAAAGGCTTTGGCATAGTCAATAAAGCAGAAATAGATGTTTTTCTGGAACTCTCTTGCTTTTTCCATGATCCAGCGGATGTTGGCAATTTGATCTCTGGTTCCTCTGCCTGTTCTAAAACCAGCTTGAACATCAGGGAGTTCACGGTTCACATATTGCTGAAGCCTGGCTTGGAGAATTTTGAGCATTACTTTACTAGCGTGTGAGATGAGTGCAATTGTGCGGTAGTTTGAGCATTCTTTGGCATTGCCTTTCTTTGGAATTGGAATGAAAACTGACCTTTTCCAGTCCTGTGGCCACTGCTGAGTTTTCCAAATTTGCTGGCATATTGAGTGCAGCACTTTCACAGCATCATCTTTCAGGATTTGAAACAGCTCAACTGGAATTCCATCACCTCCACTAGCTTTGTTCTTAGTGATGCTTTCTAAGGCCCACTTGACTTCACATTCCAAGATGTCTGGCTTTAGATTAGTGATCACATCCTCATGATTATCTGGGTCGTGAAGATCTTTTCTGTACAGTTCTTCTGTGTATTCTTGCCACCTCTTCTTAATATCTTCTGCTTCTGTTAGGTCCATACCATTTCTGTCCTTTATCGAGCCCATCTTTGCATGAAATGTTCCCTTGGTATCTCCAATTCTCTTGAAGAGATCTCTAGTCTTTCCCATTCTGTTGTTTTCCTCTATCTCTTTGCATTGATTGCTGAAGAAGACTTTCTTATCTCTTCTTGCTGTGTGAAAAGTTAGACCCCAGGCTAATCATCCTTTACTTCCAGATAAAACAGGTGAACGCTCAGGGCACAGGCGTGGACGTCGGGCACACGCTCAGGGCACGCTTGTTGTTTTTATCTTCTTTGGTTGTCATAACGATGCGCCAGCCACTGGGTGGCAAAAGCAGCAGCAGCTTGCTTCGTGGCAGTGGGAGGGGCTGGATGTGGGTGCTGCGGATGCCAGCACGGCGGGGCTCCACCGAGGGCTTTCCTCCTGCTTGGAGACATCCACCTCACAGTGCCCTTGTGTGGCAGAGAGTGGGTGGCGTGCTCTCTGGGTCTCTTCCTGAAAGGGCACTAATCCATCATGAGAGCCTCCCTCTCACCTCCGTCTAACTCGACTGCTGCCCAAAGGCCCGCCTCCTAATACTGTTTCACTGGGGGTCTGGATGGCACGGTTTGGCCCATAGCACTTGTGAAGTGTGGCAGGGCCCACACTGGGCACCGTGCCGTTTCCTGCCCATAGGGTTTAGAGAAGACGGTAAAATGTGGCTGCAGGAAGGAGCCCAGGGAGGCATCTTAAGCTCTAATCCTAGAGCCAAGAGAAAAGAAGAGACGGCAAAGGCAAAGGCGAAAGGGAAAGATAGACTGCAGGGTTCCAGGGAATAGGAAGGAGACCTAAGAAGGCCTTCTTAAGCAAACAGTGCAAAGAAATCGAGGAAAACATAGAGCGGGAAGGACTGGAGATCCCGTCAGGAAAGTTAGAGGCGTGAAGGGAACACTGCAGGGACAGGCTCCACGAAGGGCAGAAGCAGCGCGGACCTGACGGAAGCAGAAGACATTCAGGGGAGGTGGCGGAAGGCACGGAAGAAAGGACGGCATGACCCCTCACCTAGAGCCAGCATCCCGGAATGTGGGCCTTAGGAAGCGTCACTACGAACAAGGCTGGTGGAGGTGATGGAATTCCAGCTGAATTATTTCACATCCTGAAAGATGATGCTGAGAAAGTGCTGCACTCAATATGCCAGCAAATTTGGAAAACTCAGCAGTGACCACAGGACTGGAAAGGGTCAGTTTTCATTCCAATCCCAAAGAAAGGCAATGCCAGAGAATGCTCAAACTGCCGCACAATTGCACTCATCTCACACGCTAGCAAAGTAATGCTCAAAATTCTCCAAGCCGGGCTTCAACAGTGTGTGAACCGAGAACTTCCAGATTCACAAGCTGGGTTTAGAAAAGGCAGAGGAACCAGAGATCAAACTGCCAACATCTGCTGGATCATAGAAAAATCAAGGGAATTCCAGAAAACATCTGCTTTTTCATTGACTACACTAAAGCCTTTGACTATGTGAAGTGAAGTTTAAGTCACTCAGTCATGTCTGACTCTTTGCAATCCCATGGACTGTACAGGCCATGGAATTCTCCAGGCCAGAATACTGGAATGGGTAGCCTTTCCCTTTTCCAGGAGATCTTCCCAACCCAGGGGTCAAACTCAGGTCTCCCACATTGTAGGTGGTTTCTTTACTAGCTGAGCCACAAGGGAAGCCCTTTGACTGTGTGGATCACAACGAACTATGGAAAATTCTTAAAGAGATGGGAATACCAGACCACCTTATCAGTCTCCTGAGAAACCTGTATGCAGGTCAGGAAGCAACAGTTATAGGTGGACATGGAACAACAGACTGGTTCCAAATAAGGAGTATGTCAAGGCTGTATATTGTCACCCTGCTTACTTAACTTATATGCAGAGTCCATCATGGGAAATGCCAGGCTGGGTAAAGCACAAGCTGGAATCAAGATTACCGGGAGAAATATCAACAACTTCAGAAATGCAAATGACACCACCCTTATGGCAGAAAGTGAAGAAGAACTAAAGAGCCTTTTGATGAAAGTGAAAGAGGAGGGTGAAAAATCTGATTTAAAACTCAACATTCAGAAAACTAAGATCATGGTATCTAGTCCCAACACTTCATGGCCAATAGATGGAAGAAAAATGAAAACAGGGAGAGACTTTATTTTCTTGGGCTCCCAAATCACTGCAGATGGTGACTGCAGCCATGAAATTAAAAGACGCTTGCTCCTTGGAAGAAAGCTATGACAAACCTAGACAGCGTATTAAAAAAGCAGAGATAGCACTTTGACAGCAAAGGTCCATGTAGTCAAAGCTATGGTTTTTCCAGTAGTCATGTATGGGTGTGCGACTTAAGGAAGCATTCAGACTTAAAGAAGTCTGCGTGCTGAAGAATTGATGCTTTTGAATTGTGCTGGAGAAGGTAGTTGGACTGCAAGGAGAGCAAACCAGTCCATCTTGAAGGAAATCAACCTTGAATATTTATTGGAAGGACTGATGCTGAACCTCTCTCTGATACTTTGGCCACCTGATTGGAAGAGCTGACTCATTGGAAAAGACCCTGACGCTGGGAAAGATTGAGGGCAGGGGAGAAGGGGAGAGCAGAGGATGAGATGGTGGGTGGCATCGCTGACTTAATGGATGTGACTTTGAGGCAACTCCGGGAGATAGTGGACGACAGAGGAGCCTGCGTGCTGCAGTCTATGGGGCGCAGCAACAGTCCTAGAGGCAAGGCTGCCTATAAATAAACCAGCTGGGTCACTGGTCCCTCATCCCCGTGGCAGGGGAAGCGAGACGCTGCCCCCGGAGGTGGTGTTTTCTACTCCAAGTCTGACAGTTAACCCTGCTGCAGCGTTTGTATTAAAAAAGCAGAGATAGCACTTTGACAGCAAAGGTCCATGTAGTCAAAGCTATGGTTTTTCCAGTAGTCATGTATGGGTGTGCGACTTAAGGAAGCATTCAGACTTAAAGAAGTCTGCGTGCTGAAGAATTGATGCTTTTGAATTGTGCTGGAGAAGGTAGTTGGACTGCAAGGAGAGCAAACCAGTCCATCTTGAAGGAAATCAACCTTGAATATTTATTGGAAGGACTGATGCTGAACCTCTCTCTGATACTTTGGCCACCTGATTGGAAGAGCTGACTCATTGGAAAAGACCCTGACGCTGGGAAAGATTGAGGGCAGGGGAGAAGGGGAGAGCAGAGGATGAGATGGTGGGTGGCATCGCTGACTTAATGGATGTGACTTTGAGGCAACTCCGGGAGATAGTGGACGACAGAGGAGCCTGCGTGCTGCAGTCTATGGGGCGCAGCAACAGTCCTAGAGGCAAGGCTGCCTATAAATAAACCAGCTGGGTCACTGGTCCCTCATCCCCGTGGCAGGGGAAGCGAGACGCTGCCCCCGGAGGTGGTGTTTTCTACTCCAAGTCTGACAGTTAACCCTGCTGCAGCGTTCCTGCTGTCCATGTCCCCTGTTAGAGCCCTGAGCACCAGTCACAAGCTGCTCCATCACGTGCACGAGCTCTGCCCTCGGGGAGGGACGCGGAGCGTGCGCCGGCCACCTCTCCCAAAGCCTCCATGGTGGGTGTGAAGCTAATAGCAAGACTTAGTCAGGAAGCCGAGTTTCATTCTGGGGTTGATGGGTTTCAGAAAACTTACGCAGGCTCTAATGCCTCTGTGAAGTTACTGTTCATGTTCACATAAAAGAATGCATGGGAGATAATTTTGAGTAAAGTGGCATAGCAGATGTATAGTGTTTGGTGTTGTGAGAGTAGAGAAGCATTCTGTGAATCTTCTTGGGACACCGAAGGAGTGCCTTCTGCCCTCTCTGTACACACACACACAAGAGGTCTGTGTGTGTGTGACTTTGTTTTACTTTCTGTCTAGAAAAGCGCTGTGGCAGAGCCTGACTGGCCCTTTTGCCCCGACAGGTCGATCCAAAGCTGGTGATGGAGCAGGCGGACCAGGAGAGCAGCAGGGGCAAGAACAGCTTCCTGTACCAGCTCCACAGGCTCATAGTGCTCGGCTCCTAGACGGCCGGTGCCCGCCCCGCGAGCCGCGCTGCACTGTGCGCCAGTCCGCCCGGGCGCCCACCTCCTCGGGGGCTGGAGGGTGGCGTTTCTGTTCACGTGGGAAGGACTGGGAAAAGGCTAGTCTTCTCTAAAAAGAGAAAATCACTGTATTAAACATTCTGGGAAAAATTGTTCTGAAGGAAGACTTCATTTGGAAAAAGGTTCTCTTTTGCTCTGTTATTAAAGTGAATATCCGTAGGTAGTGTTCGGCGTGAGGTTCTGGGTCCAGCGTGCGTGGATCCTTGTTGCCGAGGTTTAAATGCCTGGGCCCAGGGAGACCAGTGCTCCCCGCTGATCACAAGGGGAAAGCTGGGTGTTCTTTTCCAAAACCATGTGATCTTTACTAAGTTTTTTCCTCGAGGGGAAATGTCTACTTTTGGTAAAAAAATACTTCTGTTTTGTGTATATCAGGTTTTTCCTTAAGTTACAATTCTTAGTCGATGTTTTGGAAATGAGAGAGATCACCTGGTCACTAGCGTATCTAATAAAAGTATTAGACAAAGTTTGTTTCTGACAGTTTTTAGTCAGAGGAGATTAAAATATATTTTGTTCTTAAAAAAAATAATCCTGATTTCTAAAACTGATAAAGGAGTGTTCAGTCACTCAGTCGTGTCTGGCTCTTTGCGACCCCGTGGACTGCAGCACTCCAGGCCTCCCTGTGCATCACCAACTCCCAGAGCTCAGCTTTGTTTACAGTCCAACTCTCACATCCATACATGACTACTGGAAAAACCGTAGCTTTGACTAGAGGTACCTTTGTTGACAAAGTAATGTCTCTGCTCTTTAATATGCTGTCTAGGTTGGTCATAGCTTTCCTTCCAAGGAGCAAGCGTCTTTTAATTTCATGGCTGCAGTCACCATCTGCAGTGATTTTAGAGCCCCAGAAATAAAGTCTGTCACTGTTTCCATTGTTTCCCTATCTATCTGCCATAACTTTTATGAGACAGGGTTTCAGCAGCAAAGCAGAGCCACTGTAAATGCAGCAGCCAGCGGGATCTGAGTTAGTTCTCACATGGGTGTGACCAGCTGAAGGGAAGGTTTGGACCGGCCAGTGGGCGGGTAGGAGAAAGGGTCCTCCTGAGCGGGGCTTCCAGGGAGACAGCTTGCAGCCGGTGAGAAAACACGAGACGCGCTCGGGTTCGGTCTGACGGTGGGCTCGTGACCAGGATCTCGGCACGGGGAGGACTTCTGTAAACTGGGGCCTGGCCCGGCGCTGCCCTGGGCTTCCGCGGGTCAGCCAGGCCAGCAGCCGGGAAGCCTACAGGCTTCCTGCAGACAGGTGCCCTTGGCTTCCTGCAGACAGGTGCCCTCTGAGCACGTCAGCCGTGTCCCTGGCGTGCAGTCTTGCTCAGCTCTGAGCAAAAGCACCCCCTGCAGGTTTCCAGGGAGAGCGCTTCCTCAGCTTTAAGGGTCAGGTCTCCTCGAGGAGCAGGACGTGCTGCCTGCTGTTTGCCCACCGCCGGGTGGGAGTGGCCGGCCAGCTGCAGAGGGAGCAGGCGTGCGGGGCTGGCGGGCCGCCCCGGCCTGGGCTGCTGGCGCGCTTCCTGCTTGTTAGCATTTGAGCGGCCATTCTGTGAGTGGTTGAAAAATTAAGTAGTACCGAAAGGCTTGTGTTAAAAAGGAGGACTTCCCTGCGGTCCAGTGGTGAAGACTGTGCCCTCAATGCAGGGGCCTGGATTTGATCCCTGGGCAGGGAACTAAGATCCTGCAATCCACAACCAAGACCCAGTGCAGCCAAATAAATTAATAAAAAATCCAGTTTTTAGATTTTTGTGGTAATGGCCCTCGAAACAATTCTAACTGTTACCTTTTTTTTTCTGAAATTGCTTCCATCTTAATAAGTACTTTATTGAGTAAATTATGCTTTTGCATCATTCCTCCTTAGTGGTTAACTGCTTGCTGTGCTAACAGATGGAGGTGGGGCTCTTTCCATCCTTCTGCACCTTGTTTTCCCACCCCAGCCCAGGCATCTGTGTTGCTGGTTAAAGCTGTCGTTGGTCCTCATCACATTAACTTTGTACATACTGTTTTCTGAAAAAAAAACAGGTGGTATATTTGATAGTGTGTCTTTCCAGGTAACTTTGATTTAGGTAATTGCCATGCTTTTCATGTGCATAGTTCTCTCCTGACATGTTTTTAAACAGTTTTTATGTTCTTAGTCATGTATGTCCGTGGTGTGAGATGAAGGGGTATCAGAGGGTAGGTGGGAAGAGTCCGCCTTCTCCCCACCAGCACCGAGCTGTCCCTAGAGGCAGCCGTGGTCTCTGCGCAGTCCCCCCGTGGGGGTTTGTCAGGCACGTGCTGTTGCTCAGGGACTTTGATGACCCCATGAAGCTGACCTTGGGGAGTGGAGACAGGAGGGACAGCCAGGCCGGCGGCAGTGAGTGCCCAGAGGGTGGGTAAAGGGAGCGGAGGGGCCGCCGCAGGCTGCTCTCCCGGGAAGGGACCGGCCCGGTGGCCAGGGTCCTGGGCGCTGGGGCCATGAGGCGTCTCTGCTGCCCGTCAGCTCTGCAGCCATCGCCTAGAAGTAATCACAGGTGATGCTTCGATGAATCAGCAAGGCTGAGTTCCAGCAAAGTTTTATTTATATGAACCAGTGTTAGACCGCGGGTTTTGGTTTGCTGACCTGGCGATGGAGGGCGGGTGCAGGGAAATGAAAGTGCCAGGGAAAGCCTCATGGTGGCGGGGAGCGGATAAGAGATCTGACCTGAGAGCACGTGGGGAGGAGGAACTCTGGGCAGAGGAGATGAGAAGGGATCAAACGCTTGGAGTATTTGGAGAGCGAGCCAGGAGGCGGGGCAAGGACGCTTAGACAGGAGCCGAGGCCACGGGGCGAGTCTGCCTTTCATTCTGAGTGCGGTGGGGGCTCTCAGAGGGGATTGGGCAGTGACGTCACACCTGAGCTTACTGAGAACGACCATCCTGGCTGCTGCACGGGGCACGGGGCAGACCACTGCAGGTAAGGACTCTCACCCAGGGGGCACTGGTGCTGAGAGCAGGTGGCCAGCCGGGGCATGTGTGCCAGAGCGCAGCGGTCACAAGGAAGGCAGTTGGATTCGAAAAATCAGAGGAGTAGTGTTCTCGGGACACCATTGTGTGGGGGTGAATGATGGCTGCAGAGTCTGTGTCCACATCTTAACCCCTGGGGCCTCTGTCATGTGACTTTATCTGGAGAGAGTCTTTGCAGGTCTGATTAAGGATCTCGAGATGAGAAGACTGTCCTGGGTTTAGGGTAGGCTCTGAAGCCAGTAACCGCCCTCCTTTTGAGATGCACAGAGGACACAGAAGGAAGAGGCCGCGAAGGTGGAGGGGCAGACTGCAGACCCAGGGCCCCCAGAGACCGGAGCCGGCGGGGGACCCTCCCCGAGAGCTTTAGGAGGAGTGAAGCCCTGCCGGCCCCTTGATCCCAGACTCCCGGCTCCAGAACCGGAGCCCATCCGTTTCTGCCGTGTCAAGCTCTCCCCCACCCCCACCCCCGTCTCCTCTTCCTA
>SJYX01020006.1:528921-543503 GCA_006410675.1 Oreotragus oreotragus
GCAGACATACCGTCTGCTCCCTTCCAGAGGCTGTCGCTCCGTGCATGCAGGCCCCGGGTCGGTTTCTTCTCACACCTGGCTGTGTGCCTGCACACTCTGATTTATGCCTTAATTTTTTCACTGAATTTTTATTATGGATTGTATTTCTAGATCACTACAGAAGTTACCTCATTATTCTTAACCTCTTTGTGGTATAGAATTTTATTGATTTTTCATAATTGACTACCTTTTCACACCAGACATTTAAATAGTAGTCTCACTAATATACAGCATTGCAGTGAATATCCTCACCTGTATGATACAGAATAACGTGAACTTTAGTCAGTTTGTTGAGATCCATATAATGACTTGCTGGGATCTGGGCTGGGATTGTGTTGAACCTGTAGATCGTGGTGGCGATAGCTGACATCTTCCCATCCACGAACAGGGTTAGAGACATCACTTTGCTGACAAAGGTCCATCTCGTCAAGGCTATGGTTTTTCCAGTAGTCAAGTATGGTTGTGAGATTTGGACCATAAAGAAGGCTGAGTGTCAAGGAATTGATGCTTTTGAACTGTGGCGTTGGAGAAAGCTTGAGAGTCCCTTGGACTGCAAGGAGAGCCAGCCAGTTCATCCGAAAGGAAGTCAGTCCTGAATATTCATTGGAAGGACTGATGCTGAAGCTCCACTACTTTGGCCACCTGATTCGAAGAACTGACATTAGAAAAGCCCCTGATGCTGGGAAAGGTTTAAGGCAGGAGGAGAAGGGGAGGACAGGACAAGATGGTTGGATGGCACCATGTATTGAATGGACATGAGTTTGAGGAAGCTCCAGGAGATGGTGAAGACAGGGAGGCCTGGCGTGCTGCAGTCCATGGGGTCACAGAGATGACTGAGCAACTGAACAGCAAATGCATGAACAGGGAATCTCTCCATCTATTTAGACCTTCTCCAGTTTCTCATGTAGGAGTTTTGTACTTTTCTGCGTATGGGTCAGTACACGTTTTGTTCGATATGTTACCAAATACTTTTTCTCCTTTTCTTTGGTGCTAATGTAAAAGATACTGTGTTTTAAACATCCAATTCCTGTTGTTCAGTGTTGAAATATTGGAAACCACTGGACATTTTAAAGTTTTTTTTTAAAAATCTGACCCATTTTTAAAAAGTCTTCATTGAATTTGTTAGAACACTGTTTCTGTTTCATGTTTTGTTTTTTTTTTTGGCCCCAAAGTATACGGGATATTAGTTCCCCAACTAGGGACTGAACCTGCACCCCCTTCATTGGAAGGCAGTCTTAGTCACTGGGCCGGGGGAGCCCCCAATGCAGTTGACTTCTATATGTTGATCTTGAATCCTGCAGCCTCGCTATAATCACTTACTAGTTTCAGTGTTTTAATTGATCCTTTGGGGCTTTCTTTATTGATAATCATGTCATCTGTGAACAAATGGAGTTTTATTTGTTCCTTCCCAAGCTTTACTCTTGTCTTACTGCAATAGCTATGCAGACTATGAGACGTAAAACACCCCTTAATCCATTTAATAGAACTCTAGGAAGTATGCTGTCAGAACCCTAAGCTAGAAGTCACTAACAGAAAGCTAGCTGATAAAATCCCACAATATTTGGAGATTAAACAACACATTTCTAAACAGCATTATTAGTCAAAGAAAAACTCTCAAGAATGGCAGTTAGTACTATCTAAAAGTGGATAGGCACCTCCCTGGTGGTCCAGTGCTTAAGAATCTGTCTTCCAGTGCAGAGGTTATGGATTTGATCCCTGGTCAGGGAACTCAGGTCCCACAGGCCACGGGGTGACAGCCAAGTCTGAGCAGGGCAAAGAGAGATGGTGCTCCAGCAAGGAGCTCACGCACCTTGGCAAAGACCCAGAGCGCCCCAGTAGTAGTAGTAATGATCGTAATAATGAAATATTGAAGGGGATGAGAACGGAGTCATCTTTATACAGTTTGGGGCTTCCCTGGTGGCTCAGACGGTCAAGAATCTGCCTGCAATGCGGGAGGCCCGGGACCGATCCCTGGGTTGGGAGGATCCCCTGGAGGAGGAATGGCAACCCTCTCCAGTCTTCTTGTCTGGGAAATCCCACGGACTGAGGAGCCTGGCGGGCTACCGTCTATAGGGTCCCAAAGAGTCAGACATGATTGAGCCGCTAACAAAATTTAATGTGAGAAGAATGGCTCCAGAGGAAACCCCCCCCACCCTTCTCAAGAGGCAGATCAGGTGGTCTGGTATTCCCATCTCTTTCAGAATTTTCCACAGTTTATTGTGAACTAATCAAAGGATTTGGTATAGTCAATAAAGCAGAAATAGATATATACATATGGATGTATATATACATTTATAGATGTATATATGGTTTTTCCAGTAGTCATGTATGGATGTGAGAGTTGGACCTTAAAGAAAGCTGAGCACCAAAGAATTTATGCTTTTCAACTGTGGCATTAGAGAAGACTATTGAGAGTCCCTTGGATTGCAAGGAGATCAAACCAGTCAATCCTAAAGGAAAACAACCCTGAATATTCATTGGAAGGACTGATAGTAAAGCTCCAATTCTTTGGCCACCTGATGCGAAGAACAGACTCATTAGAAAAGACCCTGATGCTGGGAAAGATTGAAGGCAGGAGAGGCAGGGGGTGACAGAGCATGAGATAGTTGGATGGCATCACCCACTCAATGGACATGAGTTTGAGCTAGCTCCGGGAGATGGTGAAGGAGAAGGAAGCCTGGTGTGCTGCAGTCCATGGGGTTGGAAAGAGTTGGACATACTGAGCAACTGAACTGACCTAATATACATATATAATTAATTTTTGGATATTGATTAGGTTAAAATTCTGATTAAACATACACAAACTCTTTCACTTTATCTACCTGAAAATTTATTATTACTGTTAAATGAAATATTGGACAATAGAAAAAAATGCTTATTTATTTGGCAGTTGATCCTGAGAGATGGAAAGAATTGGATTCTTAGTAAAAGTTCACATTTTAAAAATGTCAACGAAACAGAAAAAAAACCAGGAGTACTCTAAGATTTATTCATTCAAAAACAGTAAAATGGTTGGATATCAAATTCAATGACCAGAGAATAAAGCAAAATAAGCAGTTTCAATAATTTGCTTCAGTGGAGACATTATTCTCCTTATTTTAGACATCAGCTTCTACCAGGCTTCCATCACGCCATCCTTTTTTTTCACACATTCATACTCTATCTGCTTTTTGTATATATGTATATATATATATTTACTTGCTTGTTGACTATCATCTCCATTAGACTTTAAGTGCCATACGGCCTGGATCTCTTTTATTTATTTATTTAAGTATAGCTGATTAAAAAATGTTTCAGGTGTACAGCAAAGTGATTTAGTTATACACATACGCACATTATCAGATCATTTTCCATGATAAAGCATTACAAGGTATTGAATATTATTCTCTGTGCTGTACAGTCCTGTGCTTAGTTGCTCAGTCATGTCCTCTGCCCAAGGGGATTCTCCAGGCAAGAATACTGGAGCGGGTCCCTATGCCCTCCTCCAGGGGATCCTCCCAACCCAGATATTGAACTCAGGTCTCCCACACTGCAGGCAGATGCTTTACCGACTGAGCCACCAGGGAAACCCAGGAATACTGGAAAGGGTAAGCCTATCCCTTCTCCAGGGAATCTTCCTGACTCAGAAATCAAGCTGGGATCTCCTGCATTGCAGGTGGATTCTTTACTAGCTGAGCTTCCAGGGGAAGTAGGTTCTTGTTTATTTTATGTATAGACACGACTGAGTGACTTCACTTTCGCTTTTCACTTTCATGCATTGGAGAAGGAAATGGCAACCTACTCCAGTATTCTTGCCTGGAGAATCCCAGGGACAGGGGAGCCTGGTGGGCTGCCATCTATGGGGTCGCACAGAGTCGGACACGACTGAAGCGACTTAGCAGCAGCAGCAGTGGTATATAGTCTGTTAACCCCAAATTCTTAATTTAACTCCCTTCCCTTTGGTAACATGTTTGGTTTTTATGAGTTTGTATTTTGTAAATAAGTTCATTTGTATCATTTTTTTTGAGATGATACATATAAGTGATATCATATTACATTTGTCTTTCTCTGATTTACATCTCTTAGTGTGATAATCTCTGGGTCCATCCATGTTGCTGAAAATGGCATTATTTCATTTTTGTGGCCTAGCAATATTCCATTGTATAAATATATCACATCTCCTTTATCCATTCATCTGTCACTGAACCCTTAGGTTGCTTCTATGTCTTGACTATTGTGAATAGTGATGCCGTGAACAATGGGATGTATGTATCTTTTCCAATTAGAGTTTTTATCTCTTCCAGATATAGAGCAAGGATCTCTTTTATTTTACTCACTGATGTGATTTCAGCATCTCATCTAGAGGTAAGGCATAGATTTTTGTCTGCTTTTTTCATATGCTGTATTTGTTGTTGTTATTTATTCACTGTCATGTTTGACTGTATGCAACCCAAAGAACTGAAGAAGATCAGGCTCCTCTTTCCTTCACTGTCTCCCAGAGTTTGCTCAAATTCATGTCTATTGAGTTGGTAATGCTATCTGACCATCTCATCCTCTGCCACCCTTTCTCATTTTGCCTTCAATATTTCCCAGCATCAGGGTCTTTTCCAATGAGTTGGTACTTCACGTTAGGTGGCCAAAGTATGGGAGCTTCAATTTCAGCATCAGTCCTTCCAATGAAACTGTGGGTTTCTTTTGCTTTAGGACTGACTAATTTGATCTTGCAGTCCAAGGGACTCTCAAGAGTTTTCTCCAGTACCACAGTTTGAAAGCATCAATTCTTCGATGTTCAGCCTTTATGGTCCAACTCTCACATCTGTATATGACTGCTGGAAAAACCATAGTTTTGACTATATGGACCTTTGTCAGCAAAGTGATGTCTCTGCTTTTTAATATGCTGTCTAGGTTTGTCATAGCTTTCCTTCCAAGGAACAAGCATCTTGTAATTTCATGGCTACAGTCATGGTCCACAGTGATTTTGGAGCCCAAGAAGATAAAATCTGTCACTGTTTGTACCTCTTCCCCTTCTGCCATGAAGTGATGTGACCAGTTGCTATTATCTTTTTTATAACGTTGAGGAGTTTTAAGCCAGCTTTTTCACTCTCCTCTTTCACCCTCATCAAGAGGCTCTTTAGTTCCTCTTCACTTTCTATCATTAGACGGGTATCATCTGGATATCTGAGGTAGTTGATATTTCTCCCAGCAATCTTGATTCCAGGTTGTCATTCATCCAGCCAAGCATTTTGCATGATGTATTCTGTATAGAAGTTGAATAAGCAGGGTAACAATATATAGCCTTGACGTACTCCTTTCCTACTTTTGAACCGGTTTTTCCAAGTCTGGTTCTAACTGCTGCTTCTTGACCTACATATAGGTTTCTCAGGAGACAGGTAAGATAGTCTGGTATAATTTTCCACAGTTTGCTGTGAGCCACACAGTCAACGGCTTTAGTGAAGTCAATGAAGCAAAAGTAGATATTTTTCTGAAATTCCCTTGCTTTCTCTATGATTCAGTGGAGGTTGGCAATTTGATCGCTGGTTCCTCTGCCTTTCCTAAACCCAGCTTGTACATCTGAAAGTTGTCAGTTCACATACTGTTGAAGCCTAGCTTGGAGAATTTTGAGCATTACTTTGCTAGAGTGTGAAATGAGTGCAACTGTGCAGTGGTTTGAACATTCTTTGGTTCAAACTTTGTTCATTCTTTGGTATTGTCCTTCTTTGGGATTGGAATGAAAACTGACCTTTTTCCAGTCCTGTGGCCATTGCCGAGTTTTTCAAATTTACTAGCATATTGAGTGCAGCACTCAATATGCCCTGCTTACTGATAAAAGGAAAAAGTTCACAAGGTCTTACATATTGTCCAGTGCTCTTGAGAGAATCTCAAGGAAGGGATGGGGAAAAACAAGTGATGGCTCTTTCTGGACACAGAATTTTTATGTCACCACTTGGTATTTTCTGTATTCCTGGAAATATTATACGCTGGCATGGTGGGCATAACTATAACAATTTTCCTATTTAACAGTTTTCTATGAGGAAGAAACTCCAATTATTTGGTAATGATAGGATAGATTTTCTAAGAATACACTCATCTATTTACAGTCATATTTGGCACTAATGCCAGGTAATAGATGAGAAACCTAATTAAAATTAATCAATCCTTAAAAATATGCCCACATTATCAACAATTATTGCTCATTTGTGTCTCAATAATAATATGACTTGAAATCGTAACTTGGAGTAAAAAAACAAAAAAACAAACAAACAAACAAACAGCACACACTTGTCTTTTCCTCCCTCTCTTTGTACATTTGAACTTTTCTAAATATGGGCCTCCCTGGTGACTCAGTGGTAAAGAGTCCACCTGCCAGTGCAGGAGACACAGGAGATGCGGGTTCAATCCCTGGGTCAGGAACATCCCCTGGAGGAGGAAATGGCAACACATTCCAGTATTTTTGCCTGGAAAATTCCATGGAGAGAGAAAAACGCTGGGCTATAGTCCAGGGGATTCAAAGAGCCGGGCACAACTGATCTGAGAGAGAGATGCTACAGACTGCTTTTCTATATTTTAACTTTAATGATCATTTCTGTTCTGTACCAACGTGTCTAGAATTGAGGAAGTAAGTGACAGAAATGTGAATGGGGGAAATCGAATGAGAAAGGAAGAAAAACGAAAATGAATGTCTTTCCTAAAAAGAAACCAGCAGAATAATTTCAGTCCTTTTACTAAATGATGGACTATTTGCCTTCATAATCCCATCTTTACCCTAGCTACCTGATTCACTCATGCCCATGAACATTTTTTTTAAATGAAAGAAAAATGCATGTATATTTATATACACCAAGTCAAGTTATGTTGATGTTTTCCTTTCTTCATTTCTGTAACTGATTTTGGCACCTTAATACAATGATGATAGCAAGCAAATCTTATACAGTAACCTAGTTAGGATTCCTACAATAAATAATTCCCATATCCATCACTTTTAAAGCATCATTGCAAAGAGTAGAGTGCAGCAATGTGCCCTTATGTTTCTTATTTCCCAGATCAATCTGTTTTTCTTAATTTTAATTTATAATCAGCACAACTGAAGCTTCCTAACCATATCAGACATGCCAATCCTTTCAGAAGCAAATCTGATTTAACATCAAGGAGCCTGGCTTATGTTCACGGAGGAGGAGGTTTTTTCCTCACTGCTCCCCAGAAGTTTCTGGCTGGGACTTAACATTTACCCAGCTGACATCCAAACCTATTTCCTAATACTTGGTAGACAAAAATCTCTCTCAGTTGAGCCAAATAATCTACCATCTGGTCAGCATAGGAGAGGGTTTGCCCAAGCAGGTGACTGGAATTTCTTACTTGTAGTTTTGGTGAAGAGGAAAAGAAATAAAAGGAAATTGCTGTTAAAAAAAAGTCTGGAATAAAACAGAAGCTGCTTCACTGAAGGCAGAGATGTATTTACCGTAAACTTTTAAAGAGAGGTATGGAGAGGAATATAATATAGGCTTATTGTTCTATTTTGATTTGCATCTCAGAACAGTTTAATCTAACAGACAAACACCACTGATCCTATCTTAAGGGATATACAATTTTCCAAGGGATATCCAATTTTAAGGGATATACAATAAGCACTGTGTGGGTATTTTTGGCCTATAAAAGAGATAGCGGATGAGCTTCCCTTACTAGCTACAAGCTGGAGCCTGTGTCAGGCTTCACTAGGCACACAAGGCTCTGATTTTGTATCATTAAAGACTCATTATCTCTTTTAACTTCTGTTGAAAGCATTCATCCATAACTCTTGCTACTACTGAAACAATAGAGTCTCCTAGCTCAGTTATAATCCTTTTTTTTTTTTTTTTTTTTTTGCCAGCTTAAACAGCCTTTAAAGGATGGATTGGCTTTCACAATGCAGACACAAAAAGCTTGTGCTCAGGAAAATATAAAAGATTATTTTTGTAACTTCAGTTTTAAAGAGTGGAAGAAAAAAAAAAAGCATCCGATGCAAGTTTCTCAGAGCTGGGAATCTGAGCATACCTGAATGCTAAATTCCTATTGGGGGAAACATTACTTTTTCCAAAGGAGAATGACATGTCTTACTTATGGTTAATTTCAAAGAGAAAAATACTTTAATAAGAATGAAACAGGCTTGGTGTATTGATCTTTCCAATTTGTTTGGTATTAATATATATTTGGCAGGGAGCTAAACTCTCCATTGAATTCAACAGTGGATTATATGAACAGTAATTTCTATATTTACCCGCTTTGTTTACACTTTCATTATACCTCTACCGCATTATCTGATGCCTTCATACAGTTTTCAATCTTATAGCCACTTTAATCTCCTCTTGCACTCAGCATATCTGAGTGAGTTTGTTGGCATAAGGGAATTTTGAAGGTTATATTACAGTACATGAATCAACGGAAAATGAAATGCACTGGAGACACGATCAGCCAGTTTTAATTCATTGCAGAAAGTTATAGATACCAAAATGCATTTAATGTAATCTGATCTCTTTATTCAGTCCTGAATTTATGAGCAATTCACCAGGAGTCAAATGACAACTTTGTTTTAAAAATAGTAGTCTATATCGAATGCTACTCTAATATATCTCTGACATATTTACATTTAAAAAGTAGGGGAAAGTAGAATCTTTGAACATAAATTTCTCTTTTCATAGAAAAGCAAAGCCTCAAAAAGATGATGCTTTTGTTCATTAATTATCTGTTGTTGTAATGTAGGTCAGTTTGATGAAAACAGTTAAATAAATCCAGTTCATCAGTACAGCTGGTAAACAGATTAGAAGCCCCCCACATTACTGAGCATTTCATTTTAAAAAGGAGGCAAATAGCATCATTGTGTTCAGGTATAATGAAAACATTTTATGTAAGCAAGCCTACTCTTTGCCTAGAATGATCAAATGTTCTCGGTTCAGGATGGTCAACAAGAAGACATGAACAGTGGCTTTTCAGACAATTTCTGTACCAGCAACACAGATAGATGTTAAATTTTGGTCAGTTATTTTTTGGTTATAAGATGTGATCCTTCATTTGGGGTGCTAAGTTGTTTTGGTAATGATGACCTCCTCAAAATTACTTGTCTTACCTGAGAATTTCTCATATTTCTTATATTTGAGAAATCTCCTTTTCTCACACATCATAGCCCTGGAATTTAGGTTGAAGGGCAAATGTGGGAATACTACTTGCTATTTTTATTTCAACACACAGAATTTGTAATCTGTTCCAAAACCAACAAAATTTCTCTTTTGTGTCTCTGAAAGTTTCATATTATTTATGTTGAAAAGTTATATAGTTTTACAAAGCCCAAGGAAATAACATAGCTTTTTGTAACTAGTACATTGATAGTATCTTAGCTTATTAGATGCCAAAATTATGATCACTATTATAAAAATAATGGATATTACTTATAGAAGCTATGAATATTTTATATATTATGCTTCTATTAGTTATAAATAAAATTGTATAAATAATAAATATTTTTATTAAGTATGTACAATAGAATGTTAGGTTTCACCATAAATATTACGTAATAATAACAACATTTAGATGGAGGCCTTTCTGAGTGATTAGTTTGACAGATAATTTTGTAGCTAGAACTAAATTATATATCACTTTAGAATTACATTTATGATAAATATTTTCCTCCTGCTGCTGCTGCTAAGTCGCTTCAGTTGTGTCCAACTCTGTGCGACCCCATAGACGGCAGCCCATCAGACTCCCGCGTCCCTGGGATTCTCCAGGCAAGAACACGAGTGGATTACCATTTCCTTCTCCAGTGCATGAAAGTGAAAAATGAAAGTGAAGTCACTGAGTTGTCTAACAATAGTCAAATCTCTGCTGCTGCTGCTGCTGCTAAGTCGCTTCAGTCGTGTCTGACTCTGTGTGACCCCACAGACGGAAGTCAAATCTCTAGTTCTTATTTAATAGGTGTAAATTTTTATTGAGAATATGTCAAACCAAAAATGCACTTTTTTGAAATTCCTTTATTTATTTGGTTTATCTTACTCTGAGAAAATAATGAAATACTACTACATTTCTTTTATATTGCTTTCAAAAGTAGATCATAGAGATGAGAGAAGAGAGAAATGAGTTAACATATTGAAAGGGAAATTAATTTTAGAATCCATGGCCAGATGCCCTAGAATTTCTGGTTCAAAGAAATCAGGAGTAAAAACAATTTATGAGAATCATCTACCAATGGTGTGTCCAAATAGAACTATATCCCCAGAGGGAAAGCTTGATCCAATCCAGTTCAAATGAAGTAAGAAAAAGGATTTCCACCATTTCCTTTGAAAGGGTGATTTTTCCAGAGTCTAACAAACATCAGTGTTAGAAAATACCTCTTCATACGCAGTGTTGAGTATTCCCTTACTCGATTGCTCCACTTCTGTGTTCCTTTCAAAAAATGAGTGACTAAGTCATACCCTTCCTCAGTTTCCACTTATTCAAGCTACATTTAATTATGTATTTTTTTCATTATGATTCAATTCCGCTAATCAAAAATATTTATTTTTCTCATTAAAAAAATTTTTTTTGGTAAATCTGTAGCAAAATAGTGTTTTAACTATACGCTTTTATAAGTGGTGTGAAGAAAGTCTTTTCTAGCTTGTGAACATAATCTCTAATAATGTAGCCCAATTTAGGATGCTCAAGAAAATCGTTACTGAGAGCTTTTCAGTTCTAATTTGTTGCATCTCTTCCTGTTGAATATGCACATATTTTGACTTTTTTTAGGGTAAATCTCAAGTGATCTTTATTTCTTCTACCTGTGTGACTTGTTTCAGTTATGCCAGATTTGCCAATTAGAATAAGTTTATATATATATATATAGTTTATCTTCCCTCCTCTGAGTGCCCTTTCACTATCTTGGTAACTGTTTTAATTATATTTAAACCACAAAAGTGAGCACAGCAAAAATATAACACACTTAGAAAATGAAATCATTAGCATCATTTTTGGGGACATAGTCAAAGTAAAATTAATGATTGATTTAAATTATTTCTTTTTGATGTTAATGGAAGCTTGGGACGAAATGGCAAAGTCATATTTGACATAAAAGTTGATTTTCTTTCACTTTTAGGGGAGAGGAATGGTGGCGGTGCTGGAGTAAATTGAGTGAGAACACCTAAGGTTTAGTGATTAGAAGCCATGAGAACGGCGTCTTAAACAACACTTTGGAGGAGGCTATGCTCTCCGTTTAGGAGCAAAGATGCAGAACATTGAAATGAGCACTTATAGGAGACGAATCCCTATGGTTCACTTATACCATTCTAAATGCTGTATCAATAATCTCCAACTCTCTTGGCAGCTTCTTTTCCACCCATTCAGAGTTGACTTTGAAGGGATTAAAATTTTATTCATTCTAGGAAACTTCAAATTTTAACAAGACTTTGCAGGAAAAAAGGCTTCAAGGTTTCAGGTGTGCAGAAGACATTTTTAAACATGATGCTCTTCACACACATAATTTCAGGGTTCTTACAGATGGAGTAAATTTAACTAATCCATTCAAATTTCAGTTGTTTTCCAAATTTTCAAATCATCTAGATATAATAGAGAAATATTTTGTAGTTGTCAGAAGTGTGATAGAATTAATCAGGTGTATGAAACCAGTTACGCAAATTGGCAAGTATAAGGAAGCATTCTTTGGTTCCCCTACACTGCTAACATTGAGTCTTACTCATCTTAGTAGAAAAAGGTAGTTAAAAAAAAAAACTATGAAGATTAGCATTTAAAAAAATTATTATCTTATCTCAATAACCTTTGCCTTCTCCAACAATTTTTGTTTTGTACTCCTCTGCAATATGCTGTCTATGACACCTTTTAAATTTGTCACATGGGCAGTTATTTATCTGTCTTTTTGAAAACGTGAGACTGTTCTCTGGAATAAATGTTAAAAACAGTTATAATCTTGATGAGAGCAAATGAAGCAATGATTAGTTGTGATGATACTCATAAAAGAATAAATATTGCAATATTATGAATGCTAATACAACCTCTGGTCTTATACCACACTTTGAAATTTGATTTTGCCACTGATCAGTAATTGAATATAATCAAGTATTATTCCATTATATATATATTAATGTAAATACTTATAACTGTCTTGCATTTGAAAATTTGTTAAAAAAAAAAAACTATGAAGATTAGCATTTAAAAAAATTATTATCTTATCTCAATAACCTTTGCCTTCTCCAACAATTTTTGTTTTGTACTCCTCTGCAATATGCTGTCTATGACACCTTTTAAATTTGTCACATGGGCAGTTATTTATCTGTCTTTTTGAAAACGTGAGACTGTTCTCTGGAATAAATGTTAAAAACAGTTATAATCTTGATGAGAGCAAATGAAGCAATGATTAGTTGTGATGATACTCATAAAAGAATAAATATTGCAATATTATGAATGCTAATACAACCTCTGGTCTTATACCACACTTTGAAATTTGATTTTGCCACTGATCAGTAATTGAATATAATCAAGTATTATTCCATTATATATATATTAATGTAAATACTTATAACTGTCTTGCATTTGAAAATTTGCCATCTAACTATGTCACCAATATTATCATACAGTACAGAAAGGAAAAGAAAAAATGAATAGAGATATCGAACAGAAAGTGAAAACTCTTAGTGTAGAGGCTGAAGGTTAGGGGCAAAGGTGTGGAAAGGGAAGCTAGGATAAAAAATGATGCCTACTAATTCATATAGCAACTGCATGCATCCATTTGAGATCATGCAAACACATGAAAAAAGTTAAATGACCAAATCCAATTATATGCATCAATTCTATCTTCAGCAATTAACATTCTTTTGTAAACTGTAATTTTGGCCACTTGTGCGTACCAACCCTTAATTGTCAGTAATTCTCTAGGTTTCTAGTATTTTGTAATGAGATATTTAGCACACAACACTGCTGCTGCCAACTATTTACATTGTAGAACTGAATTACCAAATAGATGTAAAAAAAATCAAAGGAGGCAGCCACTTGTGGCATTCTTAAGTATTTTACTCTTTTATTGTTATTTAAATAATCCAAATTTTTGACAGAATCAGTGATAATCATGAGTCTTGGGGCCACATTTACTATTTTTCTTGCCAGGTAACAACATAATCAAGAATTGCAGAAAGCTCTTTCTTTGATTAAATGATACAGATATAAAGAAGGACCGTCAGGGCTACTTCTGGTGGTAATTTACTAAACCCTCCATTTTACTTAGAAACATAATTTTTAATAAACAGTGGGGATAGAGACTTGCCATAATAACATATAAACTAATCTTTCAGAAATGTCTGTGTGAACTTCCTAAAGGATACAGACTTGACCATTGTTTTCTATGTAGTCAAGACAGTGGGTTGGTGACATCATTTAGGAATTGCTAATGTCATGTGGAATCCAGGATGGGCACGATTGAGAAGACTCCCTAGATTTTTTCACTTTTTTTTTTTTTAAAGGAAGCCATTGGGAATCTTTAATGCATGTTATTAAGTGAAAGTAGCCAATCTGAAAAGGCTACACATATTGTATGATACCAACAATATGACATTCTGGAAAAGGCAAATTACGGTGACAACAAAAAGATCAGGGGGTTGTCAGAGTTAGGGTAAATGTGGGAAAATGAGTAGGCAGAGCACAGAGGATTCTTAGGGCAGTGAAAATACTCTGTAAGATATTATGATAAGTACATGTCATAGTACTTTGGTTCAAGCCTGTAGAGTGTGCAACACCAAGAGTGAACCCTAAGGTAAAACCATGGATTTGAGGTGATTATAATATGCCAATATAGATTCATCCTGGGTAAAAGATAAAATGCACCATTTGGTGACTGTATGAGCTGTATATTGTCACTGTATATTGTCACTACTTATTTAACTTATATGCAGAGTACATCATGAGAAATGCTGGGCTGGATGAAGCACAAGCTAGAATCAAGATTTCTGGGAGAAATATCAATAACCTCAGATATTCAAATGACACCACCCTTATGGCAGAAAATGAAGAAGAACTAAAGAGCCTCTTGATGAAAGTGAAAGAGGAGAGTGAAAAAGTGGCTTAAAGCTCAACATTCAGAAAACGAAGATCATGGCATCCGGTCCCATCACTTCATGGGAAATAGATGGGGAAACAGTGGAAACCGTGGCAGATTTTATTTTCTTGGGCTCCAAAATCACTGCAGATGGTGACTGCAGCCATGAAATTAAAAGACGCTTACTCCTTGGAAGGAAAGTTATGACCAGCCTAGATAGCATATTAAAAAGCAAAGATATTACTCTGCCAACAAAGGTCCATCTAGTCAAAGCTATGGTTTTTCCAGTAAGTCATGTATGGATGTGAGAGTTGGACTATAAAGAAAGCTGAGTGCAAAAGAATTGATGCTTTTGAACTGTGGTGTTGGAGAAGACTCTTGAGAGTCCCTTGGACTGCAAGGAGATCCAACCAGTCCATCCTAAAGGAGATCAATCCTGAGTGTTCATTGGAAGGACTGATGCTGAAGCTGAAACTCCAATACTTTGGCCATCTGACATGAAGAGCTGATTCATTTGAAAAGACCC
>SJYX01020006.1:545195-557818 GCA_006410675.1 Oreotragus oreotragus
GCCACAGCAATCAGAGCAGAAAAAGAAATAAAAGGAATCCAAATTGGAAAAGAAGAAGTAAAACTCTCACTGTTTGCAGATGACATGATCCTCTACATAGAAAACCCTAAAGACTCCACCAGAAAATTACTAGAGCTAATCAATGAATATAGTAAAGTTGCAGGATATAAAATCAACACAGAGAAATCCCTTGCATTCCTATACACTAATAATGAGAAAGTAGAAAACGAAATTAAGGAAACAATTCCATTCACCAATGCAATGAAAAGAATAAAATACTTAGGAATATATCTACCTAAAGAAACTAAAGACCTATATATAGAAAACTATAAAACACTGATGAAAGAAATCAAAGAGGACACTAATAGATGGAGACATATGCCATGTTCGTGGATTGGAAGAATAAATGTAAGCTATTTTGAAATGAATAGTTTCTCCTCTTATTTCTTTTATCATTTGACCAACATTTATCTCCTGTTATTTTAGGACTGCTAACTTGAAAAAACTTAAAAATTCTGTTTCCTAATCTCTCTTTGGAATGCTTTTGAATTTGATCTTGTTTAGCAGTTCTCACAATGTTCCATTTAGTTCATGAATATCCCAAGATCTTTCAGAAATCTTAAAAATCAGAAATTTCAGAATTCTGCCCACCCTATTCTTTTTTTTCTTATTGCATATTCATTTGAATTTAGAATATCTTCCAATGTATGTTGTCATTTTAATTTATTTTTTAGTTCTAATTAGCCTTCTATTTAGTCCATTCCTGTATGGATATTCATCATCTTATGTCTAAAACTAAACCTTTTCATCCCAAAATGTTCCTGTGCCCTCTTTGTTCTCTTAGAAAATGATGTCACTATCTACAAAGTCTCCATTGCTGTTGAATTTGCAGCATCCTCAGGGTTTCCCTGGTGGCACAGACAATAAAGATCTACCTGCAATGCAGGACACTCAGGACTGATCCCTGAGTTGGGAAGATCCCTGGAGAAAGAAATGGCAACATTTCTGCCCATTTGTACTCCTGCCTGGGGAATTCCATGAACAGAGGAGCTTGACAGGCTACAGTCCATGGGGTTGCAAAGAGTTGGATATGACTGAGCAAGTAACGTATACACTCAGCCCCATTTTTTTTCTTATTCCTCATCCAATAATTTACCATCCTCAATGCTATAGTGTCACCTTATACTTCGTAATACCATGTGCCATCACTTCTGGAGGTATAGTCTTTATAATGTGAGAGGAGTCCAGAAGGTTGAGGATGCCTACAAGAACAGTGATTGGCATCTCGTTTCTCAGTTGGTCATTTGGCTGGACAACTGACTTGTTCATTTGCCCAGCATCTATCTGGGCAGGACGAAAACCACGAGAGTGAAAGAGATGACAGCCCAGAGCAAAGGAACAGAGATGGAGTGGCCTCTGTCATACACAAAGGTGTGTGAGTTCCCCAAAGATCAATGGGGAGTCCCAGAGGCCCGGAGCTTGTGTCAAAAGCCTCTGAAAGAAGCTCTATAGTTTTTGCTGGGGATAGGAGCTGGAATGTTTGGAAGAAATTCAGCTGGATCTGCTTTAATGCCTGCACGCAGAGATCCAAAGCCAGAAAAACAGAGATAGGCAACCTGGAAAGATGCCCATAGAATTAGGCCTGGAAAATAGAAAGTGAGAGAAGTTATGTCTCAGGGTGGAGCATGTGTCCTAGAGTAGGTCATGAAGACCTCCAGCCCCTCCAACAAGGTCAAGGAGAAGAAAGAAGAATTAGAAAAGGAAACCTGCCCTTTCCTTCTTGAGATCTCTGCAGCCATAAACCTTAGCTACATGAATATTTAAGTGTGGTTAAAAAAATAGCTTTCAAGAAACTACTGGCTGAAAATGAAGTTACAGCTTTAATAACTGGAAGTGTTTGAAATCTGCTAAGATGTGGTTTAGTACACGTCTACAGGATAGGGCAATTTGACATACTGAAAAGGACAATGGTTTGAGAAAAAGAAAAATGATGTCCTGTCTTTACTCCACCAAGTGAGACAATTCCACAAACCACTTAGCTATCACTTACCATATTGTGTGGCATTTCTATTTACAAATCTATTTTCCTCCTAGGGCACCTGTTATCCCTAAAACCTTGCATTTCTTGCATACTCAAAGGCATGTGTTAATGTAGGAATGTAGGAATATATACACGAACAAATGTGTTCAAAGCAGGTACACAGGCAGATATGAAATCCTCATTAAGGAAAAGAATTAGACAAAAATAATCAACTGTATCCCTATTGGACAGGTTCCATTTAAATACTGATACATGTATATTCATCACTAATAATTCATAACAAGCTGCCCATTTGTACTCCATCCCACTCCCCTTTCCATCCTGGCCTCTCTCTCTTTTAATATAAATTCTTCCACCCCACAAAAGACATAGGATTGCTATTGTATTTTAAATACCTCTTGTGTTTTTTGTCTATTGACTGGCTAGTTCTGTATAATAACTGCTATTTAGAAACTCAGATGATTATGTAAACTTTGAATTTAAAAAGGCCATCATTTTTGCTGGGTCATCATTTTTTCTTCTCCGCGTTTTATAATGCAAGACTCTCAAATCATCTGGTGTAGTTGCTTTAACAAGTTTTGAAACTGCAAAGGTGAACTTTTCAAGGTTTTAGACCCTTGCCCATGTGAGCCTCTTTCAGAAGATTGAGAATATGCTGCTTTTATTCTTTAAAAAAAAATAGTACTTTTCATTGCTTTCTGCTTTGGAGTTGCAAACCAATACTGCCATCCACTGTTCCTTTGGATAATCTTTTTCCCACAGTTCTTGCCAAGATGTTTTGTGAAGAAAAACCTGACAACAGAATTAAATTCTTTGAAAGGATGGGGAGTTTGTTACTTTCCAGCAAGGACTGCACTGAAGATCATAAAGGAATTGAACATCATGACATATTCATTTTGCAAATGCCTTGATGGAGAAGACACAGTCTCAAAATGTGAACAAGTAAATGAGCAGTTTATAGAGTCAACTTCTTCCTGGACATCACAGGAGGGAAAAAAAATCACCTCGTGCCTCTTTGATCATTCTTTAACTTTGCTTCATGTGGCTCCCCAGGCTCAAGGTTATTTCTCATTGCAGAAATATTTTAATGTTTATGGAAGGAAGCCAGTCTTTTCCTCCAAGCCAGAAATCAAGGTTCTCTGTTTGTCTTATACTACTCTCAGAGAAGCCCTCCAACTGCTTATGAGCAGAGCATGAATTCCTAATGTCTAACACTTCTAACTGATTTGATTCCATCTTGTTCTGCTCCACAGGTAATGCATTTGTATTATGCATCTCCTTTTAGCCTTACCTTTTCTTTCTTTGGAAAGCCTATTTGGCTCAGTGGTAAATAATCTGTCTGCCACTGCATGAGATGCCAGAGACGCGAGTTCGATCCCTGGGTTGGGAAGATCCCCTGGAGGAGGAAATGGCAAGCTGGCAGGCTACAGTTACGGGGTCGCAAAGAGTCAGACACACTTGAGTGCATACTACTCTCTTCAGTTGTTTTCAACAAATACATTCATAACTAATTTTATGAGGAATTCTTTATTTTCCTCTCATGTGAAACAGAAAGGATCCCTCCAGTAATTTAGACATAATCAAGGACCAAAAATTTAAGGCTGATAATGTCATTGCTGAAAGACTTTGAGGTGACTCAGTCCAATTCCCTGACTCTAGACCCAGAGAGGAGAATTAAAACATCTAAAGCTATGGAGTCAGTGACAGCACAGCCAGTGGCAGAACCCAGTCTCTCAACACTAGTCAGAGCCTTTTTCTTGCAAAATGCTCCTTGTAGAAGTACAGTCCATCTCTTCATCCCTGGGTTATAGGACCTCGTCAGTGGCTTAAAAAAAATAACATAAGCTTCTTTGAAGGCATCTCTGTTCTTCTGTGCCCTCATATTCCTCTCAACTTCCAGAAAAGTAGCAAGATGTCTAGGTTGAAAAAGAGTTCATGACGTGGCATCCTTTCTTCCTTTCAGTCAGAAGAGGAAAAGGCACGTGAACATGGTAGCCTGGAAAGAATAAAGAGGAGGATTGACCGTCTCTTGGTCTTATTTCAGTAAGAGGACAATTAAATATTAGTTTAGTTATCTCAACTTATAGCTCCTACATCAGGAGACCTCAGTTCCTTCATTCACACAAGTACCATTTACATCTGAACCATTCTTTGGATCTGTGTGGTCATAGTGCATTAGTATCTCTTGAAATAGCCCTAAAGCAGGTCACATGGTGATAATGGAGAATTGAGTGGCTGTCTCAATGTTTTTTCAATGCTATTCATTCAGCAACCACAACCTGCTTGAAAGGACATACCAATATGTGATGCCTTTTCCTATCAGATTTAAATCCAATGGGGGTGCTGGCACTTTTTACTTTATGGATTGACATTGTGTGTGGGTGAGGTTGAACTGTACAGGGGTTTACTGCAGAAAAAGATGGTGCTGGAATGTTTTAAGAAAAATAATTTCTTTTTCTAATAATATATATTTTTTCTAAATAAATGATTCTCAAAGATAAAAGTGATAGAAAAGCTAGTGCAAGCTGGTAGGTAAAAAGTACACTGAGAGAAGGGCCATCAGTTCAGCTGTTCAGTCATGCCTGACTCTGCAGCCCCATGGACTGCAGCATGCCAGGCTCCCCTCTCCTTCACCATCTCCTGGAGCTTGCTCAAACTCATGTCCACTGAGTCAGTGATGCCACTCAACCATCTCATCCTCTGTCGTCCCCTTCTCCTTCAGCCTTCAGTCTTTCCCAGCATCAGGATCTTTTCAAATGAGTCAGTTCTTTGCATCAGGTAGCCGAAGTATTGTAGCTTCAGCTTCAGTGTCAGTCCTTCCAATGAATATTTAGGACTGATTTCCTTTAGGATTGACTGGTTTGATCTCCTTGTTGACCAAAGGACTCTCAAGAGTCTTCTCCAACACCACAGTTCAAAAGCATCAATTCTTTGGCGTTCAGCTTTCTTTATAGTCCAACTCTCACATCCATACATGACTACTGGAAAAACCATACCTTTGGCAAAATGAACCTTTGTTGGCAAAGTAATGTCTCTGCTTTTTAATATGCTGTCTAGGGTGGTCATAACTTTTCTTCCAAGAAGCAAGCATCTTTTAATTTCATGGCTGCAGTCACCATCTGCAGTGATTTTGGAGCTGAAGAAAATAAAGTCTGTCACTGTTTCCATTGTTTCCCCATCTATTTGCCATGAAGTGATGAGACCAGATGCCATGATCTTAGAAAAGGACCATAGTGGGCAGGAAAGGAACTGAGAAGTTTAATTATAAGATGAAAAATCATAACAAAATGACTCTTTATCAAAATTATACATAATAAGTATCATGTTAAGAATTAGAAATATCTTATTCTTCATGATGTTCTGGATGTAATTATGAGTATACCCCTTTTTCAGATGAATAAACTAAAACTGGAAGAATAAGGGACTTCCCTGAGGTCACTTAGCAAATAACAGCCAACATGAGGAATAAGTCCAGGTGTGTCTGAATAGAAAGCTTGTAGAATCCAGGTGTGTCTGAATAGAAAGCTTGTAGAGGAAAGTAAGCTTAAGGCATCTACTGGAAATAAGAAGTTTATTTACTTGCCTGAAGTGGAAAATTCATAAAGAATATTGGGACAAGAACACAGAAAGAGAGAAACTCTGAATACTAGGTTGAATAAGAAATCATTGGTATTCTTAAGTGTTAAGGAGGAGTCATCAAAATTGTGTTTTAGAAAAAAAGTATCTGGTAGTCATGCGCAAAGTAGACATTGCAAACCAGACCAATTTGAGAGCTATTCCAATAGCCCAGGAATGATGATAATGGGAAGATAAAAATAAACAATTTTTGTAAGGTGACCTTAAAGCAAAACACAAAATAACCAGATGTCAATAATTATTTTTTATCGGGGTACAGTTGCTTCACAATGCTATTTGTTTCTGCTGTACAAAGAAGTGAATCAGTATAGGTGTACATATACCCTTCTCCCTCTTAAACCTTCCTCCCACCCCACCCCCATCCCACCCATCTAGGTTACCACAGAGCANCAAAACACAAAATAACCAGATGTCAATAATTATTTTTTATCGGGGTACAGTTGCTTCACAATGCTATTTGTTTCTGCTGTACAAAGAAGTGAATCAGTATAGGTGTACATATACCCCTCTCCCTCTTAAACCTTCCTCCCACCCCACCCCCATCCCACCCATCTAGGTTACCACAGAGCACCGAGCTGAGCCCTGTACTATTCAGCAGGTTCCCGCTAGATATCTGCATTACTCATGGCAGTCACGTGTGTCAATCACAGTCTCCCAGTTCATCCCTTCCTCCCCGCATCTGTCCACACAACTATTCCCTACGTTTGCATCTCTATTCCTGCCCTTCAAACAGGTTCATCTGTTCCATTTTTCTAGACTCCACATACATACATTAATATACAATGTTTGTTTTTCTCTTTCTGACTAAACTTCATTCTGTATGACAAACTCTAGGTCCATCCACAACTCTACAAATGATCCAGCTTCATTTCTTTTTATTGCTAAGTAATACTCCATTTATATATACCACATCTTTATCTGTTCATCTGCTGATGGACATTTAGGTGTTTCCATGTCCTAGCTTTTGTGAATAGCGCTGCAACGAATATTGGGGTGCATGTGTATTTTTGAATTACAGTTTTCTCTGGATATATCCCCAGTAGTGAGATCGCTGGGACATGTGGTAGCTCTATTTTTAGTTTTTTTTTAAGGTACTTCCATACAGCTCTTCATAGTGACTGTGTCAACAATTTATGCATTCATTCATTTCATTAACATTTATCACTATTCTAAGGACTGGCCTCTTAAACTTCAATCAGGAACTTGTATTTTTAAATTGAACATTTTATTTGGAAATAATTATAGATTATTAGAATTATAGATTCATATGCAATTTTAAGAAACAGTACAGAGATATCTTGTGTACCCTTTATCCAGTTTCCCCTATTTTAAACATCTTGCAGAATTCTCATTTATATCATCACCACTATACTGACATTGGTATAGCCCACTGATCTTATTCAGATTTCCCCAGGTTAGGGTTTAAAATATTGTTTATAGGCACAGTATGTTCTTACTACACTCATTTAACTAGTTTCTATCTAAATCCTCACCATTTCCCTAGCTCACCACAAGGTGAGTCTAAGAACCTTATGATGCACCATGGACCAACTTGCTCATCACTCAGGTCCCAAGCAAACAGTGCTGAAACTATGCTTAAGACCTACTTCTCATGGTTAAAAACTGTCTGTCCTATCCTTCAACTGACTTTTGTCCATCCTGAAATTTGGGGGAACTTGTGAGGTATTTTTTCTTCCTTTCATTCCAGGAAACATAGTTTATTCATATACTGGAATGGCCCTCATTTTTAAAGAGCTGGGTATTCTCGGGATTAATATTCTTCTTTAACCTGCATGGATCTATTTGAAGACCTACAAGTGGGTCATGTGAGACCCATACATGTTATTTCTGACTCATGAACAGTGTGACTTTTGAGTTTCAATAGTCTTATTCCTTTCACTCCAGAATCTCATGATGCTGTGGGAAGCTTACCCTTCATTTTCTGTCCTTTTCATTCTTGTTTTGTGTCTACTTTTTATCCTTTCAGGATACCCAGGTTCTCATTTTACCTGCTCAGTGTCCCCTAAAACCTTTACAGGAGAAGGTCTGAGGATGTATTACATACTGTGTATATGGCCCATGCAGCTATCAAGGGGCTTCAAATGTGTGGGCATCAGCAGTGCTTTGGGGATGCCATTTAACTGGGGAGATCCAGGATGGCCTTCCTATGGGAAGTGGTACAATATAAAGAGCACTAGACGCTGAAAATGGGCTGCCTGGATTTGTACCCAGGCTTTGTGACTTACTGGCTGTGTGACACTGGGAAATTACTCACCATCACTGAGCAATTTCTACATTTGTAACATGTGAAAAGGAACAGTTCTTCACAGCACTGATTTAAGTATTAGATGAGATACTGCGACTAAAGCACATAGCTTTGTATTTGGCACACAGTAGGCATTCAACTATTGTTGGTGTTGATCAGTCACTAAGGCATGCCCGACTTTTGAGACCCCATGAACTGCAGCACACCAGGCTTCCCTGTCCTTCACTACCTCCCAGAGTTTGCTCAAACGCATGCCCTTTGAGTCAGTGATGCCATCCAATCATCTCATTCTCTGTTGCCCTCTTCTCTTTCCCTCAGTCTTTCCCAGTAGCAGGGTCTTTTCCAGAAAGTCAGCTCTTCACATCAGGTGGCCAAAATATTAGTAATATGATTCTAAAAGGTGTGACTATAAATGACATGTGGCATTCATTCTGCACCTATAGATCTTCTATCGATCTCCTAATGACTAGGTTAGTGTAAACACTGCCTTTTCTTATTTCCCAAATTTCTTCTCTATACCTCATATTTCATGTATTGCTAAATCATATGGCAAAATTATTAAAATGTTTGAATTTTGTGTTTAAAGACTAATAAAATGCATGTTTATGGAGGCTTTCTTATATCTATGTCATGCCACATAGATATCTATGTGTGTGTGTTTGGAAAAGGGGGAAGGGACAAGTGCAGTTTAACATATATTAATCAGGAATCTATATTTTGTTTGGAAATAATTAGAATCATTTGCAATGATGAGAAATAGCATAGAGATATCCTGTGTACTCCTTACCCAGTTTCATCCATTTTTAACATGTATTTTGTATAGTCTTATACTAACACGCTTTTTAAACTTAAATAATCTTTAAAATAACTCTTTGGAGCATGTATCAAATTCTGCAATACTTAGGAGAAGATAGCAAGACTCAGAGAGATTAAATAACTTGTTCAAGGCCTCAAGTCTAATCCCTGACAAGTCAAAAACAGAACACAATACTCTACACTATATCTCCCTGCTCTTCTAACTATACTGTGTGTTCCTGGAGGAGCTGTAGTAAAAAGAAATGATAGGTTAATAAATATGTTAATGCAATAATAAATTTAAGAATTTGGTGACTTTTTAAAAAAATAATTTTTAAAAACGTATTTTGAAGTGAGATTTCCAAGTCTACTTTTCCATTGCCAATTCCAGGAAAAGCCCAACTAAGGGCATTAAAATGAAATTAACTTTAAAAATGTTTACATTTGTATCTTTTGAAGTTGAGTTAAAATGATCTTAATAACTCAAAGTGCTTCTTTGATATCTCATTTCTTGCTTTGCATCTTGTAGTTAGGTAACAGTCACAAAATAATATTTTGAGAGAGAATGAAAATGGCAGAGCCAATGATTTGGTGATATTTAAGAGCACCAAAATATTTTCAGCACAGTGTTGATTCTCACCATATTTATCCTGTTTCCTTTTCCCAACCCTGCTAGAATTCTCTGCTAGCAATCAAGCTGGCCAAGATTACCAGTTGAAGCTTTAGGTAACAGTCACAAAATAATATTTTGAGAGAGAATGAAAATGGCAGAGCCAATGATTTGGTGATATTTAAGAGCACCAAAATATTTTCAGCACAGTGTTGATTCTCACCATATTTATCCTGTTTCCTTTTCCCAACCCTGCTAGAATTCTCTGCTAGCAATCAAGCTGGCCAAGATTACCAGTTGAAGCAATTGCTACCCCAGACTGAACTAATAGCTAGGCACAGTGCCCTCTGAATAAATGTTTGTCAAGGTCAGAGGGATTCTCAGTTTTGGGAGCAGAAATGTCCTGTGAAGGAAAAAAGGGTCGAGTCAGCAACAGTCAGCAGCAGTTCCGGAATCCATACCTCAAAGGATCCACCCCTATTTCAGTCACAAATCCAGTTTATCTAACTGTTGTTCAAGTCCTTCCTAATTCTGAAAAGTTATCAGCAGCTTTTTTCTGATAATTGATGCTTAGGCCTTAGGTTCTGATATGCAGTCTCTTTCCCCCTTGATATGGCTTTTGCTTGTGTGATCTCTGAATTTGTTTTATAAGTGACAGAAAATCACAGAAAATTGAATCATGTGGAAAGAGCTTATTGGATCATAGAATCCAAGATAATGTTGATCAGGGAACTTTAGACCCAATTGAGGACTCATTGGCTTCAACAGTAATATTTGAATTATTTACCAAATCTTGAATGTCAAACTTGAAGCCTTCTTAGTCTGTCTCTGAGATTTTTAGAAAACAGTAGACCTATGACGTTTTTCTTGTTATACTTAGCAAGCCTAATATAGTATTCTAATAAAAGGTAATTGATGGTCAGATACCACTATACTGTCATTGACAGGTTTCTGATTTGGAGCTCAAAGTTTTTGCTATTGAGTTTGAACGTGATTCATTCAAATTTAGTTTAACTAAAAACATAACATCAAATTTAGGCAATACTTTATAAAGATATTGAAAATAATTAAGAATCAAAACTCTATATCTGCTTCAATTATGTTTAGCCATGGATTATGTTTTAAAATAATAATAAATTCTTTTAGTCTTATATCTAGACTTCTGCCTCTTATTCTGAAAAATACTTGTAAGCACATTTGATTGTTATTTTAAAATGCTAAGTCCACAGATCATCCAGTTTTCTTAATATCTAGAAAACCTGAATTGTTAATGTATTCAGAACACATACAAGATAGTCTTCTTCCAAAATAATTACTTACCTTTGCAGATTCCTTTTCTTCTTTGTATGAGTGAGTGATAAAAATAGGATTAAAATTTTTTAGATATTGGTTTTATCAAATTTATGTGTAATATTCCTTCAGTTTTGAAGCATTTTCTAATTAAAAAAGACTTTTGTTATCACTGTACATTTCTCATCAACAATTTGTTTTCACATGAGCTGATTTTACCTACCAAATTTTCAAATTAAATAGTATATTTTAATAAATCTTTTAATTGAATCAGAAACATTACTCTATGGACTATAATAATAAAAGTAAAATGGAATATTTGTTTCCATACCAAATCTCCTACTGAGGACGACTAGAAAAGATAGATTAATTAAATGATTGTATGTTTAAGAACATCAGAGATTTGTCAAAATAATGAGGAATAAGGGAACTAAGAATATGGAGAGGGGAGAGCCATAGACTAGTGGGCTGATATTTTGCAGTTTCTTTTACTCTGGTTATATTTGCAGTCTATCTGCACAAGAAGCTGAGCTCTTGGGCTTTGCACAGGCAGGGAGTAGCTGCTGTCAGACTGAGAAGTCCACAGTGCATTTGGCAATTTTGCAGGACTGCATTAACAAAGCTGGAAACTCTTGAAACCTCAAATTCATGGTCAATTTTCCCCTTAACACTTATACTGAATTCTGAAATATGGGATGTGGAAAGATAAATAGCTAAGCAAAAAGCAGAGAAACAGTAGAGCTTTCTTTAGAATCATGGTAAAGAGATAAAGATGTCACATGCTTCCAGAGAAAGAGGTCTGGTGACAAACCAGGCTTTCATTGAGAGCCCTTGTGAGCTATGCCATGTAAAGAAGAAATGAACCAAAATTAGAGTGAACACAGCTGACTCTCTAATTGGATCAAATTGATAAGCTTCTACACTGCCTAACTGAAACAATGGATTAAGCAACTAGGCAGATAAGCTCATCCTTAGCCTCTACAATATCTATATGCAAATTTATGACATTAAATCTAAAATTATTAGGCTTGTCAAAAGACAGAAACATGAAACTAAAACTCAAGATATTTAATAGTGATCAGAATATAAAAAAATGAGAAACAGACTTAAAGGCAATCTATATACTAGAGTTAGAAGACATGAACTTTAAATTTAGCAAAGATTAATCATTTTCAGGACTAAATGAAAGGTAAGGGGATATAGATGAAAAGAGGGAGAGTTTTACTGGATAATTAAAATCTAGGAAATAAAAGGACATTCCATATCTGATGCAATCAAAATGTCTGAAATTAACTCAATGAAATGTTCAGCACAGCAGAAGATAGAGTATGTAAACTGGAAGACTGCCTAATTGAAAATATCCAAATTGAAATATAAAGAGAAAAATGATTGAAAATACAGAAAAGAGCATAAGAGACATGTAGGGCAATTTCCAAAGCTCTTGAATACATTGTAACTGTCTCTTCAAAAAGCAGGAGAAGACCTTGAAGAAGGAAATGGCAACCCACTCCAGTATTCTTGTCTGGAGAATCCCATGGAGAAAGGAGCCTGGTAGGCTACAGTCCATGGGGTCGCAAAAGTCGGACATGACCTATTGACTTCACTATGGACACCTTATCTTTGACAAAGGAGGCAAGAATATCCAACGGAGAAAAGAAAATCTCTTTAACAAGTGGTGCTCAGAAAACTGGTCAACCACTTGTAAAAGAATGAAACTAGAACACTTTCTAACACCATACACAAAAATAAAATGGATTAAAGATCTAAATGTAAGACCAGAAACTATAAAACTTCTAGAAGAAAACATAGGCAAAACACTCTCTGACATAAATCACAGCAGGATCCTCTATGACCTACCTCCCAGAGTAATGGAAATAAAAGCAAAAATAAACAAATGGGACCTAATTAAACTAAAAAGCTTTTGCACAACGAAGGAAACTATAAGCAAGGTGAAAAGATAGCCTTCAGAATGGGAGAAAATAATA
>SJYX01020006.1:573378-589144 GCA_006410675.1 Oreotragus oreotragus
CGCAAATCAATCAATGTAATTCACCACATTAACAAATTGAAAAATAAATGCCATATGATTATCTCAATAGATGCAGAGAAGGCCTTTGATAAAATTCAACATCCATTTATGATAAAAACTCTCCAGAAAGCAGGAATAGAAGGAACATACCTCAACATAATAAAAGCTATATATGACAAACCCACAGCAAACATTATCCTCAATGGTGAAAAATTGAAAGCATTTCCCCTAAAGTCAGGAACAAGACAAGGGCGCCCACTTTCACCGCTACTATTCAACATAGTTCTGGAAGTTTTGGCCACAGCAATCAGAGCAGATAAAGAAATAAAAGGAATCCAAATTCGAAAAGAAGAAGTAAAACTCTCACTGTTTGCAGATGACATGATCCTCTACATAGAAAACCCTAAAGACTCCACCAGAAAATTACTAGAGCTAATCAATGAATATAGTAAAGTTGCAGGATATAAAATTAACAGTACTTTTTAAACATTAGGCAAAGCTAAGAAATAAATATAAGTTTATGGAACTGGTCTGTTAGAGATGAAATTATAAAAATGTTATTTTCCTCTACACCATTCAGTGTTATGTTTATTCATTTTTTCCCTACCCCTGAGTTATCTTTTGCAGATTGTCTAGCTTTTCTGGTCACTCTCAGATATTAATAAATAGAAGCTTTATTTAATTAATAGAAGGTATAGTCCACACTCATGTTAAATAACCAAATCGAATGCAAATTGAGGGAGTCTTGACTCCCTGCCTCTAGTTCAGGCTGGACACAGAATAGGTTTTAATTATGCCCGACCTCTTTCACTCATCAGACTGCAGAGAGTCGGACATGACTGCCTAAGCACACACACACTCACCTTTCTATCCATTCTTACCAATACTTGATAATTCTGCTGCCTTTACCAAGGTTTGAGAATGAGGACAGAGACAAAGGTCTGAAACAGAAAGTGTCTTGTTTGACTGGTGTATTTGATCAACTGGCATTGGTGCCGTCTGGGTCACTGAATGTTCAAATTCTTATCTTCTTTCATGAGTCTTTTTGGAGATCACATACACACATGTATATATCTACACATACTTTCACACATTTCCTGAGACTTCTTACTGGGTCCTCATAGGATTCATTGGTGCTACATCCTTTGGGTGTCTGCTTATGACTTGATATCTGACTTCTAGAAGACTGCTCCCACAGATTTTATTTGTTGAATTCACTTTTCTCTGTAGATGTTCATCTTAGCCAGAGTCTAGGACCACACAAGTCTTCTTTGAGGTCACATCTTACCAAGGTAATCAACCATCATCTTGCCTCATCCAGCTGGAGGTACAGGCTTTTCCTGGAGTGGTTGATGCCTAGGGTTCACCAGCTTTCTTCTTCAGTGGATGCCTAGAAAGTCCCAGCATATTATTTTAGATTAGAAAGTGCTTAGATTTCTTGACTCTAGGGTCTTAACTAAAATTAGATAACAGGCAAGACCCCATTTTAATAGTCTTTGCAACTATGTAACTAGCTTTCAGAATAGATTTTGGGCAACAAGCTTCTGCTACAGTTTTCCCCTGATCCTTCTTTTTATTAACCCAACAGTATCTGTTTATATCAAGGCCAGTCCTGGTAGTGACCTATATAAGCTAAATCTATGATCAGGAGAGTGTGTTTTAAACATGCTTTGTGGGAAATTGAAAAAAAAGCAGTTAAAGTTCTTGTCCTTGGTTTGTTTATTGTTAAATAGATGTGGTAGGGTTATCACCAATGGGTTCCCACAACCCCTTGTTGGCTTGGTGGGTATACAACCATCACCATTACCATTCTAAAGATGGGCCCAGGAGCAGGTAGCCAATCAAAGACTTCCAGTCCCCTGTCCCTAGTAATTGCATTTGTGATAGGCTTGTGGCATGGTAACACCAAAGTGTAGTGCATTTCTGCAAGCTATTCCTTAGTTAAGGAGGAAACGCCTGATGACTGAGAAACAGAAAGTCTGAGAAGATCTAAGACGTCTTGAATGCACATGGTCCAACTCAAAATATGCATGGTTAGCCTATTTTGTATAAAGTAAACGTGAAAGTCACTCAGTCGTGTCTGACTCTGTGACCCCATGGACTATTCAGTTCGTGGAATTCTCCAGGCCAGAATACTGGAGTGGGTTGCCATTCCCTTCTCGAGGGGATCTTTTCCAACCCAGGTATCAAACCCAGGTCTCCCATATTGCAGGCAGATTCTTTACCAGCAGAGCCACCGGGGAAGCCCACTTTGTATAAGGGATATAATATTAAATTTTGGATTTATGTAATCTAGAAGTCCCTTAAAGAGCATATAATATGATAGAAGATATGATAAATATGAGAAAATAGATATAATGAAAGAATACAATCTTTATATTAGATACTGCATTTTTTGAACATAGCTTGCTTCTTAAAAAATTTACTAGAGCAAACCATTAACACTTGATTTTAGACTTGGAGATGGAGCCACTTTCTTTACCTGTTAAGGCAAAGGCTTCCAACCTTTGAACTGAATGAAATGGTCTTTCCTAAGGTCCTGAAAGGTACTTGGTGCAAAGTGTTCTTTTATTGATTTTTAAAATGCTTTAATCAATAGTGCAAACCATTCATACCTAATTTAAGTCCTCCCCTTGTAACTGCTTTCTATTTCTGTTTTACTTCTTGCAAATTCACCTCTAGTGTATCCATTTTTGGCTGTGGTTGTAATTCTAATTTTCTCCATTTAAGTTATTCAACAGTATAACTTTAGAGCAGTCAATGAGTCAGTTTTATAACTTAACAAACATTACCCCGAGAGACAGGTAACATTCTATGACTATATGGATGAAATGTATATCTATATAATTTTGTATCTATATCTGTATATATTGAGTTCTATTTTCTAGTGCCATCATTGCTTAAACTATTGATTTAATCAGACAGCAGATAAGATTGAATCAGTGAATCTGCTAAATTTGTGTAAACTGATATTTAAAAAAAAATATGGTCTGGACTTATGATATAAGCATAAATTTAAAATTCCAAAAATTTTATTGGAAAAGTGCTTAAAATCTTTTTTTAAAATTTTTTATTTATTTATATTTTTGAGCTTCCATTTTACCTTATTTTACTTTACAGTACTCTATTGGTTTAATGTAGCCTACTAGGTCTTGAGTAAAAGAATATATTTTTTTGTGATAGCAAAAGAGGCCAATGGTTAAAGAAACCTACAAGAGCCTACAAGAGCAATTTCTCACCTGCTTGCATCTTCAGTCAGGCAAAATGCAGTGTTTCTTAAGAAAATGCCAACCTCACCTGAAAGGAGCATCCAGTAGGATGACAGTGGGGTAGGGCTGGAGATAGCTCAAACCAAGTCAAGGTTAGACTTGTCAGCATTCAAAGAAGTGTGTGGGCATGTGGACATTATTCTGTAGTCAGTAAGATACTCTCAATGAATTCTAAGCAGTGGCACAGCATGATCAAATCTGGGGCTGACTGTAATGTGGGAGAAAAATTTGAAAAGTGAAAAGTTAGAGGCAAACAAGCTAGAGGCTGTTATAGTGATCCAAGGGGCTTCCCAGGTGGCGCTAATGGTAAAGAACCTGCCTGCCAATACAGGAGACAGAAGAGACTTGGATTTGACCCCTGACTTGGGAAGATCCCCTGGAGGAGAGCATGGCAGCCCACTGCAGTATTCTTTCCTGGAGAATCCCATGCACAGAGATGCCTGATGGACTATAGGCCAAAGGATAGCAAAGTCGGACACGACTGGAGTGACTTAGCACAGCATGTAATGATCCTACTCACATATGACACGCTCTTTAGTAGAATGTTACCCTGAATCATTACTCTTGATAGCCTAGAATTAAGAAGTGTATCCGAAAGTTTCACTGGTAATACTTAGATTAAGTTTATTCAGGGACGTCAGAGTTTTATCACTGGCCTTGTGCTACTGGCCAATGATGATCCAGGCATGAGTCAAGGATCCTGCCTGGGGTCTTCAAATTCTACTGTCAGAGAAGTCCAGGCAATAATAAAGTTGGGAGATGATAGGAAATTTTAGAGTTTAAAATAATATAGCTATTGGGATTTCAACTAAAATTTGGTATCACAGTAAGAGGTGTTTTTTTTTTTTTTCCCCCCTAAGTGATATTTAGAGTTTCAAGATTAGAGGTAATAAAAATCTGAAAACTTGGATGATGTGAATTGGGCATATTATTGACAAATAAGCACAGTATTTAAGTGGTTAAAAGAAGTCCTATTGGAGCATATATTCCTTTCTACTTTAGTTATTTAGCAGAAAATCTACTTTTATTCAGTTTTATGCAGTGATCACCCAAAGGAGTAGTAAGAGAAACATGATTTAGAGAATGATGGAACAATGTGTTGGAATAGACAATGGATATAGCTTTGATATCACAAAGATTATGGATCTAGATAAGGCACTTAAATAATAATGAAGGCTTTAGTTTCTCATGTTGAATGATTCAGTAAAGTGCTATAAGATCCTGGGATATTCTGGCTCTTACTACTTGAAGTTAGTAGAAATGGAATTAGAAAGATCCAGGCTTTGCATTTATGCCTTATATCATTGAAATTCTATCTTCTAGGAATAAAGAGATTTAGATTCAAGTATTTAGAAGGACTAAGATGTGTGTGTGTGCATGTGTGTGTGTGCATGAGTGTGTGTGTGAAGTATGAGCTTTTAGTTGGCAAAATACTGATCTTTGATGAGGGAAGCAAAAATTGTTTAAAATTATATATCACAGACCTCAATTGCTCTGCAGAACCATTTCCCAGTTTGGTGAGTTATTTTATTCCTTGATTCCTGTTCATACTTTTCCAGTCAACCTAGGGAAAATGAAATGGATCCTATTCAGCTAGAATTCTTTTCTTAGGTCTTATGAACTCAGTGTCTTATTAACAGTGCACCAGCACAAAACAAACCCCATTCTTTCTATTGGAAAATTTCTACTCAGGCTTCATCTCAACTCTGTTCTATAGAGAGGACCCATAAGCATTTTCAAGGAGCATGGATTTTATGACTGCAGCTTGAATGCAGCTGTGTCTTTTCCAATCTAGGGCCAAGAGACAAAATGCAACATGAGATTTTTAAACATTCCAAAGCCCATCTGCCATGTAAGCCACTTATCTTTGTGGCTGCAAGTTCTTTATTGATCCAAAATGGTAAAGGGAAAAAAAAAAAAAAAAAGCAACAAAGGGGGAAAATGTAGGGGGAGTGAAAAGCCATAAATCCATTCTTTTGTTGTTCTTCCAGCAGCATCTGTGAGCAATTGTCACAATTACTAGTCAAACTGTATTTGACTTGTTGCCAACATGAATTTTCCAAAAACCCAATGTAAACAAACTCTGCAAGTACTTCCTCATTTGCCAAGCCAGTAATTATTTACTTTGTTTGGGCCTAGCATTAATGTCAGTTCAGCTTTACAGCCTGTAATGTGTTTGTTAATGAAACCGTGAGGTCTAAAGCTATATATTAACCTTGCCACCCTTCAATTTTGAGCTCAATAAAGTTGCACCATGGTTTTGTAAACTAGTGTTGGGGGACAGGCAAATGATTAATTATATTTTTCCCTTTTTCTTTATCCAAGCAAATTGTTAATCTTTAAACCTGCCTCTCATTTTAAAGTTAACAAACCCAAATCCAGCCTCTGGGAGATATGATATCATTTAGACAAGTCTCTGTGGCTGTTTAGATGCCATATTTGGAAGTCGTGAGCCATGGTGCCTGCATTCAGGCTAAGTAACTTGCATTTCAGGCTCTGTATGCTTCTTGAAAAGGAGGAATATTCCTTGGAGAATCAGGGGACGTCAATTTGGTAAAGAAGCAATGGAATGCATGGGTGGGACCTAGTGTTCACTGTGTGGAGACTAAATGTGAGGTAAGTGGTCTGAGGATGTTGCACAATTCAGAGACAGAAATTCATGATCTGGGTGAGAAAGCAAAGAGGGTTGGGAGAAGACTTAGGAGCCTAAGGATGTAATATTTCTCTCTCAGACACAATGGAATCTGCTTCTGTCTCTGGTCTGTTAAATATACTGTGCACTGACCATGACCTAGAAGGCAATAGTGTGCGTGCTCAGTCATGTCCCACTCTTGGCAGTCCTATGGACTGTAGCCCACCAGACTCCTCTGTCCATGGGATTCTCCAGGGAAGAATACTGGAGTGGGTTGCCATGCTCTCTTCCAGGGGATCTTCCCAACGCAGGAACTGAACCCGTGTCTCTTACCTCTCATGCACTGCAGGCAGGTTCTTTACTGCTGAGCCACCAGGGAAGCCCAGAAGACCACAGAGGACAAGTAAAAACCCTGTTCTCATAGAGCTTCTATTTCAGTGGGAAATAGGGAAACCAGATAATAAACAAGGAAACAGGCAAATCGTGATGACTATTTCAGATCGTGATGACTATTTCGAAGTCAATGAAACCAAAGGGATAAAACATGAAATTCCTGATGAAGCCACTTTTGATGTGTGATCAGAGCAGGTGTCCCTAGGACAGGGACAGCTGAGCTGAAACTTTGACAGTGTGACAAAACCCCAATTTGAATGTACAAGGACAAAACTTTCAGAAAGAGGGGACAACAGCAAGTGTTAAAGCTGTTCGTGGTGTACCAAGAAGAGGGGGAAAGGCAATGTAGGTGTCTCCAGTGAGGTGGGGGCAAAGCGAGGGGCTGGGAGGAGATGAGCTTGTGTATCGCTCCCCAAAGTAACACTGGATGAGAAAGAGAGGAAGTGATAGGGTGTGGGGATTACACCTTCTACAAAGAGAAATTCTTCCCAAGATTAATTTGGCAGTCTTGATTTGTTTTAGGGAGGAACTAACATGAAGGAGACAGCATCTGGCTAATAGGAGATAAAAATTCCCTGGGAAAAATGTCACTTTTCATAAGCTCCTTCATGACCACCTCCTTCTCTGGGTATTTGAAGGTTTAAAAGCCTCAGGAACTGTCTAGAAATTTGACTTACAGATGAAATTTAGCTCTTTACTGTGGAGCTATGACTATTTGATTTACCTGACATGGAAATTGACTCCAGATAGAGGTGTCTATTTTATCTAATGTAAAACTATAATGTTTCAGGAAGTGAGGAGATTATTTTCCCCTTTATCTCCAGAGAAGGTGTGAATAAATTCCCCCAAAGGGATAATTTTGTTTAGCATCAGAAACTGATGGTTGTGTTTGATTATGTAGTTCTGAGCTCAGAATAGGCCTTTTATGCAAAAATCAATATGAATTATGGAAAGAATCTAGCATTTTAGTTACACAGTGTAAGGATTTTATAGTTAGCTCCAGTGAGGAAGGAAACTGCAGAAGGCAATTTCAAGACTCTTTCAGGAATCCTTTTTTTGGGGAAACACTTTATACTTAACAGTATAAGTTGATGAAAAATGCACAAATTGGACATTCTCAAAATAAATGGTGAGAATGTAAAGAATCATGAATAATGTCAATTCCTTGTGAAAAAATTATATTTTAACTTTCTTGTATGCCAAGAATCCTTGCATTTGTATCTTGTGGATTTACTTAACATATTTATTTTGAGGTAATCTTAGCTTACGAACTAAAATTTTCAACTTGTCATACCGAAAATATTTTTAAAACAACAACCCTCCAACCCTAGTATACATAAATCAGGAACAGAACCTAAATTTGTGGATAATTGGATTGAGCTCTGAGCTTAAAGATGAAGGAGACAAAAGCATGTCCCAAAGCAGCATTTGACAGTCTTAGGCTTATCTGTGGATGTTTTACACCAGCCGGGGAGGCGGTGTTTGTTTACAGTGATTTGTGCTATTTGCCGTGACATTTTATTTGAGCTAGTGTCCTGTATCGAAGCCAAAACATCCATGGGGAAGGGCTCGTTTTGCTCTTTCCTTTGGTTCAAAAGAGATGCTAAAGCAGCGGTGCCTCTTCTGATGACCAGGTTGGCACCAAGGAGGTGGCTTATGATGCAGGAATACAGGCTGTAGAGCAAGGATGACACCAGAAGACACTGGCATGTCATGGGAGCTTTGTGACAGCGGTAGCCTTCACAGGGACAGAAACAGTGCTGCAAGCAACCTTCATAGACTTGAAATGCAGAACTCAATAAATTTAAATTCACTGGATTTGGGAGTAATTGCAAACTGACTATCCCTTTGCTTATATTTTGCAAGTAAATCTTAAAAATCCCCAGTGATATCTGAGTTTTGAAGAAGCGTCTGTTTTTGTGATAATGATCCTTGGAAGATAAGCAGAGAGACTCTTCCATAGTGTTTACGACTGGAATCTAAAGACCCACTGCTTTCTCCTTGATGAGGCCATGGGCCAAACATGTTTTAATGCATAAAATTGAGCCATGCTATAAAGATGGGCACCCAGTAAAGCTCCAAAGTATTTTCTACTTTTTTCTTGTTCATAGTGTTTCCTATCTTTTTGTCTACCCTCACCCTCACTGTTAGCTAATCTTTCTGGAAAATTCTAAGTTGAAGATGATAATCAGTTGAAACTAACTTCAGTAGACATTGTTAAGTTAATGGCCAGTGAATTTGTGTGTATTTTAAAATTTTGATTTATACAGGTGATAGCAAAAAAAAGTTTATGGTTTACGAATGCATTTAAAAATTTCCTACCTATCTGTGCAAAGTTAAAAGTATGAAAAAGAGAGAAAGTTTCAAAAATGTGGAAAAATGAGAAAATTTATTCAACAAAAATACTTGTTTTCCAAATGTACTTTTAGAAACCAATGATAGTACCCATATTTAAACTAATCCAGAATTAAACTGGCTGTTCAACACTGGCTGTTCACTGATTTAATCGGTGTTGCAAAGTTAAACTCCTGGAAACAACACAAACATTTTAAACTTCAATCTCTCTCTCTCTACTTCTCTTTTTGTGTGTGTTTTAGTCTCTCCAACTAACACAGTCATGTCCGACTCAGTAACCTGCTAGTCTCCTCTATCCATGGAATTCTCCAGACAAGAATACTGCAGGGGGTAGCCATTTCCTTCTCTGGAGAATGTCCCTGACCCAGGAACTGAACCAAGGTTTCCTGCATTGCAGGCAGATTCTTTACTGTCTAAGCCACCAGGAAAGCCTAGTTCTCTCTCTCTCTTTGGCCTCTAGCTTTTACGAGGAAACCCACATGTGGCTTAATCATTTCATGTTTATTTCAGTAACAAAGTGATGAAGAACTGTATCTCACTGGCCATACACATCACTTGTATATTCTTCTTTCATTTATTCATTTGCTGATCCATTGATTCACTTTTTTTTTTCTTGACTATGAGAAAAGCACTGAGGATATAAAGAAAAAAGACCCAGGGACTTTGTCATTTGGGGCATGTTTGCATGTACTCACATATATCTATGCTCCCTCCCCCCACCACACACACACATGGATATTGCCAAAGTGTTTTATCTGCCAGATGATGGTTTTGCTTGTCCACTTGTAATCTGGTGGTTTGAGTGTGAGGAAAAACTTATTTTCAGGCTTAGGCCCAGAAAATAACTGATACTTTTCTGATGAGATACAAAATAGTCATGAGGATTCAAGAAAAAATTCCCTCTTCTCTTTAGAATAAATAGTATTCTACCTATAGAGCTGGAAAGAAACTTGTTTCTTAGACCTATTCAGGTCTCAAAATACACAACTATTATAGATGTCAAATGAGTTGCAATGTCTCCTCTGAAGAATCTCTCCCAATTCTGTTTCTATAAAACCTTAGAAAGCTAAAGGCATCAACTACATATCTCAAATCCCACAAATATGCACATTGGTATTTGCGATTTTTTCATAGTCTTTTCATATATATCTTCTAAATTCCAATTTTTAGTGAAGAGCCTATCAATTCTCAGTGTTGGTGAACCAGTATCCTTGATAAAAACTGCTTTTGCTCTTTTGGGAGGTAAATTCACATATGCTAGAATATTGAGAAATGCATTTTTGTTTATACCTTGAATTCTTCCAAATATTATTTGAAGATACTGGGCAAAGTACAATCTTCAGCTCATATTGTGTCAATGCCTGTTTGCTTTGATAGAATGGCTTTTCTGATTTTGGGAATTCATTTGACTTTAAAAGGTTAAGCATAAGCTCATGTCTGTAAGATGAAGAACTATAATTATGCTTCTTAAGTTGCATTATGACTACTTTTACCATCAACATGACAGTAAGCCCATTGAGGACAAGCATTGCCTGTTATTGATTTCTGTGACTCTAGTAACTAATTCTGTGCTGAAACATAGGAAAGCCTTAAATAGACAAGATCTAAAACTGAAACATGGAAGAGTCAATCATGAAGGTGCAATAAATTGTGATTTCAAATGTAAAACATATTTTTGAAATACAAACACACTTTCACTTTCTAAAAAGCAAATTCACCTTGGGTCATAACAGCATTTGGATGTTTGCTATTGTTGTTTAAGCTCTTAGTTTGAATTACAGACTGTGTTCTAAGAACTTTGTATACATTATCTCATTGAATCCTCTCAATGACAGAAAAAATAGGTAAAAGCAGTTCAGTTCAGTTCAGTTCATTCACTCAGTCATGTCCAACTCTTTGTGACTCCATGAACCCCAGCACACCAGGCCTCCCTGTCCCTCACCAACTCTCAGAGTTCATCCAAACCCATGTCCATTGAGTCAGTGATGCCATCCGACCATCTCATTCTCTGTCGTCCTCTTCTCCTTCTGCCCTCAATCTTTCCCAGCATTAGGATCTTTTCAAATGAGTCAGCTCTTTGCATCAGGTGGCCAAAGTATTGGAGTTTGAGCTTCAACATCAGTACTACCAATGAACACCCAGGACTGATCTCCTTTAGGATGGACTGGTTGGATCTCCCTGCAGTCCAAGGGACTCTCAAGAGTCTTCTCCAACACCACAGTTCAAAAGCATCAGTTCTTCAGTGCTCAGTTTTCTTTATAGTCCAACTCTCACATCCATACATGGCCACTGGAAAAACCATAGCCTTGACTAGACGGACCTTTGATGACAAAGTTATGGTACAATGAAGAGATGTTGTGACAGCTAAATACAAACTTTATGAGAGCCAGAATGCATTCTGTTCCTTACTCTATTACTGATTTGTATCTCTAGTAACTAAAATGATGCCTGGTGCCAAAGGTGGATTTACCACAAATGAAAGGACTGTGCTTGGGCTGGAGGGGAATTGAAATGTTTAAGGGAAAACCTTTTCCCTTGAGGCTTGGAGTTTTTTTTAACGTATTTGGTGTTTAGAAGAGCATTTGTAAACTTGGTGACAAAAGTTGCATTAGAATATTCCAGACTAACGCCAGACTGCAAGGGACTGAGAAGGCATACACGCGGTAGAAGTCAGTCGAATGTATGGCATGATCTTCCAAGAAGTTTAATGAAAAGAACAAGAGTGAGGGAACTAATCTGGGGGGAGTCAAGTGTAAAAGGCCACTGTCTTCTTACCATTTTTCTCAGTCAGGAAATTGAATCCATTATTGGTAACAAAGGGCAGATAATAGGAGGAAGGAATATAGGAAAACACACAATGAGGGTAGAAGCCAGTTATAGGGAGAAGAAAAAAGATTATAATAAGATCACTGATATATAATTCTAATTTTTTGAAAATCAAAATTAATTTCCTTTTAAAATATGCCTATTTATATCCTAAGAGATATTCCATGAAGGCTTTCCTTAGACTTCTTATCTAATTTTCAGTAAACTTATTGTTTATTATGATTCAAAACACTTGTCCAAGAAAATGAACATACTTTTAAATAGAATTTTATTAAAAATATTAATTGATGATAAAAGTAATGTCTCTTAGAGAAAATTTAGAAAATACAGATGAGCCAAATAACATATTTTAAATTCATTTTAAACATAAACATTGGCCTACCATCAACAGAAATTATGATGATTATAATCATTACTAAATAAGTCTTCCTCTACCACTTATCCATGTTTTGAAAAGTTTTATTCCTTTTTTTGAAGCAAAAATGGGATCATATAGCAAAAACTGTTCTAAAATCTGCTTTTGTGAAATAATACTTTTTAGCAACTTGTCATGTCATGCCACATAATTCTTTCTCATCATTTTATTGACTAAAGAGAGTTAAGTTGTATGTAGGGAGGCCTGGTGTGCTGCGATTCATGGGGTCTCAAAGAGTCAGACACAACTGAGCGACTGAACTGAACTGATTGAGTAATTTCTTATTATATTTTTTATTATATTATACTCCTTTTATATTTGTATATTATAAGCAACTACTCATGACTATCCTCAAAATACTAGCAATGACTTGCTGAGTCATAGTATGTATCATTGTATGGGTTGTTACTAAATTTTTCCTGCTTGTCCTTCATAGAGGGTGATCTCAGATTAACTTGAGAGTAATATAATTATGTTGTCAGATATGCAGTTAGAATTTAAGATCATTATAACCTCCATAGAGTTTATAACAATTTACACTCTTACTAAGAAAATATGAGAGTAGCTGCTGCTCACATCCTAGTGACTTCAGGGATTAGCATTAAAAAATCCTATCAAATATCAAATATTACTTGATAGAGGTACTTCATTACAACTTTCCTTTCCACTTTCACTGTAATAAGGTTGAACTTATTTCCATTGGTTCTTTGTCATTCCTTGCTCATTTTCTTTTGTTGTTGTTCAGTTACTAAGGAGTGTCTGACTCTCTGCGACCCTATGAACTGCAGCACCCCAGACTTCCCTGTCCTTCACTATCTCCTGGAGTTTTCTTCACTCATGTCCATTGAGTCAGAGATGCCATGCAACCATCTCATCCTGTGTCACCCCCTTCTCCTCCTGCTCTCGATCTTTCCCAGCATCAAATTCTTTTCCAATAAGTCAGTTCTCCACATCAGGTGGCTATAGTATTGAGGCTTTAGCTTCAGCATCAGTCCTTCCAATGAATATTCAGGGTTGATTTCTTTAGGATTGACTGGTTTGATCTCCTTGCTGTCTGAGGGACTCTGAAGAGTCTTCTCTAGCACTTCAATTTAAAAGCGTCAATTCTTCGGCCCTCAGCCTTCTTTATGGTTCAGCTCTCACATCTGTACGTGATGTGAGAAAAGCTACTGGAAAAACCATAGCTTTGACTGTATGAACTTTTTTGGCAAAATGATATCNTGTCTGAGGGACTCTGAAGAGTCTTCTCTAGCACTTCAATTTAAAAGCGTCAATTCTTCGGCCCTCAGCCTTCTTTATGGTTCAGCTCTCACATCTGTACGTGATGTGAGAAAAGCTACTGGAAAAACCATAGCTTTGACTGTATGAACTTTTTTGGCAAAATGATATCACTGCTTTTTAACAGACTGTCTAGATTTATCATAGCTTTTCTTTCAAGGAGCAAGCGTCTTTTAATTTCATGGCTGTAGTCACCATCTGCAGTGATTTTCAGTTCAGTCGCTCAGNGCTCAGCAGTGATTTTGGAGCCTCCCAAAATAAAGTCTCTCACTATTCCCACTATTTCCACATCTATTTGCCTTGAAGTGATGGGACCTTATGCCATGATCTTAGTTTTTTAGTGTTGAGTTTTAAGCCAGCTTTTTCACTCTCCTCTTTCACTCTCATTAAGAGGCTTTTTAGTTCCTCTTAGCTTTCTGCCATTAGAGTAGTATCATCTGCATAACTGAGGTTTTTGATATTTCTTCCAGCAGTCTTGATTCCAGCTTGTGATTCATCCAGCATAGCATTTCTCATGATGTACTCTGCATATAAGTTAAATAAGCAGGGTGACAATATACAACCCTGATGTACTCCTTTCCCAATTTGGAACCAGTCCATTGATTCATGTCCAATTCCAACTGTTGCATCTTGACCTGCATACAAGTTTCTCAGGAGGTAGGTAAGGTGGTCTGGTATTCCAATCTCTTGAAGAATTTTCCACAGTTTGACATGATCCACACAGTCAAAGGCTTTGACACAGTCAATGAAGCAAAAGTAGATGTTTTCTTGCTGTAAGAAGTGGATTCCCTTGCTTTTTCTATGATTCAACAGACATTAACAGTTTGTTCCCTGGTTCTCTGCCTTTTCTAAATTCAGCTTGTATATCTGGAAGTTCTTGGTTCACGTACTGTTAAAGACTAGCCTGAAGGGTTTTGAGAATTACCTCACTGGCATATAAAATGAGCACAATTTTACGGTAGTTTGAACTTTCTTCGGCATTGTTATTTGATATATTTTACATTAGGGCTGAATTTCTTTATAAGTGTGTTACAAAAAGTTTTTGTGTTACATATCAAAATATGAAACATTTATTAAACATTTATATTCTGTAAATTTTTCTCCTTTTTTGTCATTTTCAATTTATACAATTTAGGCCATGCATAAATTTTAAAATTGTAATATATTAATTCTTTTTTTAATAGTTTCTGCCTTTCCTATGAGCCTAAAGGCTGTATAGATATTCACCTAGTATGCTTATAATTTCACTTTTTACATTTGAATCTTTAAATTGTGATTAATGTCATTATGGTATCAGGTATGCAATTAGAATCTAAGATTGTTTTTATGTTTATAGTCATCTAAACATCACTTCTTGAATAATCAATTATCTTAATAATTGATTTGAGGCAAATTCTTACTACATATTGAATTCTTATAAATACCACATCTTATGTCTAAATAACATTATAATTTTCTCTATTACCATGTCTGTCATTTCCTGCAGTAATATCACACTGTTTATATTATTGTAGATTTATAATGTCATATGGATAAGATTCCCATATGTTCTGCAACTTCAAAATGATTTGGTTCTTTTAACATTTATTTTATTGGTAATCTCACAGTTACTTTGGGAGCAATATTCATACAGTAGAATACTATTCAGCAATAAAAACACTACTAGTGCATGGTACACAAAGGATGAACTTCAAAAATATTATGCTAATAAGAGCTAGGAACAAGAGATCTCATAATGTAAGCTTTCTCTTAAATGAAATGTCTCAATTCAGTTCATTTCATTTCAGTCGCTCAGTTGTGTCCAACTCTTTGCAACCCCATGAACTCCAGCATGCCAGGCCTCCCTGTCCATCACCACATCCCAGAGCTTACTCAGACTCATTTTCAATGAGTCGGTGATGCCATCCAACCATCTCATCCTCTGTTGTTCCCTTCTCCTGCCTTCAATCTTTCCCAGCATCAGGGTCTTTTCCAATGAGTCAGCTCTTCGCATCAAGTGGCCAAAGTATTGGAGTTTCAGCTTCAGCATCAGTCCTTCCAATAAAAATCCAGGACTGATTTCCTTTAGGATGGACTGGTTGGATCTCCTTTCAGTCCAAGGGACTCTCAAGAGTCTTCTCCAACACCACAGTTCAAAAGTGTCATTTCTTCGGACCTTAGCTTTCTTTATAGTCCAACACTCACATCCATACATGACTACTGGAAAAACCATAGCCTGGACTAGATGGACCTTTGTTGGCAAAGTGATGTCTCTGCTTTTTAATATGCTGTCTAGGTTAGTCACAACTTTTTTTCCAAGGAGCAAGCGTCTTTTAATTTCATGGCTGCAGTCACCATCTGCAGTGATTTTGGAGCCCCCCAAAATAAAGTCTGTCACTGTTTCCATTTCTTCCCCATCTATTTGCCTTGAAGTGATGGGATTGGATGCTGTGATCTTCGTTTTCTGAATGTTGAGCTTTAAGCCAACTTTTTCACTCTTCTCTTTCACTTTTATCAAGAGGCTTTTTAGCTCCTCTTCACTTTCTGCCGTAAGGGTGGTGTCATCTGCGTATCTGAGGTTATTGATATTTCTCCCAGCAATCTTGATTCCAGCTTGTG
>SJYX01020007.1:0-10014 GCA_006410675.1 Oreotragus oreotragus
GATTAAGGTCTCATCCACAGGCCACAAGGGACTCTTCCTCCAAAGGGCAGCTCCTTTGCTGATCTGTCCTCCCTAACACCCTCTGATTCAGTGCCATCCAGCCTAGGGACCCATCGCTGCTCAGGGTCCAGGGATGTGCAAGAGGCCAGGTCACCGAGGCTTCAGGGGTATACCGTTGGCAGTTGGTAGTAATTCGTCGTTTTTTAGGTTTCCTAGGTGTGGATGAGCTCTGGGAGGGCCCGACTGGATCTGGAGATTGGGTCGCATCCACGGGGGCCAGCCACTCAAGGGCCGAGGAGGGGCTCCTTTTCTGGTACGTCCCCCTGAGCTACCTCTGTCTCTTATACACATCTCCCGCACCCCGCCGCCTGAATTCCTCCTGCAACTGGAGCCTTAGAGAAAGTCCCCTTGCTGAATGGTAGGTTAGAGTGGAATGTGCCAGGGCAGAGGAGACTTGGAGACCAGGTGACATTTCAAAGCTCTTCCTTCCCAGCGGACACTTTTTTTCAGTGCACTACGCATAAGTGTGCTCCTGGAAGGCCCACCTGAATCTGAAGGTTGGGTCCCACCCACAGGGGACCAATCACTCCAGGTCCAAGAGGAGTTTCTTTGCGGGCACACCCTCCCCAGCTCCCTCAGGCCAAGCCAGGTCCTTTCAGGCTCCAGGGATGTGGAAAAGTCCAGGTCACCAAGGCCTGAGAGGGATGCCGGTGGCATTTTCTAAGCATCTGCAGGTTAGTTTTGTGCTGTCTAGTGAACTCAAGCCCCGGCTCAGGGATGCAGGTGCATGTACGTGTCCCCTTACGCTTCTTTTCCACATAGGGGATCACAGGGTTGAGCAGAGTTCCCTGTGCTCCACAGGAGGCCCTGTTGACTGTGTTCCTGTGTGTGCATTCATCTTCACCCCATAAGGTATGCCTCCCTCTGCCCCACCGTCCCCTTTGGTAACCAGAGGTTTGTTTTCTAAGATTGTGAGACTGTTTCTGGTATAAATGAGTTGTTTGGTATTGAGTTTTAGATCCTACTCATTAGTGATATCGTAGGCTACCTGGCTTCCTTTTTTTTTTTTTTTTTTTGTCTTCCTTCATTTAGTATGGTCATCACCCAGTGTATTCATGTTGCTGCAAAAGACATTCTTTCTTTCTGTTCGATGGCATATTCCATGTTAAATATGTGCCACAGTACCCTTCAGTCTGTTGGTGAGCAGTTGGGGTCTTCCATGTCTTGAACCACGTGGAACACGTGTTGATTCGTATTTTGGTTTCTCATCTAGGGGAGGCCCTCGAGTGAGAATGCCAGGTCCTGAGGCAGCCCATTATAAAGTACTTTAAGGAGCCTCCAAAGTGTCCTTTTCCCTGGCTGTTACCAGTTTACATTCTTAGAAGCAGGGTAGGAGGGTTCTCCTTGGAAAAGCCCCTGATGCTGGGAAAGATTGAAGGCAAGAGGGGAAGGGGATGACTGAGGATGCGATAGTTGGATGGCATCACCGACTCAATGGACTTGAATATGAGCAAGCTCCGGGAGTTGGTGATGGACAGGGAAGCCTGGCATGCTGCAGGCCACGGGGTCACAAAGAGTCGGACACCACTGAGCAACGGAACTGAACCCAGGAGGGTTCTGTCTCCTAGGCCTTCTCCCACCTCGGCTGCCTGCAGGCATTTTGAGGATGCCTGTTCTGAGCAGTAGCAGGTGATCACTCATGGTGGTTTTGATTTGCCGTTCTCTAATAATTAATGATCTAGAGCATCCTTTCCTGTGTCAATCTGTATTTATTTTTATTTTTCAGAGAGAAAGAGAGGGCAAGGGAAATGGAGGCAAAAGACAGTGTGTCTTAGTGTTTTCTCCTTGAGATGGGTCTCTTAAGGCTCACCCCGTTGTGAGTTGCCTTTTTGTTAGCATCTGCCCTCAATGCAGGAGACCTGGGTTCGACCCCTGGGTCGGGAAGATCCCCTGGGGAAGGAAATGGCAACCCACTCCAGTACTCTTGCCTGGAGAATCCCATGGATGGATTCAGTCCATCCATGGTAGGCTACAGACCATGGGGTCGCAAAGAGTCGGACATGACTGAGCGACTTCACTTTGTTAGCATGCCCAGGACTCTGCCTGAGGGCCCACCTTGTGAATTTGACTTGCCTGCAGCCACTGTTATTTAAGTTGTACTTATGGGAAACGTCCACTTTCAGTCCATCCATGGTAGGCTACAGACCATGGGGTCGCAAAGAGTCGGACATGACTGAGCGACTTCACTTTGTTAGCATGCCCAGGACTCTGCCTGAGGGCCCACCTTGTGAATTTGACTTGCCTGCAGCCACTGTTATTTAAGTTGTACTTATGGGAAACGTCCACAAAGCGGCAGCACCTTTTCCTGTCCCACTAGGGTAACGAGGTGGCCCCAGAGAATGTCCCCATTGCAGGGTTGTAAGTTGGAGTGGAATGTGCTGAGGCTTGGGCTTCCCTCATAGCTCAATTGGTAAAGAATCTGTGCCAAGGCTGGTGTCTCATGACTTCTTCCCCCTCCCCCTCCCCCCAGAGAAATCGCAAGGTCTCCCTAAACTCTCTCTAGGAAGGTGCTGTGGTCCTTAGGTGAGGGCAACTCCAAGGAAGGAAGCTGCTGGTGTGAACCCCTCACTGGGAGGCTTGGAGACCAGGTGCCATTTGAAAGTTCTTTTTGCCCCGTGGATCCACCATTTTGGGGGGTGCCCTAGGCATGGATGATCCAACCAGTCCATTCCGAAGCAGATCAGCCCTGGGATTTCTTTGGAAGGAATGATGCTCAAGCTGAAACTCCAGTACTTTGGCCACCTCATGCGAAGAGCTGACTCATTGGAAAAGACTTGGATGCTGGGAGGGATTGGGGGCAGGAGGAGAAGNAGCAGATCAGCCCTGGGATTTCTTTGGAAGGAATGATGCTCAAGCTGAAACTCCAGTACTTTGGCCACCTCATGCGAAGAGCTGACTCATTGGAAAAGACTTGGATGCTGGGAGGGATTGGGGGCAGGAGGAGAAGGGGACAACCGAGGATGAGATGGATGGATGGCATCACTGACTCGATGAACGTGAATCTGAGTGAACTCTGGGAGTTGGTGATGGACAGGGAGGCCTGGCGTGCTGCGATTCATGGGGTCGCAAAGAGTCGGACACGACTGAGCGACTGCACTGAACTGAACTGAACTGAGGCATGGATGAACTCTAGGAGGGCCTGCCTAGATTTGGAGATTAAGGTCTCATCCACAGGCCACAAGGGACTCTTCCTCCAAAGGGCAGCTCCTTTGCTGATCTGTCCTCCCTAACACCCTCTGATTCAGTGCCATCCAGCCTAGGGACCCATCGCTGCTCAGGGTCCAGGGATGTGCAAGAGGCCAGGTCACCGAGGCTTCAGGGGTATACCGTTGGCAGTTGGTAGTAATTCGTCGTTTTTTAGGTTTCCTAGGTGTGGATGAGCTCTGGGAGGGCCCGACTGGATCTGGAGATTGGGTCGCATCCACGGGGGCCAGCCACTCAAGGGCCGAGGAGGGGCTCCTTTTCTGGTACGTCCCCCTGAGCTACCTCCGGCCAACCCACTCCCGTCTCGGGAGCCAAGGCTGCTCAGGCTCCAGGGGTGTGCACGCCGCCCAGGTCACTCAGGCCTGAGAGGAACACTGTTGCTGATTTTTTTAAATTGTGCATGTAAATTTTTATTGTATAATGGAATCCTGTGGATCTAGAGTATCTTGCAGAACCCCCGATTCAGGTATGTGTATTCATATGTGTTATTCTTTGGTTTCGTGTCCCATACAGGCTATCACAGAGTGTAGAGCTCCCTGTGCTCTCCGGGAGGTCTTGTTCATTGTGTCCTTTATGTATGCTCATGTGTCTGTGGTCTTCTTCCCCCTAAGGTATGCCTACGTCTGCCCCACCTCTCCCCTTCGGTAATCAGAGGATTGCTTTCTAGGACTGTGAGGCTGTTTCTGGTCCATAAATGAGTTGTTGGCATTGACATTTAGATTTTACTCAGAAGTGATATCATTGGCTACCCAGCCTTTTCTCTCTGGCTTCCTTCACTCTTTGAGATCATCACCCGGTGAATCCATGTTGCTGCCAAAGGCATTCTTTGATTCTTTTCAGTGGCTGAGTCATTTTCCATGGTGTATATAGTATATATATGGGCCATATCTTCTGTATCCATCAGTCTGTCAGTGGATGTTTTGGTTGCTCACCTATCTCATTCATTGGAAATACTCCTACTTGAACCTTGTGGAGAGTGTGTCAATTCATATTATGTTTACTATCCGAGGGGTGGCCACGAAATGAGAATGCCAGGTCCTGTGGCAGCCCAATGTGAAGTATTTTAAGGAATCTCCAATTAGAGATACCAGGGGAACATTTCATGCAAAGATGGGCACAATAAAGGATGGAAATGGTATGGACCTAACAGAAGCAGAAGATATTAAGAAGAGGCGGCAAGAATACACAGAGAACTGTACGAAAAAGGTCTTCATGACCCAGATAACCACGAAGGTGTGATCACTCACCTAGAGCCAGACATCCTGGAAAGCAAAGTCAAGTGGGCCTTAGGAAGCATCGCTATGAACAAAGCTAGTGGAGGTGTGGAATTCCAGTTGAGCTATTTCAAATCTTGAAAGATGATGCTGTGAAAGTGCTGCACTCAATATGCCAGCAAATTTGGAAGACTCAGCAGTGGCCACAGGCCTGGAAAAGGTCAGTTTTCATTCCATTCCCAACAAAGGGCAGTGCAAAGAATGTTCAAACTACCACAGTTGCACTTATTTCACATGCTAGCAAGATAATGCTTAAAATTCTCCAAGCTAGGCTTCAAAAGTACATGAACTGAGAACTTCCAGATTTTCAGGCTGGATTCAGAAAAGGCAGAGGATCCAGAGATCAAATTGCCAACATGTGTTGGATCACAGAAAAAGCAAGGGAATTAAAAACAACATATCTACTGCTTCATTGACTATGCTACAGCCTTTGACGGTGTGGATCACAACATACCGGAAAATTCTTAAAGAGATGAGAATACCAGACCACCTTACTTGCCTCCAGTGAAACATTTATGCAGGTCAAAAAGCTACAGTTAGAACCAGACATGGAACAACCTCCTAGGTCAGAATTGGAAAAGGAGTATGTCAAGGCTGTATATTGCCACCCTGCTTATTTAACTTGTATGCAGGGTACATCATGTGAAATGCTGGGCTGAATGAAGCACAAGCTGGAATCGGTTGCAGGGAGAAATGTCAATAACCTCAGATATGCAGTGATACCACCCTTATGGCAGAAAGCAAATTGGAACTAAACAGCCTGTTGATGAAGGTGAAAGAGGAGAGTGAAAAAGCTTGCTTAAAACTCAACATTCCAAAAACTAAGATCATGGCATCTCGTCCCATCACTTCATGGCAAATAGATGGGGAAACAAGGGACATTGACATTTGACATTGAAGTTGCTCAGTTGAGTCCGACTCTTTATGACCCCATGGACTGTAGCCTACTAGGCTCCTCCATCCATGGGATTTTCCAGGTAAGAGTACTGGAGTGGGCTGCCATTTCCTTCTCCAGGAGATCTTCCCGATCCAGGGATTGAACTCAGGTCTCCCTCATTGTAGGCAGACGCTTTACCGTCTGAGCCACCAGAGAACAGAGACTATTTTGGGGGGGCTCCAAAATCATTGCAGATGGTGACTGCAGCCATGAAATTGAAATATGCTTGTTCCTTGGTGGAAAAGCTATGACCAACTTAGACAGCATATTAAAAACAAGAGACATTACTAACAAAGGTCCATCTAGTGAAAGCTATGGTTCTTCGTAGTTACATACGGGTGTGAGAGTTGGATCATAAAGAAGGCTGAGTGCCAAAGAACTGATGCTTTTGAACTGTGGTGTTGGAGCAGACTCTTGAGAGTCCCTTGGACTGCAAGGAGATCAAACCAGTCCGTCCTAAAGGAAAGTAACCCTGAATAGTCATTGGAAAGACTAATGCTGAAGCTCCAATACTTTGGCTACCTAATGTGCAGAGCTGACTCATTGGAAAAGTCCCTTTATTTGGAGAGACTGAAGGCAGGAGGAGAAGGGGATGACAGAGGATGAGATGGTTGGATGGCATCACCAACTCAATGGACATGAGTTTGAGTAAGCTCCGGGAGATGGTGAAGAATAGGGAAGCCTGGTGTGCTGCAGTCTATGGGGTCTCAAAGAATCAGACACAACTGAGAGATTGAACAGCAACAGTAGTGTTCTTTATCCTGGCTGCTAACATTTTACAATCCCCAAAACAGTGTGGGAGCCTTCCATCTTCCTCAAGCCTTCTCCCACTCTTCCTGCCCAAAGTCATTTTGAGAAGGGCCATTCTGAATAGTGAGAGGTGATACCTCATGATAATTTTGATTTGCCCTTCTCTAGTAGTGAGTGATGTAGAACATTCTTTCTTGTGTTGATTTCTTTCTTTCTTTCTTTTTAGAAATAGAGGGCAGGAAGAACTGAGACAAAAATCAGTGTGTGTTAAAGTTGACCACTTCTGATCAGGCTCTTAAGGTTGCCCTGGTGTGATTCGGTTCTTTGTTAGTAATGCCAGGGCATTACCTGAGGGCAGGTGTCTTTTGCAGCCCCTCATGCCTTGTGAATTTGAATTGCCTGTAGTTGTTCAGTCCCTCAGTCGTGTCTGACTCTGTGCAACCCCGTGGACCACAGCACGCCAAACTTCCCTGTCCTTCACCATCTCCCAGAGTTGGCTCAAACTCATGTCTGTTGAGTCGGTGATGCCATCCAACCATCTCGTCCTCTGTCGTCCCCTTCCCCTCCTGCCTTCAGTTTTTCCCAGAATCAGGATCTTTTCCAGTGAGTCAGCTCTTCATATCAGGTGGCCAAAGTATTGGAGTTTCAGCTTCAGCATCAGTCCTTCCAATGACTATTCAGGGATACTTTCCTTTAGGACGGACTGGTTTGATCTCCTTGCAGTCCAAGGGACTCTCAAGAGTCTTCTCCAACACCACAGTTCAAAAGCATCAGTTCCTCGGCACTCAGCCTTCTTTATGATCCAACTCTCACATCTGTACATAACTACTGGAAAAACCATAGCTTTGACTATACGGACCTTTGTTGGCAAAGTAGTATCTCAGCTTTTTAATATACTCTCTAGGTTTGCCATAGCTTTTCTTCCAAGGGACAAGTGTCTTTTAATTTCACGGCTGCACCACTGAATTTAATTTCAGTGGCTGCACTGTCCACAGTAATTTTGGAGCCCAATAAAATAGTCTGTCACTGTTTCCATTGTTTCCCCATCTATTTGCCCTGAAGTGATGGGACCGGATGCCATGATCATAGTTTTCTGAATGTTGAGTTTTAAGCCAGCTTTTCACTCTCCTTTTTCACTGTCATCAGGAGTCTCTTCAGTTCCTCTAGCTTTCTTCTATAAGGGTGGTGTCATTTGCGTATCTGAGGTTATTGATACTTCTCCCAGCAGTCTTGATTCCAGCTTGAGCTTCATCCGCCTAGCATTTCACATGATATACTATGCTTATAAGTTAAATAAGCAGGTGACAATTTATAGCCTTGACATACTCCTTTCCCAATTTGGAACCACTCCATTGTTCCATGTCTGCTTCTAACTGTTGCTTCCTGACCTGCATGCAGATTTCTCAGAAGGCAGGTAAGGTGGTCTGGTATTGCCATCTCTTTAAGGATTTTACACAGTTTGTTGTGATCCACACAGTCAAAGATTTAGCATAGTCAGTGAAGCAGAAGTAGATTTTTTTTGGAACTCTCTTGCTTTTTCCATGATCCAACAGATGTTGGCAATTTGATCTCTGGTTCCTTTGCCTTTTCTGAATCCAGCTTTAACCTCTGGAAGTTCTTACTTCATGTACTATTGAAGACTGGCTTGGAGGATTTTGAGCATTACCTTGCTAGTGTGTGAAATGAGTACAATTGTGTGATAGTTTGGACAGTGTTTGGCACTGCCCTTTTTTGGGATTGGAATGAAAGCTGACGTTTTCCAGTTTTCTGGCCTCTGCTGAGTTTTCAGAATTCACTGGCATATTGAATTGCCCTTCAGTTCAGTTCAGTCGCTCAGCTGTGTCCGACTCTTTGCGACCCCATGAATTTCAGCACGCCAGGCCTCCCTGTCCATCACCAACTCCTCAGACTCACGTCCATCGATTCAATGATGCCATCCAACCATCTCATCCTCTGTCGTCCCCTTCTCCTCCTGCCTCCAATCCCTTCCAGTATCAGAGTCTTTTCCAATGAGTCAACTCTTCTCCTGAGGTGGCCAAAGTACTGGAGTTTCAGCTTCAGCATCATTTCCTCCAAAGAAATCCCAAGGCTGATCTCCTTCAGAATGGACTGGTTGGATCTCCTTGCAGTCCAAGAAACTCTCAAGAGTCTTCTCCAACACCATAGTTCAAAAGCATCAATTCTTCGGCGCTCCGCTTTCTTCACAGTCCAACTCTCACATCCATACATGACTACTGGAAAAACCTGTATTCAAGTTGTAGTTACAGGAAACTTCCACAAGGCGGCAGCACTTCTTCATGCCCCACTTAAATTCCTCCTGCAATGGGAGCCCTAGAGAAGGTCCCTTTGCAAGGCTGTAGATGAGCGTGCAGTTTGCCAGGGCTCCCATCTCACGACTTCATCCCTTTTCCTTGCACTGCTCAGAGAAATCCCGAGCACTCCCCACACTGCCCTGCGGAAGGTGCTGTGGTACTTACGTGGGGTGACTCTGGGGAAGGAGCCTACTGGTGGGAGCTTGAAGACCAGATGGCATGTCGGAGCTCTTCCTGCCCAGCAGGACCACCGTTTTTTGGCCTGGGAGGGGTTGGGGCTCCCCTGGTGGATCAGACAGTAAAGAATTTGCCTGCAGTGCGGGAGACTTGGGTTTAATCCCTGGGTCAGGAAGATCCCCTGAGGAAGGGAATGGCAATGTACTCCAGTATTTTTGCTTGGAGAATCCCATGGACAGAGGAACCTGGCAGGCTACAGTCCATGGAGCTGCAAGCCATGGATGAGCTCTCGGAGGGCCTGACTGGGTCTGGAGATTGGGGTCCCATCCACAGGGGGTCAGTCATTCCAGGTCCAAGTGTGGGCTCCTTTGCTAGCACATCCTCCCAGCTCCCCCAGTCCAACCCAGTCCTGCCTTGAGACCCAGGGCTGCTCAGGCTCCTGGGATCTCAGCATATCATCCAGGCCTGAGGGGAATACCACTGGTACTTTAAAATTCTTGCATGTTATTTATTTTATAATGGAATCCATTGGTTTTACAGTGCTCTGGAAAACTGCTTGTTCAGTTTACATAAGCATATATGTATTTGCCTTCATGTTCCCATTCCGTCTAGATTATCACAGGGTGTGGAGCACAGTTCCTTGTGCTCTCCAGTAGGTCTCGTCGATTCTGTTCTCTCTGTGTGTGACTGTACGTGTTCATCTTCACCCCCTAAGGTATGCCTCCCTCCGCCCCACCTTTCCCTTTCGGTAATCAGAGGATTGTTTTCTAAGGCTGTGAGCCTGTTTCTGGGCCATAAAGGAGTTGTTTGGTATCGATTTTTAGATTCTGCCTAAAAGTGCTATCCCGTGCTACCCACCCTTTTCTCTCTGGCTTCCTTCACATAGTTTGATCATCACGTGGTGTGTCCGTGTTGCTGAAAAAGGCGTTCTTCCATTCTTCTCAATGGGTGAGGCATTTTCCATGCTGTACATACTCATGTGCAATATCTTCTGTGTCCATCAGTCTGTCGGTGGACGTTTTGGTTGCTCACCTATCTCGTTCAGTGTAGATACTTCTCCTTGAAACTTGGGGAGCAAGTGTCAATTCATATTATGTTTACTGTCGGAGTGGAGTCTGAGGAGTGAGAATGCCAGGTCCCATGATAGCCCGGAGAAGGCAGTGGCACCCCACTCCAGTCCTCTTGCCTGGAAAAGCCCATGGACGGAGGAGCCTCGTGGGCTGCAGTCCATGGGGTCGCTGAGGGTCGGACACGACTGAGCGACTTCACTTTCACTTTTCACTTTCATGCATTGGAGAAG
>SJYX01020007.1:23623-38843 GCA_006410675.1 Oreotragus oreotragus
TGGAAAAGACTCTGATGCTGGGAGAGATTGGGGGCAGGAGGAGAAGGGGATGACTGAGGATGAGATGGCTGGATGGCATCATGGACTCGATGGACGCGAGTCTGAGTGAACTCCGGGAGTTGGTGATGGACAGGGAGGCCTGGCGTGCTGCGATTCACGGGGTTGCAAAGAGTTGGACACGACTGAGCGACTGAAATGAACTGAACTGAAGATTTAAAATGTTGTGAATAAAATTATAAACTCTCAAGACTTTAAAAAAACATGAGGCATCAGTATTTTTTTTTTTAATTTCTTAGAATTATTTCCCAGACTGTCTTCCCTCCAGGAGGATATATTCATATAAGAGAACGTAGGTTGAACAGTATGAGATGTTCTCTTCAGTGAGATAGAAAGTAATATTTTTTTCCCTGATAACCTTTTCGTGAAGTTCTAAAGTTGCAGAAAAATACAGAGATTAAAAAATCTTCCCTATCAGCTTCTCTGAATTATCAGATAGTAACAATTCCAGTTTTTATTCATATGTGTGTTTGTATGTATGTATATTGACATATATATATGTATACATGTAAATAGAAACAGGTAAAGTTGTACTTTTAAAACACTTACAGTGAGATATACCAAGAGGTCAAATATACTCATTATGTATTCTAATTATTTATTCCTATTTATTCAACAAAGCTTTGGCAGAGGGACAGATTATCTTGTATATATAATCAGATACTCTGGAATAATGTGGTGTATAGGCTTTAAGAATCTGGTAAAGAGAAAGGAAAGGTCTCTAATTTATGGTCACTTCTTCACAGCAGGATCATCAGAGGCTGCATAGGTTGATGGTTGATGATGGCAGTGATAAATTGAAAGCAGTGGGGAGTAAAGAAGATAAAAAAGGAATTACCACTAAGTATACTAGTGTGTAGGCCTGAGGGTTGACGTAGGGCAGTGTGACCAGTGGTGGAGACAGCATTCATTTTTTAAAATAGTGCCACACAGTAATCTGCCCTTGGTGTTGGAGGTTAACAGATACGAAGCTTTTGGCTTCACTCTTCTGAAATTACGAAGCTTGTTCCTAAGGAAATAATAAACTTCCTTGGAATGGAGATTTCAGCCATTAGAAGCTTAGACACTCAGGCTTGGGCATCGTGACCATCTATCTGTTCTGCCACTCCCGATTCTGGACGTAGGCTGTCTGGGTCACGCTCACCGTCCAGTTCTGTCCCCATCATCCCCCTTGGATCTGGTTTGAAGTGCTCAGCTTCCTTACCAGTGAAGGAAATTCCTCACCACTACTGTTAGTTGGGTAAGCGAAGGTAGTTGACTTTGTATTTCATGGTTGAAGAAAGGTCTGCTAAGCAATTTTTTAAGACTAAAGCAAACTTATAGGCTAGGTATGTAAGTCAGTATTCACTGACTTTTTCAAAAACTTCTCATTCACTCCTAGTAGCAGTCCTGCGAGGAAAACATCCGTTTCTCTTTTTCTTTTCAGTTCAGTCGCTCAGTCGTGTCCGAGTCTTTGTGACCCCATGGACTGCTGCACGCCAGGCCTCCCTGTCCATCACCAACGCCTGGAGCTTAAACTCATGTCCATTGAGTCGGTGATGCCATCCAACCATCTCATCCTCTGTCGTCCCCTTCTCCTCCCGCCTTCAGTCTTTCTCAGCATCAGGATCTTTTCAAATGAGTCAGTTTTTCGCATTAGGTGGCCAAAGTATTGGAGTTTCAGCTTCAGCATCAGTCCTTCCAATGAATATTCAGGACTGATTTCCTTTAGGATGGACTGGTTGGATCTCCTTGCAGTCCAAGGGACTCTCAAGAGTCTTCTCCAACACCACAGTTCAAATACAGTTGTCAGATCCTAATAAACTGTGGGCCTGTCCTTGTGGCCAAACTTCATGATCCCAAAAGTCAGTTGCACCCTGTTGGTTCTTGATTTCTAGTTCCTGTCATTTTCTAGTACCTTTATGTTATTTCTCCAAGACAGGCAGAAATGTAAAAACAGTGCTTTTAATTCTGTCTGTGAATCCAGGCTTAGTTAGTAGTGACTCGTTTCTAAATCTTCATGTGCTTAACAGTCTAACCTGTTTGAAAATGGGGTTTTGGACCAGTGGCTTTTTGCACTTGTTTCTTTGTTCCATTCTTTGTAACAAAAATGAAGTTTTCTTGTCTTGATTTATTTCCTTTAAAAGCCGCGGAGTAGAGAATAGATATGCTAATTATTTTGAACAGTCATACCTCCTGCCTTTTTACCCCTTGCTGGCTTCCTAGTATTTTAATGATGGAAGACCAATATAAATCCTTCTGCTGCCCCTTTTGGTTGATGGTTACCAGCCTGAGGCAGATGATGGTCTGAAAATTCACGTGCAGCTGCTCGGACGATCCAGGCAAGGTAGACTGGTGATGGGCAGGTCGATGTGATGGGACAGGCGTACTCTGGTGAACTGGAGAGGACATGCGTCACCTGAAGGCAAGGTAGACTGGTGATGGGCAGGTCGATGTGATGGGACAGGCGTACTCTGGTGAACTGGAGAGGACATGCGTCACCTGAAGGGGGCGACAGCTCCTCCTCTGCGGCTTTTGACGCCCACGTGAGAACAGCAGCCTGGGGTTTCAACAATGCACGTTTTCCAGAAGAGCCTGAAATCCGAATCTTACTGTAAAAAGTTTTCACTTTTAGATGTTGGAAACTAATAACTGTGATAAAGATGCTGGCCTCAGTGTATCTGTGGAGTGAATATGATCTACAGGTCAACAATCTGTGACCACTTATGTACTCTGTGACAAAGAGGATTGAGTCCCAGTGGGTGTTTGCCGAAGACCAGGCTTCCCAGGTGCGCTAGTGGTAAAGAGTCCACCTGCCAGTGCTGGAGATGCAGGAGATGGGGGTTCAATCCCTTGGCCGGGAAGATCCCCTGGAGAAGGAAATGGTGACCCACTTGGGGGTTCTTGCCTGGAGAATCCCATGGACTGGCAGGCTGTGGTGCATAGGGTCACAAAGAGTCAGACATGACGAGGCCACTGAGCATGCAGACAAAGGGTTACATCAGTAGAGTTCCACTCTTTTGTACTGAGGGGTTGATGTAGGTACCACAAGAAGGATTGATAGGCTGTTTGTCAAATTCCGTTACTTTTGGAGAGTGAACTATCAGTTCTTTATCTTGCTGGAAAGAAAAATTAGAGCCACAGTGATGAGTTGAATTCCTGATGTAGTGCTGCTCAAAGTTCAGAGAATGGTGGACTCAAGCTGCCCAGTTGGGGACTTGTGTTTGGAGATGGCAAAATGTCGCTCAGTAGGAGTTACAGGATCTTATGTATGTATTTCATAGATCCTCCCAAAGTCTTGCCAACAAATGTCTCTCATTCTACAAAGTACATATTTAGAGGGAGGAGTTGCTCAAATCTATTTGATACACTGGATAAGACAATAATTCTACTTATAATTTGGCAGGAGATTCATAAAGTGAGCAAAGTTTCATTTGACATGCTGGTGAAATATTAGTTTACTCTTTAAAAGAGGAAGAACTCAGAAAAGACATTTCTGTGGTTTTCTGCCTGTGTGAGGATGACTCCTAATAATTCTTTGGAAGGAATGATGCTAAAGCTGAAACTTCATTGGATAAGACAATAATTCTACTTATAATTTGGCAGGAGATTCATAAAGTGAGCAAAGTTTCATTTGACATGCTGGTGAAATATTAGTTTACTCTTTAAAAGAGGAAGAACTCAGAAAAGACATTTCTGTGGTTTTCTGCCTGTGTGAGGATGACTCCTAATAATTCTTTGGAAGGAATGATGCTAAAGCTGAAACTTCAGTACTTTGGCTACCTCATGAGAAGAGTTGACTCATTGGAAAAGACTCTGATGCTGGGAGGGATTGGGGGCAGGAGAAGGGGACGACCGAGGATGAGATGGCTGGATGGCATCACTGACTCGATGGACGCGAGTCTGAGTGAACTCCGGGAGTTGGTGATGAACAGGGAGGCCTGGCGTACAGTGATTATGGGGTTGCAAAGAGTCGGACACGACTGAGCGACTGAACTGAACTGAACCAAGAAAACTAAGACCAAGGGTCTGTGTGTATAAGTGTGACCTCTTAAAAGAAACGAGTAATCTGATATATTGGATGTAGGTATTTTCTTAGAAATGCTCAGCACCAATGAATACATCAAAAACCATACTTTATTTTATGTATAGCAATACAATTTACATATTAAATAACACTATAATAGAATGATTTGATATACTTTTAAACAGAAGAAAAAAGGGAAAAATTTCAGGTTACAAAACCCCTCCCCCCGAACAAATTAAAAAAAAAAACAACAAAACAGCACTTTATCCAAATGGGTCAATGCAACAAATGTATTCAGTGTGACTAATTATGTCTAATTCCTATTGCACAAATGGTCAATGAAATTAAAAAAGAAAACCCAACTGTCACAATCACTGCCTCAAAGAAATAACACATGTTGGATTCTTTTGGAATGCAAAGATGGTTCTTGCTACTTCAATACACAGAAAGTTGAATTCACATATCCACCACAAAGGGGGAAAAAAAAAAAACTATGACAGAATTGAAACTAGAAAAAAATTAGCTTTATATGAAAATATAAAATTCTATGATTATATACCATAGATACAAAGTTCCCAGAAGATGCTTATCCAAGCAACAAAATATTTACAGTTTTAATGATTTTCGCTATTTCAAAATGAAGTGAAAGAAACATGAATCCACACAAAGGCTGAATTTTTTTTTTCTTTTTTTAAGAAACAATGGCTACTTGCTAGTTTCAAATGTCCTAAAAAGGAGTCACTACCCCAAATGTTGGAGAGTTGCGACATTTTATAAAATCGTTTGTCTCCTTTTCTGGAGATGTTTTATTTCTTAAAACTCAAGATTACTTTTCTTGAAATTAATTATCCTCTGTAGAAAATGCTTCCCTTTGCAAATATTTAACAAAAATACTAAAAACAGTTTAACAGCTAAGATAAAGTAGAGGCCAAATACCATTCTTACAACTCCTTCCGGTTTGTCGCATGCCTTCTTTCTAGAGATAAGTGAAGCCAAAATTGTATGTTAGATGGCAGCTATGGGCAAGCGCAAAGGGGCAAGTGAGATTACAGCTGTTAAAAAAAAAAAAAAAAGCAGGCATTTTCCCTTCATATAAAAATTCACTGGCACCATTTGAACATAAACTTTAGGACTTGGAGTTGGAAATGTATTTTCCAATATAACTTGCTAGATTCTTAAGACAAACTACGTTTTTGAGTATTATTTCCTAAATTATGATGTTTGGGTTTCTTTAACATTTTTTGCTTACAATTAGTATATGTCTTTGGTAAATTGGTATCTATATTTTAAGTTTTAAATACAGTATATATGCGTTTAAGAAAATTCATAACAAGGCAGTTGTGCTGTGTCATTATAAAATAATTAAGGTTATCTGTTGATTTCAATATGTCACTCCAGGCTAAAACCTACAGCCACCAGACCCTAAATGCCATAAACATCTCTGACCTTGCTGGACTTTTCAACTTGAAATTGACTCTGAAAGGCATAAAAATTAGGAAAAGCAATTCGCCTCATCTTAATCATCTTGAATTTCAGAAGGAAACTTTTTTTTAAAATATAAAAGTATTGTAACTTTCAGATGCAGGAAAGGTTCTTGGTGCAATAAGGTGTGTTTTCTCTGATGTCCAGCATGGCCACCTGTCCTGATCTTTGGAATTCATTTTGAATGTGTGCCTTCTGCTTGCCTAGAACTCGTACACTCTAAAAGCTTATTTTTATAACAGCACACAGTAATTTGCAGTAGCTGTTTCCTTTCCTCCTGAGTGCATGGGCTAATAATAACCTTGTTATTTAGTTAAGCAATGTGCTTCTGTCTCAAAGAAAACACCGTCTTTGAAACTCTTTGCCTCTGGAAAGATACAAGCGTATATTTGCCACTGCCATATGGAGAATAATAGGATACACTCTGTTAGTCAAGGGGAGGGACTGCTGACTATAACTATCCTCCACGAAGTGTGTTTGGACCATTTTGGCAAGATGGGCAAAACGCAATCGCTAGCGGTTCAGTGGGTTGGGGTTTGGAGACTGGTTCAGGCCCACTACAGACACTCGAATGCTCACAGAGAAATTCTAAGCCGTCCTGGTGACGTTTCTGTTTTACCTCCAACCTATTTCTCTCTTTTATCATGATTCTGATACCCATGGAAGAGACGGTCCAGAACTGGGGGTATGAATGTCCATGAATTGGGCCCTCTGTAATAGCACAGATAGTGAAGGACAGGGAAGCCTGGCGTGCTGCAGTCTATGGGGTTGTGAAGAGCCGGACACGACTGAGTGGCTGAACAATAGCACAGAAGGCGATACTTGCCACGTGTCCTGAAAAAATTAGAGGGAGCACAAACCCCAACCTGCATGTTGCTTCTGAAAGTCAGGCCCACTGTGCCGTCCACTGAGGAGAGCCAGCTCATGTCAACACTCTACAGCTGAAGTGAGCTCCGTAGTGGACTAGTGACCTAGCTCTTGCCATGCGGAGGTGAAACCATGCTGAAACCTTCCCCGTCCTGGTCTCCCTCAGCCAGCCCGTGGCGCTGGTGTTGGTGAGGTCAGGATTCTCCCTCGAGTGTTAGGCAGAGGCTCCGCACGTCACCTCTGATGGGAGCGGAGGGACGGTGAATGAGTCTTTCCCCTCCACCGCACACGGCTGGGCTCTCCTGTTCACATTTTCTCCAGCAAGCTCTCACAGTCCGTGAGTAGTGGACTACCCTGTGTGGCTGAATCTGCGCGATGAGAAGATGAGATGAATCCTGGCAAGTTTCGTTGTTGACGAAAACTTGGTTGACCTGGCCCACGTGTTAGAAATCCTGGGCCAGGAGGCCTCAGCAGCCTTGGTCCTTTGAACTCTGCTCTGACAAACTTCATAGAAAATCAACTCAGGATAAAGAGAGTCTCTGTGCTGCTTATTACGCGTGTTTTAATGCCTAGCCAGACAGTATGGTCACAGCCAGTGTGACCTGCTGGCTGATGTTTATTGACATAAAATGACCAAAACCCTTTTCCTCTTCCCAGGCTCAGTCTGGTGATGGCTTAACGTCTGACAGAAGTCACCCCTCAAAAGCAAATATGCACCAGAAGAAACGGATCTCAGTAAGTAGCTTATCTTTCTAACTTGCTGAAGTGAAATTTCTTGTGATGCTCCTGATTTTCCCATGATGGATGGCAGGGTGGATGTGGCTCTGGGAGATTACCTCCTTGGGCTCTGTGTCCCTATGAGCAGTCTCTTTTACTGAAGTGAACCTGTTTTTGAGGCTAAAATACACAAAAGCATACAAAGCTGTCTCCTACTGTTAAGAACTCTTTGAAAATGTCACTGTTACCTTTCACTCAACCTTTCACTCAAGATTCTAACTGTCTCTCTCCACGTCAGATTTCTCCATGTGAAGGAACCTAGATAGTCCCAAGACTTTTTGCTAATTAATTAATACAATATTTTCAGTTTAAGTAGAAGAATACATGTAGTTAACGAGCTTTATCATGAAATATTTGGCCAAAAAAAAAAAAAAGGAAAGAAAAGAAAGTAAGAATGTTAACTCTATAGGTAGTTTTTATTAGATTGCTATATGGGTAATAGGAATATTAGGACTACTTTCAAAATTATACACCTGCCAAGAGGTATGAAATTATAAACCACGAGGCATGAATGAAGACTCACTAAAGGGTTTCATAACTGGAGTTATGTAAAATATTGCCATCTCTCTTTTGTAAAAGATGGCCCTGATTTGGGGGGTAGGGATGTAACTATTTCAGAGAGTCAAAATGGAAATAACACACACTGTCCACATAGCTACTGTGAAAACTGTAATACAGAGATATCCTTTATTTTGACACAGTTGGGCATTTTTTAAAGCTAGGAATGTAACTTTGAAACTAGGAAGTGATGTTCACATCAGATGACTCTTCAACCTTCTTGTTTCTTAATGGACACCTTCACCATCACAAATGGGACTCTCTCAAGGCCATGACATGGAGAGACCTTCAGAGTAGCCCCCCTCCCCACTATTCTTTAAAAGAAAACCGTGCTCATCCACTCCATTAAAACACAGAAGGCATACAGAAGTACTGAGCAGTGCCTTAAAAAATAGGAGAGGACTGAGGGAAAGGACAGCATTGCCTGCTAGGAGGATGCAGCTGCTTTAGCAAGAGTAATAATAAAAGAAAAAATCGAGAGTCACTGTCGTAACAAAGACCTTCACTATACGGAATTTAAAAGGAGCATGTATGGTGTCGTGGAATGTCACGTCAGGGTTCGCTGTAGTATCGGATTATAGGCAGTAACACTGATCAGATAGTGCAAACTAGGTAAAACCGCGTTTCACTGTGGGAAATGAACAGAGGTGCAAATGCTCAGTAGGATACCATTAAGACATAAAATGGCAAAAAATAAATATCAAAACTTTTATCAGTGTAAAAAAGTAACTGGGTTATCATATAACCTAGACATAGAGTCTGGCAAAAAAAAGGCCTCAGGAAAGCTCTCAGTCTTCAGAAGGTTTACAAATGAAGCACTCGTTCACGATTCCAGTCACACCAGCGACTCCATGCTCTCGGCAGGGTCCGACTCGTCCGCGGTGAGGGCAGCGCCGTTTCTGTCCACTGTCAGGGGGCCATTTCCATTCTCTTTAGTGCTGACCAAGCTGAGCATCGCTTTGTAGACAAACTGGTACTGTTCCTGGAAAACGAGAGGAAGATGGTTTCGGAGCCGAAGAACAGCTTCATCTCATTTCATTGCAGGTAAAAATACTGATTACAAGTCTAACTGTGAAAAATACACTAGAGACACGGGAATATATGTCTATGCTCCTGAAGAAACTTACACAAAATCATCTGTGGAATCCGTTATGATCAAAACCGACACCTGCTCTGTGTCCTTTGCATCTCTTAACTTGGAATGGTCCACTAGGATAATAATAAATCTGTACTTTATCTTCAGAAAACAGTATACTCTAGAAGGCAGAGTTTGTTTGCTCAGCACTTCTGACATGTGGGCCAGAGAATCCTTTATTGCCGAGGGTCATCTCAGATGTGGTATGTTTAGCAGTGTCCCGGGCTCCACTCACTGAACCCCATCCCCAGTGGTGATCATAACGAGGGTCTCCGACATTGCCCAACATCCCCTAGGGGGAAAATTACTCCACCCTCACCCCCATTGAGGACTACTGTTGTACAGGGTGAGGCTGAGTTTCAACTGATGTTGTACAGGTTTTACAAATAAGCACAGTACTTACAATGTCTGTAAATACTCCAGGCCTCATCAGATTGATCATTTTTGCAACCTGGAAAACATCCACGGCATTTTCATTCTCCAGTTGCTGGGACAAAGTGGTAAGAGCACAGAGCATTCCTGCTGAAACCGCGCCATACCTTGGGGACAACAAAAGAAAAAGCTATTGCAGAATCACTAAAAGACTGAATATACTGGAATGAAGTCACCATCATGTATTTCTATAGAAGCTAGGGAGCCTGTATTGATACCTAATCTAGAACACAAAAATGAATGAAATGCTGACAAGGAAAGAGATTTTAAGGTTAGCATAAAGGTGACACTTGTTCATAAATATGGCCTCTTTTGAGACTGGTTTATCAGATGTTTTAACTTGATGTCTAATTTGAAAAGTTCAAAATTAGACTTGTGAAGGCAATAAGAAGATCTGACGTGAGGGAGGAGCTGGGTGATATGATAGGAAAAATAATATGAGGATTTTAACTGGAGGCTATGAGATAAGTAGAAAGAGGCAAAAAGCTCTGGAAAAAAAAATTTTTTTTTAATTCCAAATAGCTAAACTGAACTTTCAAAATCTGAATAAAAGTGGAAATCTATGGCCCAAAAGGCAGTCAGAAAATTTTCACAGTGAGTTTCATATTTAGTAATTATTTCTGGCATGGAAGTGGAACTTTCCAAGTATGACCACTTTCTATAAAATTCTTTAAAAAAATATGTTTCTGTTTGCTTCACACACAGGCACAAAAAAGGCTTAGAAAGGGTAGCAGGTATTTTCATCAGGCCATTTCAAAATGCTTTCTTGACCCCGGTATCTAAGAAATATTCTCCTACAATTTTCTACCTCATTACATTTAATTGTTTAATTCATTGGAATCTTATTCTTGTTTTGATGTAAGGCAGGGGTCTGATTTTAGTCATTTTTCCAATAGATAACCACTGGTGCCAGCATGTTATAGTGAAGAGTCTCCTCTTTCCTCGTAGATTTAAGCTGCCTTTTTAATAATCTGCCAAATTCTCATACACACAGGCCTATTTCTGAACTCTCTAGTTTGGCCCTTAAATCTGCTTCTCTGTTTTTTGATACTGTATTTCCCCACAGTTGCTTAAATTCCCTGAGGTTTTTAGTAGCCTTGACACTTGATGAAGCAGGTTTATACAGCACTCTTGGCTGCCAGCAGCATAGTTACTGTTTCACTTTTAGGGCTCAGACACAGGTATTTGCATTTTTCACTTGTACACTCATTTCCATTTCTACCCTCCTACCTCATCCCATTCTACCTTGTATTAACTGATATTGGACTGTCAAGGGATATAAAAAGTTGTTGGGATTTTGGTAGGCTGCACTGAAATATCTTAAGTAGATCTGAGGAAATAAACCTCTTTGTGAGCTTTTCTGTTCATGAAGATATCTTCCTCTCCATTTACTCAGGTCTTTTATCGTTTTCAATTAGATTTTATAGGTTTCTGCATGTTGTTGTGGTTGCTTGGTTGCTAAGTCATGTCTGACTCTTTTGGGACCCCACGGATGATAGCCCACCAGGCTCTTCCATCCATGGGATTCTCCAGACAAGAATACTGCCATTTCGTTCTCCAGGGGATCTTCCTGACCCAGCGATCAACCCCCGACTCTGGCGTCGCCTATACTGGCAGGCAGGTTCTTTACCACTGAGCCAGCAGGAAAGTCCAGTTTTCTGTACAGTCTTCCCCAGTGTCATTGTAGGGTGATTCCTGGGTAGTTTCTGCTATTCCAAAGAATGGCCTCTCTTTAGGACATGAAGTGTTTGGTTTCAGTGGAGATATATAGGGAAGTTACTGATTTTTCACATGGTGAACTTGCATTCAGCCATGTAGAACTTTTTTTAAGTTCTAAAAATCTGTTGATTCTCTAGGTTAGTTGCCTACACCGTCATCTGCCAGTAATGCCAATTATGTCTTTCTTTTATACCTGTTACATCTTTGGCTTTTACTGCACTGGATAAGGTATCAATAGTCTTCCAATCTGACACTAAAGAGGTACCATATTGTTATGGTAAAGCACCTACTTTCTTAATATTAAATAAAAGTATTTCTATAGGCGTCTGAGAAGTAACATTTAACAAAGAGAATGCTTTTGACTTTAAGTTTGCTAAGAGTGTTTTCTTTTGGGGATGGGGATAATGAATGGGTGTCAGTTTATTGTATGTTTTCAAACATCTATAAGTTTAAAAAAAAGTTCCTAAAGTCCTGAATTCACAGAGAACAGTTTTTTGGTACCATTAAACTAGCTCTGTATTTCTGGAAGAAATCTTTTTAAATGATGTATGTAATTCTTTCAGTATAACACCCTGGGTTTTATTTGACAGCATTTTCTTCAGATCTTTGTACCCGTATTCAAGTAAGTGACAACGGCTTATACTGTTCCCTTCCATTCTGGTGTTAGCTTTGTCTGTTTTCTTAATCAAGGTGACATTACACGTTTCCTCTGGGTGCTACAAGCGTAGCCTGGTCAAAACGTAGTGGGTCTTGACAGGCTAAAAACTCTATATACCAGGCTTGTAAGTACTTTACATGTGCCAATGATTTTAATCCTCAGAAAAATCCAGGTACTATTAACATCCCCATTTTGAGGCTGAATAAACAACGTACATCCAGGTAAGTAACTGGGGTCATAGCTTGGGAGACGAGATTTTTTTTTGCTGCGGCTGATACACGTTGGAGGCTCAGATCAGAGACGTAAGTACCATATGTTCCCTAAGTATTGTTTATTATGATTAAGTAGGCGTAACAATTTATTGTTATAGCACTACAAATAGTTTAAAATGTTTATTTCATGTCTTTTAAAACATTTATATAATTTTTAACCTGTTAGTAAAATACAAAGTATAGTAACCCTCATGGCTCTGTCACTAGACTAAAACAATCATCAGCTTGCAGCTGCTCTTGTTTCCTGTCTATTTCCGCCACATGTGTTTTGAAGCAAACCCCAGATTTTTTATTCATTAATAAATCAGTATAAAATTCCAAAAGATAAGGACTTTAAAGATAAACATCATCTTATCACAATTAACAATTTTTAAAACATTTGAGGACTACAGATTAAGTGGTAGACTTTTTTTCTTCCCCAATGGTAAATTATGCCTTCTCTGCTTTTTTCACCATTTTCCAGAGTTGTGTCTCTTGTTAATAAAATTTAAGCAATAACTGATCTGCTTCCCGGGTGGCTCAGATGGTAAAGCATCTGCCTGCATTGTGGGAGACCCAGGTTCGATCCCTGGGTCAGGAAGATCCCCTGGAGAAGGAAATGGCAACCCACTCCAGTACTCTTGCCTGGAAAATTCCATGGATGGAGGAGTCTGGTGGGCTACAGTCCATGAAGCCTCAAAGAGTCGGAGATGACTTCACTTTCACTTTCATCCTTGCCTCCATTTCATTACTATTTGTTCTCCAGTTGAAAGCTTAGTTCTTTTTTAAATGTTTTCTCCAATATATGGATATCTATATGTATAGATAGATATATACATTTCCCCCCCCTCTGAGTGTGTATCCTGTTAGGTTTTGAAAGTAACTATCAGAGCCTCTGTGTTAAAAATTGGTCACCAATTTGACTCCATGGTCAAAGTGGGGCAGTACTGATTCTGAGTAATGGACCATAGCCTGGATCCTTATTCCAGCTTAAAGTAACAACTACTGTAAGTTCAAAATCCAGTAAAGTTTAAATATGAACCATCGTCTGAAGCGATTCTCGGTGACGGTCGAGGTGTTTGCGCAGTCTTTACTCCCCGTTGGAGCTACTGGCAGGCCCTCGACTGTGCACTGCACTTCTTCCACCGGCCCTGCTTTTGTCTCTCTCGCCCCTGCACTTGGAATGTCCTTCTCTTGGGCACAGACTTTAACAGTTACGTATTTAATTTAGAAATATTTACATAAAAAGTAGAACTTTAGAAACATAGTTGACTTATAATGTTATGACAAGTCTCTGCTGTATAGCAACGTGACTCAGTTAAACACATGTATACATGCTTTTTTTCTACTCTTTTCCCTGAGAGTTTATACCAGAAAGTTCCCTGTGGAATATACAATAGGACCGTGCTGTCTGTCTGTCCTCTGTATAATAGGTTGCATCTACCCCTCCCACGCCCCTTCTCCCGCTTCTCAAGCACACGTCTGACCTCTGTCTGTGTGAGTCTGCTTCTGCTTTGCAGGTAGGTGCATCTGTGCCGTATTTTAAATCCCACAGATAAGTGATACCACATGGAATTTGTCCTTCTCTGACTTACTTCGCTTAGTATGATATTCTCTAGGTCCATCCACGTTGCTGCAGTGACATTATTTCCCTCTTTTTAATGCAAGCGGCGTATTCTGCTGTGGATGTGTCCCACTTCCGTATCCATTCCTCTGTTGATGGGGGCACATACCGTTATAGGCCACTGCTAGACCAGCCTTGTTAATTATGGGTTTCAGATCTTTTCTCTGAATGTTACTATTCACTGTATCCTTGTATCTTGATAATTCATTTTAATATCTCATCCCTTTATTTAGTTGTTAGAGAATCTTCAAGCCATGCTCTTTTTTCAGCTTTTTTTCTTCCTCTTTCATCTCCCCCTCCATAGATCATCCCTTAGACCGACGTCAGAACTTCTATGTCTGGCTTCCGTATCTGAGTCTAGCTGTAGTTCTGTCCATTTTACTACTAGCCCGTCTCTTATCCTTTCCATTTATTAGCCTCTAATTTGTTCCAATTTCATAAGTGTTTTTGATTCATTTCATTAAATCTTCAGATCTCTGTATTATTTTTTTTTCAGTTTTATTTATTTATTTATTTTTTGTATTTATTTATTTTTTTACACGAACTCCCAAACATGAACCCCCCTCCCACCTCCCACCCCACATCAGTGCAACACCTGTCTCTTATACACATCTGAAATGCAAGTGAATGAGATTTTTTCAACTTAACTGAGACACAAAGTCTTGAACTCTTTGTTAAAATGACTCTACCAATTTTCTTACTTAATCTTACCTTCTTTCAACTGGGAAAAGAAAGATGTGCCCTTAGAATTTTTTCTCACTCAACATTATGGATATTAATAAATATACTTTCCAGGAAACATCAATCTTGGTGTTATTATCAGGACAAAGCAATACACCTTTGAATAATGTAATGATGCTGGGTATCTCCTTACCCCATCAACTTCATTCTGCAAGGATTGCTGCTTAGGGAGGCTGATCTATATGGATTGCATCGAGGGCTATTTGTCCTTTGACTTCTGGTTAGGTCAGGGGTTGGAGATTACCATTAGGAGATAGTACTATATAGAGATAAGAATGAGGATGAGATATTAATTCTTCTGGTACCTTTTGTGGTGGGTTCCCAAGCCCTGATTGTATCCCACTAATAGAGGTCAAATCAACTATATTTTAATTAAAAAAATTTTTTAAGTCACAGCTTGCTCTCTCTCCAGGTTGAAGTAATAGTTCCTTCCTGAACCCCTCCACATTTCTCATTACTTACCCTGGCAGCACTACTCCATCTCTCATAAATTTCCCTTAACCTTGACTGCATCTTTGTAAATAGTATCTTCATTGAATTCTCTTCCATTATCCCCTTGATTGTACCATATGTTTCCTGCATGAACCCTGAATGGCCTGGAAATCCATCAGAGTTATAGATGTGTGAAGGTGGAAGGTAAATTTCATGATACATAGCTACTGGGAAGATATCTTTTGTCTTGAGATGACTCAGCTTGTCCAGATTTTCTCTGCAAACTATTGAAAGCTCTTCATCCACCAGCATGTTCCGAATTCATTTGGCCTTCACTTGGTGTGCACTTATTTGTAAATACTAAAGCAAATATGGGTCCTGTAATCATCTGCCAGTAGTCAGCTGGAAGGTGCTCATCCAGCTAAGTTACAGGAAATACTTTCACCAAAATGAAGAAGAAGAAGGAAAAAAAAAAAAAAAA
>SJYX01020007.1:39214-106649 GCA_006410675.1 Oreotragus oreotragus
GTCTTTAGTTTCTTTAGGTAGATATATTCCTAAGTATTTTATTCTTTTCGTTGCAATGGTGAATGGAATTGTTTCCTTAATTTCGTTTTCTACTTTCTCATTATTAGTGTATAGGAATGCAAGGGATTTCTGTGTGTTGATTTTATATCCTGCAACTTTACTATATTCATTGATTAGCTCTAGTAATTTTCTGGTGGAGTCTTTAGGGTTTTCTATGTAGAGGATCATGTCATCTGCAAACAGTGAGAGTTTTACTTCTTCTTTTCCAATTTGGATTCCTTTTATTTCTTTTTCTGCTCTGATTGCTGTGGCCAAAACTTCCAGAACTATGTTGAATAGTAGCGGTGAAAGTGGACATCCTTGTCTTGTTCCTGACTTTAGGGGAAATGCTTTCAATTTTTCACCATTGAGGATATTGTTTGCTGTGGGTTTGTCATATATAGCTTTTATTATGTTGAGGTATGTTCCTTTTTAAAACAATGATGACTGCTCTTTTAACTCTGATTCACTGTATTATTTTTTCTTGTTCATCATGTTGTCTTTCTTCAGATTCTAAAATGAACTGAGTTTACCTTCTCATTGTAGCATAGCTGGGATTTCCCACCTCCTCCACCCCAATCATTGTATTAATCTTTTTCAATATTTAACCTTTTAATCTCTGCTTAATTTGTTCTAGTGAAACTGCTAGGATCTTTTTTCCTCCTCCCTTTCGAGCTAACCATAGCCATTAGTTAGGAAAGTCAGGTATTACGTGCTTTATTATGCAGTGCACACTCCATGTGGGATTACTCTGCCCTTTGCTTGGGTTGTCTTTCCTTAATACTTAGCCACTCTTAAATAAGTACCTAAATAAAAGGAAAGTCCTACAAAATAAGACTTTAAACATGACTAGAAATTAGGTCAAATAAAGTATCTGTGCATTTGATTTGAAAGTATCAGTCTTGAAAGACTGAAAAAGGCTGTTCTCTTCTAGAACTTTAGAATTCAGCAGGATTAAAGGAGGTTTGTCAAGTCTAATGCATTTGCACTTCCCATTACAGAGACTTGGTGGAAAAGCGACACAGGTAATTTATAACTTAGCTAATACAAGAATAGTATGTAAATTCACTGGTTTGGTAGTTTGCCACTTTCTTAAAGGGCCCCCTTGGGAGCAACAGTGCTTTAACTCTTAGCTGTTACAGTGTATTTTCATCTTCCTCTGTCAGTGTCTCAAACAAATGAAAGCAATTTCCCAATATACAGTCATGTTTTTAAGTGGCTCTAGCGATATTCACTTGAAGAGACCCTGGAGTTCCTTCTATCATCAGTATGTATAATACCTATGGCCTTTTGCCACTTAATTACACTTTTTGCTACTTCATATAATTATTGTTGAAAGCAACTACTTCATATAATTAGCATTATTGTTGTTTTGCTTATGTGATGTTTTAAAAATCATAACCGAGATGGCAGTGCAGCGGTAAAAACCCTGTCACTATGAAGGAAGTGAAGCTTCCTTTCAAAATCATTACAGCAGGAAGGGAAACAGAGTTAGAGCTTGAATATACATTAATCTCGGAATAATGGCAACTCAAGGCTGTAAGACATTTGGAAGTGGATGAGAAAATAAAGGCAAGTGACTCTGACTGGTGTGAGGCCTGCCTGACTGTGCCTTTGATTTGCGTTTCTCTGATAATGAGCGGTGCTGAGCATCCTTTCATGTATCTGCTGGTCATCTGTATGTCTCCTTTGAGAAATGTCTTTTTAGGTCTTCTCCCACTTCTTGTTTGGGTTGTTTGTTTTAGGATGTTGAGCTGCATGTGCTGTTTGTATATTTTGGAGACTAATCCCCAGTTGGTTGCAGAGGTGGCAAGTACTTTCTCCCATTCTGGGGGCTGTCTTTTTGTTGTCTGTGGTTTCCCTTCTTCGTGGAAAAGCTTTTGCGTTTAATTAGGTCTCATGAGCCTCTTACTTCCATCATATAGGGGATGGATCAAAGCAGATACTGCTGTGACCTGCGTCAGTGTTGTCCGGTGGTCTACGCTTTCTTCTACGAACTTTGCAGAGTCTGGTCTTGCCTTTAGGTTTCTAATTCGCTTATTTTGGGGTATGGTGTTAGCTGTTGTTGTTCAGCTGCTCAGTCATGTCTGACTCTTTGTGACCCATGGGCTGGAGCAGCCAGGCTTCCCTGTCCTTCACCATCTCCCAGAGTTTGTTCAGACTCATGTCCATTGAGTTGGTGATGCCATCCAACCATCTCGTCCTCTGTCGTTTCCTCCTTCTCCCGCCTTCAATCGTTCCCAGCATCAGGGTCTTTTCAAATGAGTTGGCTCTTTGCATCAGGTGGCCAAAGTATTGGAGCTTCAGCATCAATCCTTCCAAAGAATATTCAGGGTTGATTACCTTTAGGATTGACTGATTTGATCTTGTAGTGAAAGGGACTCTCAAGAGTCTACTCCAAAAAACCACAGTTCAAAAGCATCACTACTTTGGCGCTCAGCCTTCTTTATGGTCCAGCCCTCACATTTTCTCTTCTCAGCTATTTGTAAACCTCCTCAGACAACCATTTTGCCTTTTTGCATTTCTTTTTCTTGGGACTGGTTTTGATCACTACCTCCTGTACAATGTTAATGAACCTCTGTCCACGGTTCTTCTGTCAGATCTAATCCCTTGATTCTATTTGTTACTTCCACCCATAATCATTGGGTTTCCGTGGTAGCTCACCTGTAAAGAGTCCACCTGCAATGCAGGAGACCCAAGTTTGATCCCTGGGTCAGGAAGATCCCCTGGAGAAGGGACAGGCTACCCACTCCAGAGTTCTGGCCTGGAGTTGCAAAGTTCGACATGACAGAGCAACTTTCACTTTTTCACTGTCTAATCATAACGGATTTGATTTAGGTCAGACCTGAATGGCCTAGTGGTTTTCCCTATGTTCTTCAGTTTGAGTCTGAATTTGGCAATAAGGATTTCATGATCTGAGCCACAGTCAGTTCCTGGTCTTGTTTTTGCTGACCATATAGAGTTTCTCCATCTTTTGCTGCAAAGAATATAATCAGTCTGATTTTGGTACTGACCATTTGGTGATGTCTGTGTGTATGGTGTTAGAGAATGTTCTGATTTCATTCTGTTAAATGTAGGTGTCCAGTTTTCCCAGCACCACTTAGTGAAGAGGCTTTTTTTTTCTCTATTGTATATTCTTGCCTCCTTTGTTGTAGGTTAATTGACTGTAAGTGCATGGGTTTATTGCTGGACTTTGTAACCTGTTCCACTGGTCTATATTTCTGTGGCTTGTAGTATAGTCTGAAGTCAGGAAGCCTGATTCCTCCAGCTTCCTTTTTCTTTCTCAGGCTTGCTTTGGTTATTTGGAATCTTCTGTGTTACCATACAAATTAAAAAATCTCTTGTTCTACTTCTTTGAAAATGCCATTAGTAATTTGATAGGGATTCAGCGAATCTGCAGATTAACCTGGGTAATGTTTTAACATGTTCTTGGATTAGAAGAATCAATATTGCTCTCTCTCTCTCTCTGTTGGTGTTGTCTTTAAGTTCTTTCTTAACAGTTTTCAGAGTGCAGGCCTTTTGCCTCTTTCAGTTCAGTTCAGTTACTCAGTCGTGTCCGACTCTTTGCAACCCCATGAATGGCAGCACGCCAGGCCTCCCTGTCCATCACCAACTCCCGGAGTTCACCCAATCTCATGTCCATTGAGTCGGAGATGCCATCCAGCCATCTCATCCTCTGTCATCCCTTCTCCTCCTGCCTCCAATCCCTCCCAGCATCAGGATCTTTTCCAGTGAGTCAACTCTTCGCATTAGGTGGCCAAAGTGCTGGAGTTTCAGCTTCAGCATCAGTCCTTCCAGTGAACACCCAGGGCTGATCTCCTTCAGAATGGACTGGTTGGATCTCCTCGCAGTCCAAGGGACTCTCAAGAGTCTTCTCCAACACCACAGTTCAAAAGCATCAATTCTCTGGCCCTCAGCCTTCTTCACAGTCCAACTCTCACATCCATACATGACCACTGGAAAAACCATAGCCTTGACTAGACCAACCTTTGTTGGCAAAGTAATGTCTCTGCTTTTCAATAGGCTATGTAGGTTGTTCATAACTTTCCTTCCAAGGAGTGAGTCAAAGTGAAGTCGCACAGTCGTGTCTGACTCTTTGCGACCCCATGGACTGTAGCCTACCAGGCTCCTCCATCCATGGGGTTTTCCAGGCAAGAATACTGGAGTGGGTTGCCATTTTCTTCTCCAGGGGATCTTCCCAACCCAGGGATTGAACCCAGGTCTCCAGCAATGCAAGCAGATGCTTTATCCTCTGAGCCACCCCAAGGAGTAAGTGTCTTTTAATTTCATGGCTACAGTCACCATCTGCAGTGATTTTGGAGCCCCCAAAAATAAAGTCTGACACTGTTTCCCCATCTATTTGCCATGATCTTCATTTTCTGAATGTTGAGCTTTAAGCCAACTTTTTCACTCTCCTCTTTTACTTTCATCAAGAGACTTTTTAGTTCCTCTTTACTTTCTGCCATGAGTGTGGTGTCATCTGCATTATCTGAGGTTATCGATATTTCTCCCGGCAATCTTGATTCCAGCTTGTGCTTCTTCCAGCCCAGCGTTTCTCATGATGTACTCTGCATTTAAGTTAAATAAGCAGGGTGACAATATATAGCCTTGACATACTCCTTTCCTGTTTTGGAATCAGTCTGCTGTTCCATGTCCAGTTCTAACTGTTGCTTCTTGACCTGCATACAGATTTCTCAAGAGGCAGGTCAGGTGGTCTGGTATTCCCATCTCTTTCAGAATTTTCCACAGTTTATTGTGATCTACACAATCAAAGGCTTTGGCATAGTCAATAAAGCAGAAATAGATGTTTTTTTTGGAACTCTCTTGCTTTTTCGATGATCCAGCGGATGTTAGCAATTGGATCTCTGGTTCCTCTGCCATTTCTAAAACCAGCTTGAACATCTGGAAGTTCACTGTTCATGTATTGCTGAAGCCTGGCTTGGGGAATTTTGAGCATTACTTCACTGGCGTGTGAGATGAGTGCAATTGTGTGGTAGTTTGAGCATTCTTTGGCATTGCCTTTCTTTGGGACTGGAATGCAAAGTGACCTTTTCCAGTCCTGTGGCCACTGCTGAGTTTTCCAAATGTGCTGGCATATTGAGTGCAGCACTTTCACAGCATCATCTTCCAGGATTTGAAATAACTCCACTGGAATTCCATCACCTCCACTAGCTTTATTCGTAGTGATGCTTTCTAAGGCCCACTTGACTTCACATTCCAGGATGTCTGGCTCTAGGTGAGTGATCACACCATCGTGATTATCTGGGTCGTGAAGATCTTTTCTGTACAGTTCTTCTGTGTATTCTTGCCACCTCTTCTTAATATCTTCTGCTTCTGTTAGGTCCAGACCATTTCTGTCCTTTATCGAGCCCATCTTTGCATGAAATGTTTCCTTGGTGTATCTAACTTTCTTGAAGAGATTTCTAGTCTTTCCCATTCTGTTGTTCTCTATTTCCTTGCACTGATCGCTGAGGAAGCTTTCTTATCTCTCCTTGCTATTCTTTGGAACTCTGCATTCAAATTGGCATATCTTTCCTTTTGTCCTCTGCTTTTTGCTTCTGTCTTTTCAGAGCTGTCTATAAGGCCTCCCCAGACAGCCATTTTGTTTTTTTGCATTTCTTTTCCATGGGGATGGTCTTGATCCCTGTCTCCTGTATAATGTCACGAACCTCCGTCCATAGTTCATCAGGCACTCTGTCTATCGGATCTAGGCCCTTAAATTTGCCTCCTTAGGTAGGTTTATTCTTAGGTATTTTATTCTTTTTGATGTGATGGTAAATAGGGTTGTTTCTTTACCTGGAAATGCTTTACTGGTATTAATTTTTGAGCAAGGGCGTCCTTTGTTTTCACTTTACCCTGGACCTTACACATTAGTAGCGGGTGCTGGCTCTGATCCTTGCTCACCAGATACGTGTGCACACAGGCCCTAGGACCTCCCTTTGCAGCCCTCATTTCCTCACACAGGAAGAGCAGCTCCTAAAATTACTCCCCTCATGGGGTGATTTTGAGGATTAAAAGAAGGACTCAATTAGTTCTAACTTGAGGGGGTGTCTTTACAACAGCTGGTACAGAAAGCAGTCCATATATTTCAGAAGCATTTGCTATAGACCATCTCGGGGCAAAATTAACAATTATTGAAAACCCCCTAAAAGAGCTATTGCTTATTTGGCCGTTAGCTATCAGTCTTTACTGTATCAGACATTAGAGCTGAGAAGCCACATTCCCTTTGCTGTCAGAGTGGGGATGTCATCTGGGTCAGGTCGCTCTGAGAAACTCCTCTGTACACTCAAGACAGAATAAGAGTGAACAAGGCTACCAGTATCGTTGTATTATTCTGAAAACTGAAGGGTCTTAAGAGACCACCCCGCCACCCTTCCCAATCGGGGACCCTCAGATCCCGTTCTGAGACCTGCTGAATGAAATCAGCCCACTCTAGCATCCAACAGGGTGGTCGCATTCACACAAGAATCAGCCTTTTCGTTCTGTAAGTGAAGGTCTAATCTACTACTGTCTCATAAAACGGTGTAAGAACCATGACTGTGTTCCACACTCTTCTTAGGAAAATAGGCTCTGTGTTTACCATTTGACAGTAATGATACAGATCAGCCTCTGGATAGGACTGTCTTGAGCAGACAAACATAGGAAGCTGAGAACAAAGCAGTTTGCCTTTAACCTATGCCTGTGCTCAAACTGAATGAGTGTACTTTTCGTTGAGGAAGTTTTACCCTTAGAGATCGTTTTATCTAGAAACTCCATTCACCTGGCACACAGCTGTGAGGACCAGGCAGATATCACAGACTTTGTGCGCTAGAAGTTTGACTCTCAGTCAGTGGAAGCACCCAGGCCTTTCCAAGCCTCCCCCCGTCTATTTTTGACAGAGCTTTAAAAACTTTGTAAATTGGCGTTATAGTCCACAGATGAATGTAAGCAGGTAACATAACAATAACCAAAACAAAAACGAGGCTCTGCAGGCAAAGTTCATATATAAGTACATGTCCTGATTAATGGGTAAGTCATCCTAACTTGAAACACGGTACCAACTCATACCAGTATTTATCTACTACCCACTGTGTGTCAGGCATGGGCCTTCACTCTACGGAGAATGGGACAAATGAGTTCACACTGCTGGTCTCTGCAGTGTGGGGCTGACAGTCATGTAAACAAGCAGTGAGAAGCGGATCTGATAAACAGGAATGGCACTGGTAAAGATGTGTTGTCTGTGAATGATCACCTCTGGGATGAACTAGAGACAGTTTCAAAGAGAGTGCCTTTTGAGGTGTGTGTTGAATGGGAGGACTGGGATGATAGCTGGGACAGAGTAGACTTCAACCAGGTTGCAGAAGGATTTGGAAAGTGTACTGAAAGCCTGCGGAGCTTCTGCAAGCCCTGGGGGCCAATAATACGTGGAGGTGAGGTGGCACAAAGAAGGACTTTGATGTCTTTCTGGTTTGTACAACTCCGTGGATGGGAGCAGGATGGGAGGGTGAGTTTGGACTTACAGATACTAGACTTGAGGTGTCTGTAGGCCAGCAGGAAGGGACATTCAGAGGTGCAAAAGGTAAGATGGAAACAGAGGTAACTGGCATCAGAGTGCTGTACTAGAGCAACTACTTAAAAACTTCAAATTTGCTCAAGTAATGTAGAAAAATAATTTTAATGGACTCACTTCTCTCTTAAAGATGGTGGATAAACGAATGAACACTTGATTGTCAGGGGCTTTTCATCCAGCTCACCTATGTAACATGTGAAGATGCACTAGTGTGTAGGATTAACTTGCCCTTTTCTTATTTAGACCTAAGAACAAGCTGTATCTGATTAAGTCCAGAGGTAACATATGCAGCATGTAGTGTAAAATGAAAATCACTGCATAAGACAATCCACCCCAAAGCTGTATATAGATGAATGAATCAAACAGTTCTGTTAAAATTGTACTTTTTTTTCCCCCTTTCTCCGTTCTCTAATATAAGATCAGCTGCATTCCTGACTTAAGGGCAGATCCTTGGAGTACTATTAGTACCGCAAAATCCAAAACAAAACTGGGCAGCAACATTAGAATTTGGTCTGAATTGCTCAAAGCTGGTAAAATCCAGAAGGTATTTGAAAAACTAACCCAGATTAGTTGGGGGGGGAGAGACTCTAGAAGCTAGTCCTCACTTTCTGCTGTAACTGCATATCCTATAGTTGCTTAGTCTAGGAGCAAGTACCTAGTTATTTTGAAGCTGTCTGTGTCATTTAAACACTACTGCTGGTTGTCACGTTTCCAGGGATCTTACTTACTGGTGGTGGTTTAGTCACTAACTTGTGTCCAACTCTTGGGATACCATAGACCGTAGCCTCTTAATTCTTCTTAATCTAATGAAGAGGCAGGCTGACATTTTGAAATAGTCACTATTAAAACCATCAGACTCCTTGGAAGAAGCCAGTCATGTGGCTTGCTTCTATTAAAACCATCAGACTCCTTGGAAGAAGCCAGTCATGTGGCTTGCTTCAAACTGGTGACAGTATTTACCTCAGCGAGAAGTCTCTGTTCATTTCCTATGACAGCAACAGTTCAAGGCAAAGGCTTATTTTATAAGCTTTACTGTGAAATGTATTTATATCTATACTAGCAGAGGGGGTGGTAATTTAATAGTAAATGCCTAACAACGTGCTGACTAAGGAAACTACCTACCGTGGAACTTGGGCTAGAGGCTTGTGAAATTTGAAACCATCTGCCACTGTCTGGCAGGTCAAGTCCCAGCTATGAAGTCTGACTCCAGATATTCACACACCATTAGGTATATCTAGGACCCTGTCCCTCTCATTAAAGTGACAGTGCGCGGGGTCTGAACTGCATTCAGACACCTAGCAGCTTTGAGCTAGAAGCAAATCATGCTTTACGTTTAAACCTCCAGAGATGGTAAACTTCAAAACACACTGTAAACTATAAATATTATTAAGGGTTAACTTTTGATTACTAATCAACTAAACATATTTTAAAAGGTTTTATACCTACTGTTTGTTGAAAATCAGTGTAAGGATTTAAAGATAATATAAACTATGACATGTAATATAAATGTAAACATGTACATTAATTTCTAGTTTGCATTACTGAAACAGAAAACCTAGGAAAGCATGCAGATATATTATGGTAGGCTAATACACAGTACTACCTAGAAAGATGAACCTATAGGAGAACCTGAAGCCTTTGACAAACTAAAACGTACAACATTTTACACCTGTGCACACTAGAAACCACATGTACCCAGTAGGAACCACGACATGTGCACATCAGAAATATCCTGGAATTGTCGCACGCAGAGAGAGGGCTTGTGGAGTCTCTCTTTTCCTCCCTCCTATCACAGTCCAACAGGAAAATGAAAAAACTGGTACATACTCATCATGCACAATGGTGGGGCCATCCCTTGTCAAGGCCTCTTCCTTGATGACGTTGATAAGCTCAAAAGTACTGCTGATGGGGGCATCCGGGTTGGGCCATTTGGGACACTGGAAATGTCGAACTTCGAGGACATAATCATCCTGCAACCAGTATGACACGAGTCACAGGTCATCCTTCACTTCATCCTGTCTATAGTCTTAACAACTAGAACTTGCTAGTTCATCGTATAGACAACTGAAGAATGCCATGATTGCCAGGAGACCCAAACCGCTCTAAGGATGAAAGTACTAGGGAGGTCTCTGCCTGACAGTTAACAAACAGGGTTGTTGGTGTGGTAGTGTAGTTGCTACAGTTGTGTCCCAATCCTTTCTGATGCCATGAACTATGGTCCTGCTCCTCTGTCCATGGGATTTCCCAGGCAAGAATACTGGAGTGGGCTGCCATTTCCTTCTCCAGGGGAGCTTCCTGTCCCAGTGACTGAACCTGTGTCTCCTGCACTGCAGGCAGATTCTTTACTGCTAGGCCACCAGGGAAACAACAAATGAGGTTATCACAGTGAAACAGAATCCTGTTCAGGCAAACATTTTAAGGGACAACAAACTGTAAGAGACTTTATACCCTATTCTATCTTATCTGTAAAAATAAAAACAAGAGCAAAGGCCATCAGTATTTAATTTACTAAATAAGATAACTCCCCTCTTAACCACTCCATAGGAAGATAGTTAATTACTCATCAAAATGTTGTGTTTTTTTTTTTACTGTATAGTCTTAATATTATCACCTCTGCAACATATTATATTGTAACGCTTACATTTCTGATGGCAAAGTAACTATAGAGCTCTAGTATATTGTTCTTATAATCAGGTCAACAAGCCTATTTGTATGCATGCTCAATCCGAGGAACTGCTACATTTCATCCTTCCACTTTAAGGCACATTTAAAATTAGGTCATACTCAAGACGCCTGCCTGGGCCTGTCCTCTGGGTGGTAGATTACTTCATTGTGACTTAGAATCACCCAGGACCTAGGTACAGCTGTTACCAAGGACCTGAGGTTGAGGTTACCTGTGTAGCTTCAAGGATAAAGTCATGGATGATAATTTGCTCTTCATTAGAGAGGCACAGTCTGTCTTTGCTGATAAGGGTGACGGTAAAGGCCTCACAGTTCATGGATTCTTCTCGACTGGGCCAGTACACAAACTCATCTTCAGCCTACAGGCAGCAAAGAAAAAAAGAAAAAAATTCTTCTGCAGGGCTGTCAACCATTTGTTCTTGAATTTTCTTACCAATTTCTTATGTTTGCAATTTCCCATAATTCCCAGATTATCTTTTAAGTTGGGTTCATAGAATTATTGATATACCCATATTGCATCATGCTGAGGTCAGTAGTTACTGTATTTTATTGTAAAACACAATCACTATTTTTTGGCACGTCTCATCTATGTTACTCTAACAACCAAAAAGGCTCCTTCTGCAGGGGATGTCTAACCCATAGCTGAGAAATGCTGTGTAATGGTAAGTGTGAGAATAAAAAAGGAGATATGATCTCCTAGCCTATCAATTTTATTATTTCACAGTGGCTTAGTGCAATTAAGATATGTTAATTATTGTTCTATGGATTATGTTATTAAGAGTTCTACAGTTGACTAGCATTTTCCAAAAGACTTTTGTATACATTATCTTATGTACTTTTCTTAATATACTAGTGAGGGAAGGCAGTTTTCATCTTCCATCTTTGGTGTTTTCATCTACAAAGCTCAGACAGGTCCATAAATAAGCATGCTGGCTATAAGGTGCTTTGTAAAAGGGAAGTTAAGCTGTCAATGTTAAGACTTCAAGTCTTTCAGTCTTGAATCAGGCAAGCTTTAAATGTTCATCTATTTTAAGATTAAACATAAATATTCAGTAACAAAAACTACAGTACATAAAATAGATAAGCAATAACAATTTACAGTTCAGGGAGCAATATTCAAATATCTTATAATAACCTGTAATGGAAAAGAATCAGAAGAAATAACTGAATCACTTAGCTGTACATCTGAAACTAATACAATATTCAGGCTTGATACTTGAATTCTTTCCCTGAAAACTATGAAGTCCTAAGAAAAAAGATAACCGTTGCCTAGGTTGGAGACTGAGAAATACAATCATGATGATGAGCCTCATCTCCTTTTTCTCATCAGTTCAAATGGCAAATTACAGTTTGCATGTAATAAATAGATTTCTATGGGCATTTTCCTGAAAAAGCCTAGACACTATACTAGTGAAGTCAGAAATAATTCTGAATAATGTTCAAAGCAAGGTTTTGTTTAATCTTACATTGTTGCATTAGAAATGAGCCAACAGTCCAATAAGACTTATCACCCTTTCAAGTTTCAATATAGCTTATTGCCAAGTACATTTTTATTTTTAAAGCTCAGCATAAGGGGAAACAGATTAGCAATCGGGTTTAGTCTATACAAAAGAAGTCTGTAACTGTCTTGGATTTTAATACACTGTGCCCCAGGATATGGAATTAGGACCCTTTTAACAGATATCCTGGTGGATCAGCGGTAAAGAAGACACTTGCAATGCAGGAAATGTGCGTTCGATCCCTGGGTTGGGAAGATCCCCTGGAGAAGGGAATGGCAATCCACTCCAGTGTTCTTGCCTGGGAAATCCCATGCACAGAGGAGCCTGGCTGGCTACAGTCCATAGGGTTACAAGGTCAGACACCACTAAGCAACTAAAACAGCAGCAAAGACACAAGGCCTCCAAATTTGACCAAATACACAGATTAAGCATAGGACTGGATATGACCCTGAATAAGCTGACTAGGCCTTAATTTCCATGTTGGAAAAGTGGGAATAAAACTGTATACCCCAAATAACTATGATGATGATAATATGAATTAGAAATTCTCTAATTGGCCTACCAACTGCCAAGAGGAGTTAGTAATGGCAACCCACTTGGGTCTTCTTGCCTGGAGAACCCCATGGACAGAGGAGCCTGGTGGGCTACAGTCCACAGGGCCACAACCCCCATAACCGAGCAACTAACAAAATGGTGGAAGACAGGCAGAAACTAGTTCGCAACACAAGACAGTAAACCAGGGGACAGTGGCTCAGCCTGACCGACTGTCACAAGGAAACAACGCTTCGGACTTCAGTAGGCGCTCTGGTCTCGTGGCTGTTTTGCTGATGGATAAGGCAAAGATGCCTTGGCCACAGTGACTTTTGGGCCATCCACAGAATCATGGTCTCGTAAAGTTACAGTAATGATAAATAACAAAGCAAACAAAAGATGCAGAGACATTATCGATAAATAACAAAGCAAACAAAAGATGCAGAGACATTATCGTGGTCGACTCCTTGCAACCCCACGGGCTGTAGCCCACCAGGCTCCCCCGTCCCTGGGATTCTCCAGGCAAGAGGACTGGAGTGGGTTGCCATTTGCTCCTCCAGGGGATCTTTCTGACCTAGGGATCGAACCCAGGGATCCTCCTCCAGGGGATCTTTCTGACCCAGGGATCGAACCCAGGTCTTCTGGATTGCAGGCGGATTCTTTGTCGACTCAGCCAGCAGGAAAGCCCTTAGGAAACACGACATCTGACTCTCCAGCTCTGAGCTATGAGTGCGGACGTGCAGGATTCCAGCAGCACCTCCGTGGGCCTGAGCGAGACCCGCAAGTGGCAGGCCTGGCCCTGCAGCCCCACTGTCCGCACAGCAGACTCGCTGGACCCAGGCTCCCACGCGCCTGCCCGTGCAAACGAGCTTGCGGGTAGAGCCGCTTTCAGTGGCTGTCCTCTGTTCAGTGAGGATAACAAAACACTGACTCATCCAACAAATGCACGTTTTAACAACCCTAAATGCCTCCAATTTCCATATGCCAAACAGAATAGACCTCTATTGCCAGCTAATTTGAAAATTTACACTCCAGTTTTTAGCTTAAGATTCTCAACTCTGTTGCCATTCTATCACACAGAAGCAGTCTTGGGATTCTGAAGCTGGAGCAGAAAGCGACAAAGTGAAGTTCCTACTGCCTGGGCACACAGTCAAACGCATGTCATCGAGACTAGGGGTTCAATCACAGGCTGTTCTTTCTTGATTAAAAAACCCACTACTCCTGACACTCAAGGAAGCAGATCGTTTTTGTTTTTGTTTTTAGTCTCTGTGCTTCCATGTCCTCCTGGTACCTTCCGAAGCCCAAACTGATTGAAAACTTCAGGCAATGAGTGCGCAGCGGTAACACTTAAACTTGTTTTCATCAACGTGCTCACCCTTCCCCTCTAGGGTCTTAGAGACCTCAGCTGTTGTTTAGTTGCTAAGTTGTGGCTGATTCTTTGTGACCCCCTGGACTGTAGCCTGCCAGGCTCCTCCGTCCATGGGATTTCCCAGGCCATTTCCTTCTCCAGGGGATCTTCCCCACCCAGGTCTCCTGCACTGGCAGGTGGATTCTTTACCTCTGATCCACCCGGGAAGTCTGGAGACCTCAACAGGGAAGGACTAAAGGGAGGAGAAAGAATTAGTAGCTTAGTCAAGATCTTTAAAAAGCACTGTTAATTTCCAACAAAAAAGCCTCTCCTTTTCTCCTTCCCTGTAACAGATCTGGCTTGCCTATGGAATGAGGGGTAAATGATGATACATTATTAGTACTGTTGATACTGATTTTTTTTTTTTTTTTTTTTGGGCTGGGAAACATTTCTGTAATGTGGGGTTAGACATAGACAATAACAAAGTAAGACAAGTGACTCAAATCATGGCTGTAATTATTTGTATATGCCCCTGGGCAACTAGGTCCCTCAGTTTTCTGAGCTCCTAAAGGAGGTGAAGACAGTACCTATGTCATCAAGTTGTAGAAATGATTTAATGAGCCAATACATGTAAAAACAAGGTCATACAATCAGTACATGTTGACCACTACTCATTTGGTTTTCAACAGTGACATGTAGCAACTAAGAGATCAGTGTCAGTTCATACACTAGTGAGGTTGGAAACAGAACTCTTTTTTCAAACCTTCTGTCACCTACTGTGTACAGTAGAGTTGAGGGGTTCTATCACTAGGAACCAGAAATCAAGGACTGGAGCAGACGTATGAAAGGAGCAGTCTACATTCCCTCCCCAGCGCGTGCAGAAACTATAGCCTATCGCAAGGTCATGAATGCGTGCGGCCTCACAGGCCTGTGAATGCAGAGCAGGCGTGCCTCACTCACCAGGCTCTGGTTGTCTGGCAGCATGACGATGATCTGCGCATTGTGGTCCCAAATCATCCTCCAGAAATCCTTGGTGGTGTGTGGCAGAGGGTGCTGGGTTATAATAAACTCATTGCTCCTGTAATAGCCCTTTAGTTAGGAAGATGAAAAACCAGTGATTATGAGTGCCTTATTCTAACTCCACGATAGTAAAACACATTCATGAAATAAGACCAGCATGGTGCTAACCTCACTGAAACAATCCAAAGAGGCTTTCAGTGCACTTGGCTAATTTTTAGACGTACTTCTGCTAACAGGTAGAGACAGTTTTCTCTCCATGTCCTATTCACTTCTCATTCCCCCTGCTGTTTTTACTTAACAGTAATTTCAACATTTATTCCAAGACTAGATGGGTGAAATCAATAAGAAGATCACTTCCTTAACAAGCTTGTTTCTTAAGCATTTTTGTGTCCTCATGGATTAGATATTCTTTGTTAAAGGTTTCCAGATGCAGGAATCTCTCAAATTTTGATATTACACATCGAGAAAGTATTTGAATAATCAAAGCCGCATAGGTGGTGCCTGCTCTTTAGCACCATTCAGTGTAATCGACTTTACTTATAACTAACTGTTGACTCTCACCATGATATAAGAAGCATTAATGTAGTCCGTTCCTTTCATTCCAGGCAATGGTGCAAGACCCACTCGAGCACGTTCAGCTATGACAAAAAAAAAAAACCAAACACATCTGCCTTGGTTACCCACACACCATCAACAGCACCTTCTCAGTTACCTGATGAGCCATAGCATCCCCTGGCTCCTGTTTAAGACCCATGCTGTTAACCAAGCTGAAGCATTATCAGCTAAGACTGAATGTAAAAGGAACTTTACACGCCCATCTGCATGTGCCCAGAGGGACGCAGGCATTATGCAAATAACATGCAACTGTGGGAGACACTTTCTCAGCAGGTTGCGAAGAAGCTAGAGATGAAAGAGGAGTTGAGGTCACTGTTGACCCCGGTTTGATGGTCCTATAATTAGACCAACATACTACACGCTGCTCTTCTGCATCCCCTTACCTATCTTTCTGTTCAGGAAGCACTTAGAAAATCTTGGCCTTTTTCAATCAAGAGAATCTCTCCACCGATTCCCTATGTCTGTTTCTACAGCATACACACAGTATCCTCTGCTAAGTCCCAAGTTACACGACGGTCACCACCTATCAAGTATCTTGGTCTCAGTTGACAGGATAATTTAATAATTGTAGTTCCAGTTGGACAGATTAAACCAGGACTCTCTAAGAGAGCTTTCATGCCACAGTGACAATGACTTTACCTTTCTTTTAGGGTTTTAAGCTAAGACATGGTAGAAATAGCCTAACTCTTCAATCTCGGGGTGAACTTGAAGCTAGATTTCTTGTCCCATAGACACAGCAACTTCCTGGTGCTGACAGCTGCACCTCCCACCTGTTCTGTGTGTCCTAAGCATAATTTTCCCCCATGGTGGTGGTTGCCTCTTTACCTAACACACAAAATCTCAAGAAAAGAAAAACAGTCAAGTCGAACTGATGTTAAGATCTTACATGGCACGACTGAAGAGTTTCGGTTCTTTTCTTTGTTGCACTCTTTCTGAGCACTGAAGCATTCCACATATTTTGCATTGCACTGTGTGACCAGCTGAAAGAAAAGCAACATTTTCATCCTCACTCAAAGGACTATATTTGTGCACATGTTAACTTACTGTGGCAAATGTTTTCCAGTACGTACATAAACATCAAATCATACCTTGTGTCCCCTGAACTTAGAATTCTATCTCAATAATGCTTGGAAAGACAACAGAACAGAAACAGAGCTATAACTGAGAGCATCTGCTTGATGATCTGGCAGCAATGCCCATAATCAGATAACTGATGACTTTTGAACATTTTTGCACCCTAAGAACACTGTGTCTGACTGGTGGTACTTTTCTCAACTGTCTCGGTGGAGTGTGTCTTGTTTTACTTACTTTTAGGCCTTAGGTGTCTTGATGGCAGGCTCTATGTAAGCAGTATTTATTGAATAATGTGGATTTACTGAGTGAATTCTTTGGATTTATTGAATTAGTGTGGACTTTCCCATACACTGTCTACTAGAGTGCATGGGAATGCTCTCCTGCTCTACAGCTACACTGTCCAGGGCCCTGGAGGCAGCCCGAGTTTCTGTTTCTTGTGTTTTCTTTCTAGGTAAGTTCTATACCTGTAAAAGAACAAACAACCCAGTCTCCTTTGATGAATTTTTAAAAACACGGTATAAACAGATGATTCAGGAACAAACGGCAGAATTTTAAAAATATTGGACCAACAAGGAGGTACTGCAGAGCACAGGGAGCTCTGCTCAATGCTATGTGGCAGCCCGGATGAGAGGAGAGCTTGGGGGAGAATGGATGCATGTCTGTATATGGCTGAGTCTCTTTGCTGTCCACCTTAAACTATCACAGCATTGTTAACTGGCTCTGCCCCAGTAAAAAATAATTTTTTTTAACAAAAGAAATATTAATTTTTAAAGAATTCATTTTCAACATTCAAAATAAGACACTATGTCCTGACTATTAATTAACTTAATGGTTTTTAGAGTAGGCAGGACATTATAAAAGGAGACCTGGAAATATAAAGTTGTTATGACTGCACCTGGTGAAATTAATCTATTTTTCATTTCATATCACTTGTTATCATTTGCTTGACAGTCTCATTTCTTCACCTGAGATTCAAAGGAAGGTTTCAGTGTCTATGGAAAGTTTTACCATGAAAATGAAAACTGCAGCGATTCATCTCATTCTTTTTATCTTGACACAAAATGAGAAATAGAACAATGTGCAAAAAAGACAGATTTTTAAAGTCTAATGAGAGACTGCTAAAGAGGAGGCATTCCGTACTTTTGAGATGGCTAAGCTGCTCTGACCTTAATTACTTTAATAGTTCTTATAGTCTCTCTTTCCACCTTATTTCACTCAATTCCATATAACCCTAACTGTCTTCACACCTTGTACCCTTATCAAAGAGAAAAAAAACCCATTTAGGAAAAACTAACCTTTTCTCTAGTGTTGCTTAGTAAGTCTTTTTTAGTTTCTAAATCATCTACTGGGATAATCTTTCAAAGAGCTCGGCTTTTAAGACAATGTCAACAAATAGCCATTCTTCATAAGGGTAAGATAAATTAGGTCAGAAAAAATACAGGGGATTTTTTTTTTTTTTTGACTGGAACAACTAACAACATATTATGTCATTGTGGCCAGGGGCAAGTGTTTATGTTCAAATAAAGTTGTAAACTGCACAGAAGAAAATATAGCATGGCACTCTCTACCCGGACACTTACAAACAAGTTGCAGCTTGATTTTCCCATGTGTTACATCTCAGGAATACACAGAGTAATCCATCTCAGTCTAAACATTCATGCAAAAAAGACATGAGCCCTAAACTCAAGGCATTTCTTTATCTCCTTGCTTTTTGCCCAAAGAAATGTATTCAAAGCAGTACCTTGAACTGTTTTTCCAGTCGCGTCTTGCCTCCTACTCCTGGTATGAGGATGCTGTTAACGTAACTGTGCAGCTGACTGGAAGACACTTCCGTCTCCTTTCCAAGAATGGCTTCCAACAAGGCATCGTGGATGAAAATGTACTGCTCCTAAAAGGCAGAGGACATGACGGTCACCAAGGTGAGCTGTGACGGGATACCACGTGTTTCCTGCAGGAAATCTACCTTCAAGGCGCTCTTCCCCTGGCAGGGACCTCTCCGTGATTCCCTCAGTACTCACTTCCTAACGCGCCAGAAGCGGCTTGAGGGCAGGTTCTGTACGCCACACCACGCTCCGAACACGCAGTGGGGAAACACGCGTTCACTGGAGGGCTTTACAAGCATCCTCTCGGGCCAGACAATGTTTAACTCCCAGAGCAACGAATACACAACACCAGGTACGTGTCCCAGCTTCATGTCGCATCCACACAGAAGTGGGGAACAACCAGTAAGCCTTCCAATCCAAAGCCCCGTAGCTCCCTCCCAGCCCCGTCTGCTGACGCTCCTCACCTTCCGCTCCAGCGCACGGAGACCCCCCGGGCCGCACAGTCTCTCCTCACCTCGGTCTGGACGAGGTAGCTGCGCTGAGTCCTGATATGCTTCAGGAATCCCAGGACGTTGACTGTGCTTTTGCCTTTTATCTGTTGCAGCATGCTGTCAATCACGATGTAGGTGCCTGTCCTGCCCACACCAGCGCTGGAAGAAAGGCGGACGCCCACCTAGCACCCCTGCTGCTCGGCCCTGGCACAAACTGCGGGAACCATCCTCCGCACGTCTAAGGCCCTGAGAAATAACCCTGCTGTCCGGAGGACCCAGCACAGGCCAGGATGAATGGAGAGCATCTACAAACGACAAGAGGATCCTCCCTCCCTCTTGAGTCTTAATGAGGAGGGAAGGCTACCTTTCTACCTTGTATGAAAACAGAGACTATGTGTACTTAAATAAAGTATATATAAGCTACACATGAGCTTTTTGGCCTTCCTTGTAGCTCAAGCAAAAGGATCTAAGTCCATGATGCCAGGGAGCCCAAGGCATCCCTCCTGGAAGCCGCGTGCCCACACCAGAACCACTCCCGCAGAGGCATCACCTGGCTCCTGCTCCCCCAGGGATCCTGGGGGAGTCCATCATCTTTTCAACACACCCGCTTTCTGCCCACCAGACCCCCCCAGTGGGCTCAGTACTGGAAAAGTTCCTGTTGAAAGGATACTTTCCTTTCATAATCCAGAGGTGGACTAGGAAGAGCCCACCTGGAAAAGCCGGCCTCTTTTAATCCCACATCCTAACTGTTATTTCAGAGAAACAGAGCATCCTAGGGAGACCCGAGTTCTGCCATATTGAACAACAAACTTCTTTCTGGCAGAATCTCTGCTCCCACCCCCCAGAAGGTTTCCTGTCTGACACAACTCTGCTGATACACAAGCTCTCTGGTAGACTCTCCCTTCTATTTCAGTGATTGTAAATGGATTAGCAAAAATGGAGAGTTCCCGCGGCACTCTTAAGCAGAAGACAGGCTCCAACTCCTGCTGCTCTGTGGGCGCCTATTAGGGGAGCCGCCCCAGAGGAGAGCCAAGGAGGCTGTGCAGCCACGTAAGGTGCATCACGGAAGCAGCAACATCTGCTTGAACGCCAAAGCCAAGCATCCAGGATGGCTCAGGAAACTCGAACAGGGGCTCTGTGTCAGCCTAGAGGGGCGGGATCGGTGGGAGATGGGAGGAGGTTCACAAGCGAGGGGATATATGTATACCTATGGCTGACTCATGTTGAGGTTTCACAGAAAACAACAGAATTCTGCAAAGCAAGTATCCTTCAATAAAAAAAGAATACAGTAAAGGCATTTTTAAACAACCAGCTGAGGTTGATTTCCAGGTGGCTCAGCGTAAAGAATCCGCCTGCCAGTGCAGGAGATGCAAGAGACATGGGTTCGATCCCTGGGTTGGGGAGATTCCCCTGGAGAAGGAAATGGCAACCCACTCTAGTATTCTTGCTTGAGAAACCCCATGGGCCGAGGAGCCCCGAGGGTATGGGGTCATAGAGTTGGACACAACTGAGCATTAATGTTACTATTTACGAAGGTTGTTTAAGGTAGTTTAGAAGGGAAAACAGGCTTTTATTGTGCTTTACAAAGATACTTTATATAGCACCTATAAGCTCAAAGCCTTTCACCCAGAAAATAAATACTATTCTTTGGAGAAACCCTACAGAAAAGCCATATTCAAAAACTCACAAGCCCCTCAATGCTCTGTGGTGACCTAAATGGAAAGGAAATCCAAAAAACAAAGGATGTATGTATACAGATAGTTGATTAACTTTGCTGTACAGCAAAAACTAACAAACACTCTAAAGCAACTTGTACTTCAATCAAAATTAAAAACAAAACCAAAAAAAAAAAAAAAGCCTCAAAGTTTCTAGTGTGGGAAGTTCTAAACTTGTGTTTAAGGTTTTTATATATTAGGAGCTACCAACATTTGCTTTATAAAATAACACTGGATTTTCTCAATAATGAGATGGTGTTATAAAAACTGGAGACTCATCCTCTAAGAGTTCATCCTGTTTCACCCTCACAAGCAACAGCTGCTTTCTTACTGTTAGAGGACTATAGTGACTTCCTGTAACTCTCACAAGTCTCAGTGGTCCCAGTTTGGGGTGGAAGGCTCTAGTTCGCTGTCAAACAAAGCAGCAGCAGGCCCGCAGCCCCTGCCCTCCCCAGTCGGGCGGGTCCTCACCTGCAGTGCACCAGCACAGGGCCCATCTCCGGCGTGCGGGCTGCCGAGGACCTCCTCACGAAGGTCAGCACTGGGAGGGCGTACTCTGGAACCCCCATGTCGGGCCACTGCGTATAGTGGTACTGGATCACTACACGTTCATTCTGCCGCCCCTTGGGATTTCCCTTCTGCCCCTAAGAGAAAGGCAAGAAAGCATATCTTTAAGCCAACAGTGGGCATTCTAGATGAAGATGCTGTAAGGACGGCAGGAATCTCAACCTCTGTTCTCATTCGCCCTAACTGCTGATATCCTCTCTGAGGTCCTCTCAGGCCACAAATGAGGACATGACCCAGCTGGATGAGAAGGCACAGATACCTCATAGAAGAGAATATGGTTTCATTCTGCACCAAGAATGAATGTTTCATATTTCACTTTTCTGGATCTGCTATCCAAAGAGCTCAGTAATTTGCCTACAAGATTTCTATTTCCTAGGTGCTTCCCTGATGGCTCAGCAGTAAAGAATCCACCTGCCAGTGCAGGAGACACGAGGTTCTATCTCTGGGTCAGGAAGATCCCCTGGAGAAGGGAATGGCAACCCGCTCCAGGAGTATCCTTGCCTGGGAAATCCCATGGACAGAGGAGCCTGGCAGGCTGCAGTCCATGGGGTCGCAGAGAGTCAGACACAACTTAGCAGCTACACAAACAACAACTTCCGTTTCCTGACTTCCTGCCCCAGCTCCTCTGACTGTGCGCCAGGACTCCCATTTCTTCTCCACTGCCCAGGCTGATCCTTTAGGAGCTCGTGTGCTGTGCAACCTCCAGGAAGTGTGGGGAAGACCCTTCTCAATCTCCAGAGTCCAAGGCAACAGTCAATTTATCTGTCCCTTTCAAAATGAATGTTTTAGAGTTGTTTTCCTTTAAGTGGCTGAACTTTTTACATGTCCACCGCTTTGGCTGACAACCGTCTTCAAATCAGTTTCTGTGAGGTGTTCTTTATTATTATTATTACCAATACTTGTAAAATTTAAAAATGTTTTTGATGATTCAGGGTCATTAATGTGTCGACACTGCACGTTGTAGTGTGCTTGGCCCTGTGCTACAGGGCTTGGATGTCCTTGGATTATTAATTCTCCAGTTACCTCTCCTTTTCCTTTTCCTTCTTCATTTTCAGTTCCTACTGTCAGTGTGCAAAACACCAGACATTCCTATTTGACATCCTCCTCTGACTTAAGCCATTTCTAAAATAAGAGTAGGCGGGCCACATTTAAATACCCGAGGTGTTTCCATGCCTAATGGTCGTTATACTTCATGAGTATAAACTGGTTATTGGTTAGCTTGAACCAACTAACAGCTCTGGTGTAGAGAACATAGATAAAGACAGTGCTACTGATCTTTATATATAAGACTTCTGCCATTCTTGGCAAGAAAGCTACACATGGAAAGGACTGTTAACCTTGGACCATGAATGGGCTTCAGAGCCACTGAAATGGTGTACAAAAACCTGAGTAGATGTGAATTCTTCTGGGGCAAGAGGCAGACAGTTTTATCACATTCCCAAAGATGTCCAAGCCTAGAAAATAAATGAGGAACCAGTGCTACCAACAGCTGCCCACCTAAGCCTCCAGAGAGTGAGTAATACTCCACACTGTCCTAATGAGCATCTGTCCTGAGTTCCTAGGACTGCTAGAGTGATCTATGAGTCTCAATGGGACAGTGGATTTTCAACAAGAGAAACTGAGAAAACTTGAACGTGCCATTTCCACAAAGGTGATTCCCAGGACGGTAGAGTTCTTTGTTGTTAAATCACATTAGGAAACACGACAGAGTTACATCGGTTTCCTAACCCTGGCACTCTGGGTACTTGTTTTCCTTGTAAATTTTTAAGGGGGAATTCCAGCTCATGTAGCACTCATTTTGCACACTTTTGAGTTCTGCAAGCATACTGCAGGGCTAGTATTCCTTGGGACACACTTTGGGAGACAATGCTTTAAAGCTGTCAGAAAATTAGGTTTAAAAAGCTAAATTACCAAACAGACGCTGCCATATTTGCTGGCTACCAAAACCTCAGAGGACCTTTTGTCCCTCCCCCACTCCAAATGAAGCCTCTTTCACGAGGAGATTAAAGAACTCAGTCAGGCCAGTTAAATTCTATTACGTGCTTTGCCAATATCTTTCACACCATACATTGATGTCAATCAAAAGAGTTGTGAAAAAATGTTTCAAAAATACTTTTTTTTTTTTTTTAAAAAAAACCAAGTTGGTTATGAGAGTTGGCCTTGGTCGCACAGTGATCTTCATACTAGTTTAAAAAGATGCCCTGGCAGCCCACCCAAGCCTTCAATACCTTTTTCACTTTTGTATTTCTGACTGAGAAATGACGAACAGTATAGCAGGCATGTACTTTTGTGCTCTTCAGGGTGACAATAATGTTTCCATACTCCTCACTGTTCTCTGTGGGCCAATACTGATCACATTTTCGCTGCAAAAAAGATAAATAAAAAAAGTTGTAAATTAAAACTACAACCGATACCACAGTGCCACTGTTGGTAATGCGGTTTCAAATAGCACTGTTGAAACACAGGTACTCTCACCATGTGGCTGACTAAATCAGGAATGGATGGGCTGAAGTCCTTGCAGGCAGCTGCGACCCCTGCAGAGGTTAATCTTGGGACACGTGTGGGCTAGATCATTTGAGGACTGGGCCTACTATTTGTGATCATCCTGCATCTCATGATGTACTTTAAAGAGGGCCTAAGAAAAGCCCTGTATATTTAACCCATACGAAATGTGGGTAGGATATGTTACCAAGGAAGTTTAAGCATCATCTGGGAGGTTGGCCTGCATTCACAGGTAAAAGAAAGTCTCCTGCGGGACTTCCCTGGTGGTCCAGTGGTTAACTCTCTGCACTTGCAATGCAGGGGGTGCAGGTAGGATCCCTCATTGCGGAACTAAGATCCGATATGCCATACCATGTGTGGCTAAATACACGAAGAGGGGAGGAAAGCAAAGTCTCTTCTAACTGTAAGAGCCTGTGTTAAAAACTGGTCACCAATTTTGACTCCACAAAGTGAGGCAGTAGTGATTCTGAGTAAGGGACTACAGCCTGGAACCTTATTCTATGCCATTCCATTAATTAATTAATATCTCATATAAGTTCAAAATCCGATAAAGTTAAACTATGACTCACCATCTTAGAAAAAGATTCTCTTAGAGATGGTCGAGGTGTTTAAGCAGTCTTTACTCCCCTGGATTTGAACTACTAGTAGCTCCTTGACTATATACTGCGTTTCTTCCACCATCCCTGCTTTCGTCTTTCTTCCCACTGTACTTAGAATGTCCTTCCTTCTCTTTTCACATCTGTGTGACTCCTCTGCCTTCTCTTTCATTGCTTAAATCTCACCTCAAACATTAGCTTTTTAAAAAGTTATCTGTACTATAAAATATGTCCATGCACTTTGCAGCATCCTCCTAATTAATACCGTATTCATCCTTTTTTAAAAGACTTATATAAATGTACTGTTAATCTATTTGAGAAAGACAGATTAACACCTAAAGATACCCTGTTCACCTTGATCATCATGTTTAATCCACTCTGGTAAGTGCCCACTGGCACGGTGGACACTTCTCATTTCTCTAACTCATCTGGCCTTAGCAAGTTGCTGCCCTACAGCAGATACTCCACAAGGAATTTTTTGAATGTGGGTACACAAGTAGAAGTTCTTACTCTTCCTTTTTCCACCAGGTTCGTAATCATGACAATGATTCCAGTGTTTTGTTCCCAAATCATCCTCCAGAAATCTTCAAACGTGGACTTTAACGGTCCCTGGGTGGCGATGTAGGCTTTCGCTTTGTTGTAACCCTTCAAAGATGACACAGCACACAGTGAGATGAAAGCAGTGCCACAGACCGGTTAATAATTCAAGAGCCTTCCATACTGAGTAGGCTGTGTTTTCATGAAAGCTCTGTGCAGTACGAAAACACATTCAACCGTCTCAGCAGCGCTCTTCATTTATCGGAAACAGACAGGTGTAGGCAAACGTTTCTGACTTACGTCCACGTAGTTTGCGTTAATGTAGTCGCTGTGCTTGGAGTCTTTTCCTGGTAAAGGTCTTAACTTCACTCTACTGTGATCATCTACAGAGGGTTAGAAAGAAAAAAAGCAAAAACAAAGTGTACGGTTCAAAAACCAGCAGCATTCTGAAGCATACAACAAAGCAAAGAGGCAATGTGGCATCTCCCAGAGGGCCCTGGGAAAGCTTCTGGCAGAAGGACAACTAAAACGTCAACGCTGCAGCACTGGGACCCCTCTCCATATGACGGGGACACTTCCACCACGTGCTCTGACCTGTGAGTGCTGATATGCAAGAAATGCAAATAGCGGTCCTTATTAGTTCATGTAAAACGATTCAAGATGCAACCCTCTGAAATTCCCTTCTCCTACATTTTAAAACAAGTTTCCAAGATCTTTGATTACCTCTGTTCCATCCCCTCTCTATTGATACAGATATATATCTCAAGTCCAGAACATCAATTTTTAGGAGATGCCACTCAGCTGGACTCCCCACCACCCAAGCAGACCCTGAGTAATTGAGAGAACTGAAGCTTGCTTCTCAGAGTAATCTTAACGCAGGCATCTGAAGTCCATGATCAGATTCAAGACCCACTTAACCTCTGCCTATGAACAAAAGTGAGTGCTGATATGTGCCTCTGGTTGTCCAACAGAAGGAGTTTGTATTTATAAGGTAACAAACAGAAGAAAGTTGAGGTCATACTTTTTTTTTCCCCTAGCTAGAAAGAGAATGGGCAAAAGCTGATTTACATTTCTATTTATAATCATGATCATAAAAGGCTAGTTCGAAAAGAAGTCCAATGAGTGGATTAGCGTGGACATTACTGCCCTCAGACTACATCATGCACTTCTGGAAAGCCCTCCACATTCTTGAACTCTGAACTGCTTTTGTGCTGAGAAACGCACAGACGCAGTGAATCTAAACAGGGGCTGCCTGCTGAATCCAAACAGGGGCCCCACATGAAAATATTCTCTTAAGGCATCTGGATCCAAACTCTTTGTAGCATTATATTGTTATTTCACAGACTGACAAATAAGAACACATACTCAAGCTGCATCCTTCATAGTCAATCAAAAAGGTAAAAGACTGGCTAAAAAAGATAAATACCAGAGGTGGCATACACGTCTGCTTTGAAAGCTGTGATGGTTCCATGAGAAAAGGGTCTTCCTATATTATGTATCCAGCACATTCATGGACTAATTCTACTTGTTCCATGACATTTCCATGCTATTCTCTCCTATATGAAAGCATTAATATAGGGGAAGACCAAAGTGATGGGTGATGTGCCCAGAATCTGACCAGGTAGCCGAGAGAGTACCAAAACCTAACTCTCTGAACTGTGAAAATAAAACACCTAATTTGAATTTGTGAACATTATACCTCAAGTAAACTTGTCAAAGTACAAACGCATCTAACCAGAAATGGCGGTTTTCTGGCAAAACATGATGACCCTTGAGCACATCACACAGAGGTGCTCTGACTTCCTCCCTCTTTGCCACATACTTTTAGCTAAGGCAGTGAGGTCACTGCAAGTAGAGGTTGCCATGCTGGAGAGTGATGTGGACATATGTAAGGCATATATGTGTGTATATCTCTGCCTGACTTCTATGATCAGAAATGAGGTCTGTAGATGGACAATTCCTCATAGTCTCAGGAAGGTGAGCCTTGACTGAGTTGGTCAACAAACGCTGCCCGAGTAATCCACCCAAAGACTGGTGAGGAAAGTTCGACTCTTCTTCCTTGTTCTCTTTTTCCCCTTCTCTCAGATAACCGAAACCAATACTCTTATTTAAAAATGACTTTTAGTTCTTTTAAACCTTTTTTCTAGAAGTAAAACTACACTCACAGATGACACAAAGTTGTACCCTAAGGTCATATAAGACAAATCCACAGCTAACATTATACTCAATGATGAAAAGCTGAAAGTTTTCCCTCTAAGATTGAGAACAAGACCAGGATGTCCATTCTTGCCATTTTTATTTGTTATGGTACTGGAAGTCCTAGCCAGAGTATTTAGGCAAGAAAAAGAAATGAAAAACATCCAATCTGAAAGGAAGAAGTAAAACTGTCACCATTTGCAGATGACATGACATTATATATGGAAAACTGTGAAAGACTTCATGAAAAAACTGTTAGAAAACAATGAATTTAGTAAAGTTGCAACATACAAAATCAACATACAGAAACCCACTGAATTTCTATACACTAAGAATGAATTATCAGAAAGATAAATTGAGAAAAGAGTCCCATTTATTATTGTCTCAAAAAGAAGAAAATACCTAGGAATAAACTTATCTACGGAGGTGAAAGACCTGTATGTTGAAACTGTAAAACACTGAAAAAGACACTGAAGACATGAATAAATGGAAAGATATGCTATGCTCATGGAGGGACTAGAAGAATTACTATTGTTAACATGTCCATATTACCCAAATCAATCTACAGATTCAGTGCAATCCCTATCAATTCCAATGCTACTTTCCACAGAGGGAGAACAAACAATCCTAAAATGTGTATGGCACCATAAAACAACTCAAAAGAGCCAAAGCAATCTTGAGAAAGAAGGACAAGGCTGGAGGCATCACACCCCTGTTTCAAATTATATTATAAAGCTATAATAATTTGAAAACTACCTGCACAAAGACAGACACATGTATCAGTGAAACAGATTAGAGAGTCCAGAAATAAACCCACACATATACAACCAATCTATTTGTGACAAACAAGCCAAGAACACATGATGGGGAAAGGACAGTCTCTTCAATAAGTGGGGCTGGGGAAAATGGGCAGTCATATGCAAAAGAATGAAACTAGATTACTATATTACAACATGCATGAAAATTAAGTCAAAATGAATTGAAACTGAATTAAAGGCCTGAAATCATAAAACTCCTGGGAGAAAACAGAGAAGAAAGCTCCTTGACATAGGTCTTGGCAGTGATTTTTTTTTTTCAGTCTGACACTAAAAGCAACAAAAGCAAAAATAAACATGTGGGACCACATCAAACTAAAAAGCTTCTGTATGGCAAAAGAAAGCATCAACAAAAGAAAAAGGAAGCTTTACTGAATGGGAGAAAGTACTTGTAAATCATGTATCTGATAAGGGGTTGATAGCCAAAATATAAAAGCAACTCATACAGATCAACAGCTAGCAAAACCAGCAATCAATTAAAACACAGGCAGAGGACCTAAATATACATGTTCCCAAAGCACATATACAGATGGCCAATGGGCACATGAAAAGGAGCTCAACCACCACCCATCTTCAGGGAAATGTGCATCTCACACCTGTTAGAATGGCTATGACCAAAAAGATAAGAAATTAAGTGTTAAACAACTGTTAGAACTAATAAGTAAGTTCAATCCAGTTGGTAAGATACAAGGTCAGCCTACAAAAATCAATCACATTTCTATCCACAGTCTGAAAACACCAAGTAAACAATTCCATGCAGAAGAGTAATATACTTAGAAATATATTTAACAAAAGCTTAATACGTGTTAACACACAGATTATAAGACATTGCTGAAAGAAATAAAAGATGACCTACATAAATGGAGAGATGCCCTATCTTCAGAAATTGTCAGACCTAATTCTGTTAATATGGCAGTGTTCCCCGTATCAGTCTACAGAATGAACATAATCTGTACTAAAATTCCAGCTGCACTTTTTGTAGTAATAGGGAGATCCTGAAATTCATATGAAAAACAAAGGATCCAAAATATCCAAAAGAATCTTGACAGAGAAGGCCAAAGTTGAAGGATTCACAGTTTCCAATTTCAGAACTTATTACAAAGCCATGGCCAGTCAGTAATGAAGACAGTGTGGCACTGACATAAAGTCAGACACACAGATCAGTGGAAAAGAAATGAAAGCATGGAAATAAACCCTCACATTTACGGTCAGCTGACTTTCTGTGGAGTGCTTAAGACAATTCATTACAGGGAGAAAGAAGAAACTTTGTAAAAAATGGTGCTGAGACAACTGGATATTAACATACAGAAGAATGAAGCTGGACCCCTACCTCACACTGTATACAAAAATTAACGCAAACGGGTCAAAGACCTAAATGTAAGAGCTAAGACCAGAAGATGCTGACAAAAAAACAAAAAGGTATATATTTATGATCTTGGATTAGGCATTGGTTCATTACATATGACAACAAGAGCACAGCAAACAAACAAACAAAAAAATGGGTTTCACCCAAGTTTTAAAAGTNCTCTAAGATTGAGAACAAGACAAGGATGTCCATTCTTGCCATTTTTATTTGTTATGGTACTGGAAGTCCTAGCCAGAGTATTTAGGCAAGAAAAAGAAATGAAAAACATCCAATCTGAAAGGAAGAAGTAAAACTGTCACCATTTGCAGATGACATGACATTATATATGGAAAACTGTGAAAGACTTCATGAAAAAACTGTTAGAAAACAATGAATTTAGTAAAGTTGCAACATACAAAATCAACATACAGAAACCCACTGAATTTCTATACACTAAGAATGAATTATCAGAAAGATAAATTGAGAAAAGAGTCCCATTTATTATTGTCTCAAAAAGAAGAAAATACCTAGGAATAAACTTATCTACGGAGGTGAAAGACCTGTATGTTGAAACTGTAAAACACTGAAAAAGACACTGAAGACATGAATAAATGGAAAGATATGCTATGCTCATGGATGGACTAGAAGAATTACTATTGTTAACATGTCCATATTACCCAAATCAATCTACAGATTCAGTGCAATCCCTATCAATTCCAATGCTACTTTCCACAGAGAGAGAACAAACAATCCTAAAATGTGTATGGCACCATAAAACAACTCAAAAGAGCCAAAGCAATCTTGAGAAAGAAGGACAAGGCTGGAGGCATCACACCCCTGTTTCAAATTATATTATAAAGCTATAATAATTTGAAAACTACCTGCACAAAGACAGACACATGTATCAGTGAAACAGATTAGAGAGTCCAGAAATAAACCCACACATATACAATCAATCTATTTGTGACAAACAAGCCAAGAACACATGATGGGGAAAGGACAGTCTCTTCAATAAGTGGGGCTGGGGAAAATGGGCAGTCATATGCAAAAGAATGAAACTAGATTACTATATTACAACATGCATGAAAATTAAGTCAAAATGAATTGAAACTGAATTAAAGGCCTGAAATCATAAAACTCCTGGGAGAAAACAGAGAAGAAAGCTCCTTGACATAGGTCTTGGCAGTGATTTTTTTTTTCAGTCTGACACTAAAAGCAACAAAAGCAAAAATAAACATGTGGGACCACATCAAACTAAAAAGCTTCTGTATGGCAAAAGAAAGCATCAACAAAAGAAAAAGGAAGCTTTACTGAATGGGAGAAAGTACTTGTAAATCATGTATCTGATAAGGGGTTGATAGCCAAAATATAAAAGCAACTCATACAGATCAACAGCTAGCAAAACCAGCAATCAATTAAAACACAGGCAGAGGACCTAAATATACATGTTCCCAAAGCACATATACAGATGGCCAATGGGCACATGAAAAGGAGCTCAACCACCACCCATCTTCAGGGAAATGTGCATCTCACACCTGTTAGAATGGCTATGACCAAAAAGATAAGAAATTAAGTGTTAAACAACTGTTAGAACTAATAAGTAAGTTCAATCCAGTTGGTAAGATACAAGGTCAGCCTACAAAAATCAATCACATTTCTATCCACAGTCTGAAAACACCAAGTAAACAATTCCATGCAGAAGAGTAATATACTTAGAAATATATTTAACAAAAGCTTAATACGTGTTAACACACAGATTATAAGACATTGCTGAAAGAAATAAAAGATGACCTACATAAATGGAGAGATGCCCTATCTTCAGAAATTGTCAGACCTAATTCTGTTAATATGGCAGTGTTCCCCGTATCAGTCTACAGAATGAACATAATCTGTACTAAAATTCCAGCTGCACTTTTTGTAGTAATAGGGAGATCCTGAAATTCATATGAAAAACAAAGGATCCAAAATATCCAAAAGAATCTTGACAGAGAAGGCCAAAGTTGAAGGATTCACAGTTTCCAATTTCAGAACTTATTACAAAGCCATGGCCAGTCAGTAATGAAGACAGTGTGGCACTGACATAAAGTCAGACACACAGATCAGTGGAAAAGAAATGAAAGCATGGAAATAAACCCTCACATTTACGGTCAGCTGACTTTCTGTGGAGTGCTTAAGACAATTCATTACAGGGAGAAAGAAGAAACTTTGTCAAAAATGGTGCTGAGACAACTGGATATTAACATACAGAAGAATGAAGCTGGACCCCTACCTCACACTGTATACAAAAATTAACGCAAACGGGTCAAAGACCTAAATGTAAGAGCTAAGACCAGAAAATGCTGACAAAAAAACAAAAAGGTATATATTTATGATCTTGGATTAGGCATTGGTTCATTACATATGACAACAAGAGCACAGCAAACAAACAAAAAAATGGGTTTCACCCAAGTTTTAAAAGTTGGTACCTCAAAGGACATTATCAAGGAAGTGAAAAGATGACGAATGTAAGAAAATATTTGCAAATTATACATGTAAGATATTTGTATCTATAATGTATACAGAATTCAACAATAGAAAGATGAGTAAACAAATATAAAAATGAGCAAAGGATCTAAATAGACATTTCTCTAAAAAAGACAGCAAGGTGGACAATAGACTCATGAAAAAATGTTCAACATCACTAATCACTGGGAAATGCCAATCAAAACTGAAACTACAGTGAGATACCACTTCAGGCTCATTATGATGGCTATTATCAGAAAAAAAAAAAACAAAGGAACAAGTGTTGGCAAGGATGTGGAAACCTTAGAACCTGCATATATTGCTGCTGAGAATGTAAAATGGTGCAGCCACTTTGGTAAACAGTTGGGCAGTTCCTCAAAACATTAAACATAAAGTTACCATATGACCTAGGTATGCTATTCCTAAGTATATACCCCCAGGGAACTGAAAATAGATGTCCATATAAAACCTTATACACAGATGTTCATAGCAGCATTATTAATGACAGAAAGTAGAAACAACTTAAATGTCCACCAAATGAGAAAGGAATAAAATATGGTATATCTATACTGTGAAGTATTATTCTGGCATAAAGGCAACGCCATGTGTACCTTATAACAACATCATGCTGAGAAGAAGCATCCAGACACAAAGTATGATTCCATTTCGATGAAATACTCAGAATAGGCAAATACACAGAGAAAGAAAGTAGGTAAGTGCTTTTTAGGGACTTGGCAGCAGGAGGAATTAGAAGTAACTGCTCATGGATACGGGGTTTCATGCTGAGGTGATTAAAATATTCTAAAATTAGACAGTGGTGATGGTTGTACAACTCTTTGACTATACTAAAAACCACTGAAATTAAATTTAAAATCAAATTATCTGTAACATGGGTGAATTTTGTATATCAACTATATCTCACTAAAGTATTATAAAAAACCTGTCTACAGCAGTGTGTAACTTTAAACACACTATTACATGAAACTGTATGTACGTTAACCATAAACATCTGTGCTCCTGCCCTTAATATCGAAGTGTGTATTTTCCAGCCAGTGAGTCAAGTCTTGGTGTCTGTGAAAAGTGGCCTTTCAGCCACAGAAGTGGCCTGTCCTCCTAGCAGCCTTGAGGCTCTGTAAGAAGATCTTTTATTTATTTGCTCCTAGACTTCCAGGGTACTCATGGCCCTGGAAATGTTTTGGACAGGACTAAACACAGGCAATGGCGCCCCACTCCAGTACTCTTGCCTGGAAAATCCCATGGACGGAGGAGCCTGGTAGGCTGCAGTCCATGGGGTCACTACGAGTCGGACATGACTGAGCGACTTCACTTTCGCTTTTCACTTTCATGCATTGGAGGAGGAAATGGCAACCCACTCCAGTATTCTTGCCTGGAGAATCCCAGGGACGGGGGAGCCTGGTGGGCTGCCGTCTATGGGGTCGCACAGAGTCGGACACGACTGAAGCGAGTTAGCAGCAGCATCAGCAAACACATAGGCCACAAGGACTGGAATAAACCAATTACCTAATCTTTGAAAGACTGCTCTGAAATTCAGCTTCCTTGATTCAGCTCTCAGTATTTCCATTTGCATTAAAAAGCTTGGCTCTCACTGGTTAAAAACAATGTTAGGGAGCCACGTGACATTAAACTTTGGTTCCCAACACTGGATATGAAATCACTTCATGTAAAAACAGTAAAGCTCAGAACATTTCCTTTGATCACCTGATGATGACAACAGAGATCTGGCAGCTTCATGAAACACTAAGGGGCAGAGGATGTCCCCACGTTTTCTTCTTACACATTGTTGAAGAAGACGGGCCAGCTAGAGGTTAGCTTGCAAGTGTAATGTCCTCCTGGCATCCTGATTCCAACTGCTTGCATTTCAGCTCATACCCAGCAGGAAGATTTCATTTCCTTGCAGTTGAAGATAGTTTAAAGTTTATTACTCACATGCTAAAATATTGATGTATCTGTTTTTGTGCTTGTTATCTGGATGATTGGAGTGTTCTGCAGTGATGTTCATATCAGCCGTGCAGCGCTGGACTTCCTAGAGAAGGAAATATACAGGGAGGTTACCAAGATTTTTAGACACGCTTTTAGATGCTGAACAACAGCCGAAAGCAAGAAACTACAGACATCCAGACGCCCAGAGCCTTTACTCACTCCCCAGTCACAGGCCACCATCACCTCCCCAAACTCAACTTCAGAAATGAAAACTAACATATTCATAACAGATGTATGAAGGATGAAAGCAAAATAAAAGGATTTCATTCTTCACTAATTCATCAACCATCCATTTTATTCCAGATCTGACCTAGGCATGGGGATTACAGAAATAGTGTCTCTTTTTGAATATGTTGCAGTCAAATGGGTGAGAAAAACATATAAAAACAGGATGATAGTCAAGTGTGATTAGGAGAAGAGAGGCCTGAAGAACTGGATAGGAACACAGAGGAAGGTTTAGATGGGAGATAATTCACCTGGGTCTTAAAAAGATGAACAGGAATATTCCAGACAGAAGAATAAACTCCACCATGATTTGCAATATGCTTATATTATGGTCCTCACAGCCTTGTTTTATAACAGACTACCAAGTGACTATCCTCAGCCCTGAAATGATAGTGTGTGTGTGTGCTAAGCTGCCTCAGTCGTATCTGACTCTTTGTGACCCCATGGATTGTAGCCCACCAGGCTCCTCTGTCTGTGGGATTCTCCATGCCAAGAATACTGGAAAGGGTTGCCATGCTCTCCTCCATGGGATCTTTCTGACCCATGGATCGAACCCACGTCTCTTATGTCTCCTGCATCGGCAAGCAGGTTCTTTATCACCAATGATAACCTGGGAAGGCCTGAAATGACACTGCTGATGCTGCTAAGTTGCTTCAGTCGTGTCCGACTCTGTGCGACCCCGTAGATGGCAGCCCACCAGGCTCCCCATAGAACCTAAAAACTGTCATATCTGACTTACCCATATATGGCTCTGATGCACTAATTTTTAACTCTAATTTTACTTACATGATCCTTCTTTAGAAAAACAGCCATGGGAGAAGCAAATCTCCTCTTCTATTACCTTTGCCATGGATAGAAACATTATCCATTAGCCTAATAAAGGACTGTTAAAAAAGCCAAGTTTTTCGACACCATATGCTTCAAATCCCAAGAAACCACTGGTGCTAACTAATAAAGGAAGTCATTTGGAGTGCACAGCTGTGACAAAGAGCAGGGCAAAGTGACATGAGGGGATCAGGAAAAACCTTTCGCATATGACAGATGTAACTGAGTTTATGAGTGTGCAGACTTTTCTTCACAAAGGAGCTGCACAGCAAGTACAGATGATGTCCACAGCGTGTTCATCATCCACAATGAAACCTATAAGGAACCAGTTGTCTTTTATATTCACAAAGTACTTAGGAGGGGCTCACCATGGTCAAAAAACCAAGGCAAAAAACAACAGGTCACTAAATATTCAGAACCACACTCGCAGACACCTAATTCCTGGAGGATGTGCACGCAATTTTTCAGAATTGGAGGCATTCCCAGGGGAAGGAAGAATGGGAAAGAACAAAAGGAAGAAAAACAGGGGGCTTCCCAGGTGGCTCCGTGGTAAAGAATCTGCCTGCCAATGCAGGAGACATGGCTTTGATCCCTGGTCCGGGAGGATCCCAGGTGCCACGGAGCAACTAAGCCCGTGCACACACCTACCGGGCTCCAGAGCCCAGGAACTACACCAAGAGAAGCCAGACACTGTGACGGAGGGTCGCNTCCCTGGTCCGGGAGGATCCCAGGTGCCACGGAGCAACTAAGCCCGTGCACACACCTACCGGGCTCCAGAGCCCAGGAACTACACCAAGAGAAGCGAGACACTGTGACGGAGGGTCGCCCTGGCTCACCGCAACTGCAGAAAAGCGCGCGCAGCAATGAGGACCTAGCACAGCCAGAAATAAACACACAAAATTATATATTTAAAAAAAGGGAAGAGAAAAGCAAGGAAGGAAGGAAAGAGAGAGAGAGAGAGAGAGAAAGAAAAGCCACATCCATTAGTTCAACACATCTCTCTGGAGAAAGTGTGTATTTCATGACAGTGCGCTATCTATTTTCACTTTTACTAAATGTGATAAACTCGGATACCTGCTGTTCTATCTAAAGTGGTTTATAACCTACAGTTTGGTGAATGCTGGCTTAAAAGGCCTGAAGGCTGCCTTTGGCTGTTTTCTCTGAAATAGACATGAAATATGAGCCTAATTTAATGAGTCTGCTGTTTTAACATCTCTAGCAACAGGAGCAATGGTAGCCGTACTCAGAATATCCGCCATTCAGGACTGCCTTGAAAGCCCAAGGTGTACTCTTCTGAATAGTTTCAGGGGCAGAAAACCTTTGAAAATGGATTTGTATTCCGGAAGACATTAATTCAGCCTGTACACAAATCTGTGAAATAAGCTGACATGCTTCGGTTCCTGGGTTCTGAAGGTCATACCTTTGGCATCTGGGCTGAGCTGTTCAGATATCTTGTGCTGAGATTTCCAGCTTTGAGTACTTTAGTTGGAGATTTGCCTTATTGATATTTTTTTCCCCACCACACTCACTGGACTGAGGTGGGGCCTCTGTTACAGTCTAATGCAATTGGCTGAGCCTGTGTGGGAGCAGCTGTCTGCACTGTTTAAAGCGGCCATTCAATATGGCCAATCAAACTCTGCGTTATCTAAAACCCTTAGTCTGATCTGTCGCCTCTGTTTCACTTTTCCAATTATGTGAATGACAGAAAACAAAGAATGGTCATAAATAATGCTAAATCTGATTTTACGAGAACTCAAGGGGCTGGCCTATGGCCTTCTGATTTTGTCTTGTGGATAATAATGTCATCTGTAATTCCTTGCAGTACCGCCTGGTTCATTTAGATGCTGATAATATCATCTGATCCTGGAGTGCTTTTTCTCCAGCTGGACTGCCATTTCAAAGGTAATGTGATTTTAATAGGTGTTAAGACCCTTTGAAGTGACACTGGCCAATAGAATGTGTATAGTGCAGTTACTTAGTCAGTACCCAAATAAAAAGTTGAAGATTTAAGCTTGTTTGCACTTTACTGTCTATAACAGAGCCGGAATTCTCAAAATGAACACTATGCGAATAATCAGGATACACCACCAAGAAGAGCCAACTGCAAACAAGGGATCTACAACAAAGCAAAACTTAAAAAATGAACCAAAAGAGAAAAAAGAAAAGCACAAATTGACAGGTACAGAATTCTTCGGAGATGATACGGGCTGCGTCACCTCCTGCCTGGAGCTGCAGATGGAAGAGGCTGTCCAAAGGCACATGCTGACCTCCTGTCCTCCCATTCAGAAGCTTAATTGGAAAAAAAAAAATAGCCGAAACAGATCTAGAAATGTTTCAGGTTACTCAGCTTCACAGTGAAGCAAGCTGAGAAGGAAATATTTTGGACCTGGTGACCAAGGGTTAGGCCGAGCGTGCGTAACAGCCTTAGTGTCTGAGCTCAGGCCGCCCCCATCTACGTTCAGGGGCCTGTCCTGCAGGCGAAGAGGTCAGGACCACAGCGCTGTGCTTGCTGAGTCTGGACACAGAGCTGGCCCTCACCAGGTACCGGTCACACCATCTTCCGGCCTCTCCTCCCCTCTGCTCAGGCGACCACTACGGCCACACTGGTTTTCTTCAAAGGTTGCTTATCTATGGTCTTCTCTCGCTCAGACACCTCTTAGAGAGATTCCAAACCCCCGAGTCAGGCTTTCAGGGCCCCCGCCTATGAGCCTCTTCCTTTCCACCGCCGGACAGTTTTGACTCGGTGCCCTTTGAACAGGCTGTGCGACCGCCTGCTCTCTGCTTCACTGCGATTCTCCTTATTCGGGAAAGCCTGTGCTCCTCCTCATTGCCCTCTAAATCCACATATCTTTATCTCGAGTGTCTGCCTTACCCTCCAGAAAATCAGCCCATCTCTGAAGAAACTATCCCAGTGTCTATCATCCTGCAGCGGGTCTATAAAGCAGAATTATTTTCTCCTATCCAACTTGGCTAAAACACTTTTTTCCTCACTCTTCTTAAGAGTCTCAACTTAAAAACCTCAGCTTCATCACCTATGATTTCTTTCATGATAAGGGTTTACAAAGTTTTCCTTTGGGTCACATTCTGTCACTGAGGCCGAGGAAACTGCCAACCTGCAGGCAGCCTTCTTTCTGCAGTTTTCCGCCTCCGTCAGGAACTCCCTAGTATGTGTCATCAGCAACAAGGGAACTCTGCATCTTACATAAGGCAGTTGTGGCCACTGGCTCCTCGGTGCCTGGGCTCGGGTGGACAAAGCTTTGTTCTCTTGATTTAAGATGAGCAACCAGCCCAAATTCAGCTGAGCTGGAGTTAATTTTAACAGACTTGATCCCCCAAAGGATCTTATCAAGGGGGTATTGGACCTCTTGCCTCATCTCTGCACTCCACTTTAAAGCCTGTGATGTTCCAGACCTCTGCCTATTAATTCTGCTGACCCACAGGGCCTTGCAGTTCCTCTGATTTTGAAAGATTATTTGCCAGCACCGAGCCTCTGGGAAACTCCTTGATTATGACCTGGGAGGTGGGGAAGAGTGAGGCTGAAGTCAGCTAAGGTAGTCAAGGGAATAGTCACTGAGCACTGTCCTGACACCAGGATTGATGCTATTTCCAGGGACTGCAAAATCTGCTAGAGGTATAATGTCTCCAGCTTTTTAACAGCCTCCAAAATTTATCTGACAAGGACAAAAAGCTTGCATTCAGCATCACCTCTAGACAAAGACTCAAAATTACCAGCGGATCATTTCTCATTTTCCTTAAGCAGCAAAGTTCTGAACATATGACAGGTATTCACCATTTTTTTTTTTTCCCATTTCCCTCCATGATCTGAAAACAAGATGGGGCAAATAATAGAACTTTCGCAGAAAAACCCAATCCCTGTTCCTAGCAGCCCTTCGCCTCTGCTTCCCTGGCAGAACGTCATCCTGGAGGGGCACTTCTTTTGCTTTGACCGCTTTCTGCATTAGCTGTGTTCACTCTGGTCTCCCCCAGCCAGAATGAACTCTCTGTGGGCCAAGTTCTCTGCCCGGTCCACCTCTGTGCTTTATAAAACATCCCGAGACTAGCAGGCACTCAGTAACTGCAGAATGACTGGCTTCAGCGCCTTTTCATGGGCAAACTGGAAAAGACCCTGATGCTGGGGAAGACTGAGGACAAGAGGAGGGGACGACAGAGAATGAGACGGCTGGACGGCATCGCGGGCTCAACAGACACGAGTCTGAGCAACCTCTAGGAGGTAGCGAAGGACAGGGGAGCCTGGCATGCAGGCAGTCCATGGGGGCGCAGAGTCAGACATGACTGAGCAACTGAATTACAACGTGGGCAAATATGAACTGTTAAGTGGTTTCCTCTATAATCTTAAGATTCGTTCTTGGACTAACTTCAGGCCTCTATTCAGAAGTTATGTAAGATTTTTGTAAGTCAGATTCTCAGCCCTCTGGGAAGGCTCTAGACCATGAAGATCATGTCTTGGGCTCCCAGTATTCTTAGTTGTGGGATGGGGTTGCGGGGTGGGGTAGCTCCTTTATTCTAACCTCCCTCTCCTACTTTTTTTGCCAAGGAATTTACTTGTCCGTCAGCTGCATGATCAGTTTTAGACAATCACTGATCATCTTGGTTAATTCTCCTCACTACAGGATACTACTTAGTTAAATGAAGAGTCTGGATGGCCTTAGGGTTAAACATGTGGGCTTGAATCAGAAAGCTTTGGTCTTACTGATCAGAAAGTGGTCCTACTGCTGCCACTTCATTACTGAACTAACCAATGCCTCAGTCTTCCTCATCTGCAAAATGGGGACAAAACAGCTCACAGCTCACAGGGGTTATTTCTGAGGAACGAGTGAAATAATCTGAGCAATGGTGCCAAGCAGATACCAGCTGTAATTACTCTACATAAAAGGACCCGGAAATCTGGAGTTGAGGTTTCTACTCTCTTAACACGATGAGGGTTTTGTTTTATTCTTGTTGAATTACACAAAATCTCTTGTCCTGACCTTATTATCATTATTATTTTTTTACAGTCCATGACTATCTCTTGTCTATAAAATAGCCTTGGTAAGGGAATCTCCTCGAGGTCCACTGTTTAGGACTGCTGAGCACTTGGGTTCAGTCCCTGGTCAGGGAACTGAGATCAAGCTGCGTGGTGCAGCCAAAAAAACCAGCCTTGACAGTGTGTGAAAGATCCTATTACCGTTCTCCTTTTTAGCAGAGCTGTGCAAAAGGAGCACTACTGTTTGCAAATACTTCAAATCTCTCCTCAATTAGAAGACTGACAGTATAGTAGTAGGCTTTTCTACTGTCTCATTTCCTTCTCGGCATGAGTGTCTTACTGTTCTTTTTGGGAGAAAGGATGTTCTTGCTAGGGTGAAGAGCCCTAACTCGAAACCTTTCAAACCAGCACAGACTGGGAAATAACAATGATAGAACAAAGCCACCCTTCTCCCTGCCCTCCCTGTTCCAGTCCCAAACATACCAGGTGATAAGCTACAGACTTCAATATAGGTGACAAAAGCTACAGCCGCAGTAATTTTTTTTTTTAAGGCTAGAAATAGGGTGCAGATGCCCAGGATTTGTTAAGAGGCGTGATTTTGATGCAGTGAAGCCCATTTTAAGTCAGAGCCAGTTTATAGAGGTGTAGCTGATTATTTTGAATAATTAAATGGTGTCAAAACCAGCTGTGATGAATAGCCCTGGGGTCTCAAATCATAAATAATTGAGAAACTGGAGCTGCATTTGATCATCCTGATCAAATTCTCGTCTCGAGAGGATGAATGTTTGTCCGGAATACCATCAACATTGTTAAATGCCTCAATATTCTCGCTCAGTCATCCAGCCAACAGTCAATTGAACTAAATCACTCGAACACCCCACACATGTGCTGTCCTCATGAATGCAAAATGTCTGACTTCACACCATGTGCTCTGTACTTGGATAGGCACCTTTTTTTGGGTCAGCATCTAATAGCCGCATTAAACACTTGACATGTTTTTTTGCTTTTTCCAGGAAACATATGACTGCAGAATACGTCAGAGGGGTCCTTCTCTCTACCACCTTTGCTCTGTGTCTGCTCCAGAAATAAAACAAAGAACCAAAAAGCTAGGAGAGGGACCTCGTTTAAAACAAGTTGTCAATATAATTGCCTTTAGGATGGTCTTCAGGGACTCCCCAATTTGCATAGAAACAGGGCTTCTGGTCTTCTTTTTTTCTCTCTCTTCCTCTGTGCGAAAATAATTGAGCCTCCCAGCCGTATGGCTCCTAGGTGATCTCCAAGGGCTTCACTTCCATTATTCCAAGTGAGCCCCCAGACCCATTTTGTGAAAAGAGGTGGGCAGGTTAGCACCCTCGGCGTCATTTCCATTTTAAAGGAGAAATGAGACAGAAAGGAACTGACTTACCCACAAAGCTAGAAGACAGCTGAGCTGCCACGAAAACTTGGCCCCCTCAGCACCACTCATGCTGCCAGAGATGTGCCTCAGTGAAGCGCCTCAGTGAAGAAAAGGGCAGTCTGTTTAATAGCTCCTCATTGACACCCTGTCACTGCCGAGCTGGCGCGGGACCCGGAGCTGGCAGGGCGGTGCGCGCTGCTCTCTACCTTCCTTGTTCCCTACACACCAGCTCTCAAAATCAGGAGGCTCTGCTCACCCATGTCTCCTCTCCAGGGCTTAAGAATCGCGAAGACAAGAACAATCCACTTTTGCACGGGCTTAACTGTTAACAGAGAAGGCAATGGCAGCCCACTCCAGTACTCTTGCCTGGAAAATCCCATGGACGGAGGAGCCTGGTGGGCTGTGGTCCATGGGGTCGTGCAGAGTCGGACACGACTGAAGTGATTTAGCAGCAGCAACTGTTAACCTAGCACTCTCCAGGATGTTCATCATTTATTTCTGCCAACATGGTTGGGGTAGGAGGTGATGGCACTGCGATTTTCAAAAATGAAGGGCGGGGGGGGCGGCGGGGGGGCTTCCCTGGTGGCTCGGTGGTGAGGAATCCGCCTGCCAGTGCAGAAGACACGGGCTCGATCCCCGGTCCGGGAAGGTCCCACGCGCCGTGGAATAGCTAAGTCCGTGTGCCACAAGTACTGAGCCTGTGCNAAAGGGGGGGGGGGGGGGGGGGGGGGGGGGGGGGCTTCCCTGGTGGCTCGGTGGTGAGGAATCCGCCTGCCAGTGCAGAAGACACGGGCTCGATCCCCGGTCCGGGAAGGTCCCACGCGCCGTGGAATAGCTAAGTCCGTGTGCCACAAGTACTGAGCCTGTGCTTTAGAGCCTGGGAGCCGCACTTACCGAAGCCCACACACCCTAGGGCCTTTGCTCTGCAACAAGAGACTTGTCACAGTGAGAAGCCGGTGCTTCGCAACTTGAAAGTGACCCCTGCTCTCCACAGCGAGAGAAAGCCTGTGAAGCTACAAAACCCAGCACAGCCAAACAAATACATAAAATCACAAAATGAGGAAACTGGGGATCAGAGGTGAAATGACTGACTCCAGCATGATCATGCCTGGTGGAGCCGGCATCCGACTCCTCAGACTGACAACCTGTGGTCTCCCTGGCACCGTGTGCCTCCCAGAACGGATGTGGAGTTAGGAGCCTGTCCTCTGCATGGTGACCGCTTCCCAGTGAGAATGCAGGAGACAGGATCCGAGTCGGCCTCTTTCCTGCCACTGAGTCTGTTCTCTCACAGAAGTGCCCATTCAGGAAGTGTGCAGCCAACTCTCTTTCACCTCACTTGTACCGGGAAAGGAAGGCCTGTGAGAACTCTCAGTGTAAGGAAAAGACAGCCAGTCCCCACTTTCCTCAGTGACTGCTTTTGTGATGCTCGAGACACATTCATTTCAAGTTTACAAACAAATCCCTGTAAAAGAAGAGTTAGCTTTCTGGAAAGGAACGTCCGGTTTTAAAGCATACCTCAAAATCCTCGGAGAACCCGTGCTGGCTATTAGAATAGAGCTCACCGATGTGTTTAACAAACTGTTTGACAGGAATGGCTTCCATGTCATCTGTAGGAATAAAATAATATTCAGAGTCACATAGATTCCTTTCAGAAACAAAAGGGAATTCCTGAAGACAGGTATTTGATTTCTGCAAAGAGTGATATAATTGTATTACTTGAAACAGACATCTTTCAGAAAAAATGTCTTCTCTGGATTTACTTGACATTAGGGTCTCATTATGATTTTTGAATGCTTAGTGGAAAAGACTCTGATGCTGGGAGGGATTGGGGGCAGGAGGAGAAGGGGACGACCGAGGATGAGATGGCTGGATGGCATCACCGACTCGGTGGACGTGAGTCTGAGCGAACTCTGGGAGTTGGTGATGGACAGGGAGGCCTGGCGTGCTGCGATTCATGGGGTTGCAAAGAGTTGGACACGACTGAGCGGCTGAACTGAACTGAAAAGCTAAGTATGGTTTTAAAAATGGTCTATAAAGAATTATTTTCGTTTTCATATTCAGGGAAACTTACATACTTAAAGCACCACATCATACTTTGAACTAAAACTGAATTTACCAAGTGTACTTGTGTCTTAAGAAATGTTATCACGACCTAGGTTTTTCAAGAATTTGCTATTCAGTGGGGTCCAGCTTCAAGCTGGAACAACTCAGCTCTGTTTCTGATCTTTGAAGTCTATGCAGTCTTTATACACAACCACAGACAGTCCCAGACAGGTGCCACTGAACCAGCTGGCTTTGGGTACACTGCCATCTACGTTTACGTGTTCACAATTCTCGTGCGAGACAGCTGTGTCTACACAATGCCAAACAACCAGTTTGATGGAATTAACTGGATTTTCTTTTGGTGTTGACAGAACTAGGTACAAATTCGGAAAGACTCCACATTCCAATTTATTTGCAATGCTGTCACTTCAAAAGGACGTTTTCAGTTCGTGAGCCTCGTGAGTGTTTTACGCTGATTTACCCAGCTCTACTCTGCACCTTGAGGTCGGCCACACCCCACCCACTGGAGCTGCCCGACCTCCCCCTTCTCTGCTTCCCTCGCCCCTCCCCCGCAAATATTTCCTTTTAAAAATACTCTGCTGAATTTGAGATAAACAACAGACATGACATTTACTTTATTCAGAGTGAAAGATCTTTGGCAAACGCACAAACATCTAAACTGCCACAGATGCTTTTCTTAGCAAAGGGTATGAAGATCTGTATGTGTAAATGAGGTCCTACTTTGGCAAGAGTGTTAGAGATCCAGGCTTGACAATCTGATTTCTCTTCATCTGGTGACAGCTAACATTGACTATGTCATTCCTTCTCGACTTTCTTTCGAGAGAGCAAAGCTCTAAGGGTGGCTTTTTGCATCTATTGACATTTTCAAACTTGAATCATTCCTACGAGGAAAAGAAGCCTCTCTCATATACTTTAAGGAAGGTGACTTATAAACGTTCGTAATCCAAACTGCCTAGCGGAGAAATGTGACTTATCAAATAGGGGGTGCTCTGTAAGCACCAATTCTTTCTGTGTGAACCGTTAAAGACCTAATCATTTTAACAGGCCTCCTTATGAAAAAAAATTGCCAAGTTATTTACAAATATTTCAGGATTGAAGATGTTCATGAATATGCAATCATTTTGCACGCCCAAGAAATCTATAGCGCCCATAATGATGTAACCGGCATTAACAAAGTGAGCTGAGCCAAAATGTTTCCCCGGAATATTTAGCAGAATGCACAGTTCAAGAAAAATTTCCCAAATTATCTGATCACTTCACTTAAACTGTTTAGAAGTAAGCAAATTCTATAATAAAGATCAAGTGGCAAAGAAAAGATCTTAAGTTGAGAAAAGGACTAATGTGTCCAAAACTAGAGTGTGTTTAAGAGGTTAACCCAAGAATAAACTCATCTTTGAACAAGAGGCGACATAAATAAGATGGGACACAACCTGGCCCCACAAACACTCCAGCCTACAGACTGCAGGCAACACTTTTCTCCCATTTATTTTGAAATGAAAGACATTTCATGACAGACACTGTTTCCAACAGTGGAGTGACATGGTTAGTAGTTTATAGGTTGTATGCCTGTTACACACACACAAACACGCATGGTATAGTGATCACCCAGATAACACATTTTTGTCTTTCAATCAACATAAATGAAACTGAAGGGTCATAAATCTTTTTTCCTTCGATATTAAGATAAATATAAGGCTGAAGCTAATTAGAAGTCCTAATAGTTTTCCTCTTACACTGGTTTCCTATTAAATTTCTCTCAACATGAGCCAGATAATTATAAAATTACTCTAACTAGCCAGAAGTCCAAGCAATTAGGACAGCACTGTAGACCTGATCTGCTCAGTTTATATCTGCAGAAAGCCTGTGTTACAAGAAGACACCCATCTGTGAGATGTTATTTCCACCTATACAGCCGACGTTCATTAACAAATGTCACAACTGTCAGCAGCACTAACTATGGACCAGGCACCTCCTGTGCCCTTTACCTGTGTTTACATGTACTCATTCCTCCCAACAGCCCTAAGACGTAGGCACTGTTTTCAGTACTCATCTTAAGAGTTGAAAACACAAGCTTGGAAAGATGAACTGAAGCCTGGAGCACGGTGGTTGCGGCTGGCTGCAGAGCCAAGGCAAAGAGTGCTTCCGGTGGGAGAGAGCGGCTGTCGCCTAGGTCACAGTGAAGGGGAAACCACCGGAAGAGATGTTTACTGAGCACCTAGGACTCAGCCAGATATCAGCGAGATGGTGTCTGCTCAAGGGCAACATGTGTTCTGCTGAACATAAGAAAGTGAGAGTAAGAACAGTGTGAAATGACAAGGTGAAGACTGCCAGTATCTTAAAACGGATGGGTTTGATAACTTGGTGACTAGGGAGAAACGTAAAGAAGAGGAAAAGAGCTGGAATCAAAGTAAAGATGCCTTGGGACTTCCTTAGTGGTCCAGTGGCTAAGACTTGGCATCCCCCAGTGCAGAGTGTCCAGGTTCCATCCCTGGGCAAGTCAGGGAGCTAGATCCCATATGCCACAGCTAAGAGTTCCCATGCCACAAATGAAGATCCTACGTGCCGTAATTAAGACCTGGCACAGACAAATAAATTAATGATTTAAACAAAACCAAAGATGGTTTCACTGACCACAGGTTAGACGTTGGATTACCACGACACAGGGAAATGTCTAATGATAGAGTTGAAAGAAATGTGAAGGAAGCCCTTACTGATTGCCAGGGATGAGGCTCAGCCTTTTGCATACACTTATCTTCACAAGGACTAGGCACAGAGGAGGCCGTTGTCTTCAATTTACATGTAAGGAACCTGAGGCAACTTGTCCAAAGCGACGCCATTACTAAGCAGCAGAGCTCCTGGTGTATTAAGCCCAAAGCCTGTGCTCCCATGTGATGGGACACACCACCTTCATTCCCAGAGCACAGTTGCAAGGAAAAGCAAGCAATTAGGCAGAGCGTGTCTGTTAATCTGATAAAATGTTACTACACAGTATAATTTTGTGAGAGTATTTTTAAGTGCAGAGCTTTCAGATACCGAAGGTTTAAATAAGGCAAAAATGGGATAACTACTATCACCACTTCATTACCCTGTTACAAAATATTTGATACAGTCAGTTGAGGATCAGGAAAAGTGGGCCTGTTGGTCTTAAATAACATTATTTATACTTTGTTCCAAGATTTTAGCCTTTTGTGGTTGGAATTAAACCCAGCACATAAGAGGTCCTTTATTTTGGTCAGCCCACAACAAAACATCCTTATGTACCACTTCTGATGAAGCCTGAAATTAGTTTCTGGTTCGTATACATCAAAAGCAGAGCATTGTAAGAGGCTGAACCTCCACTGAAAACAAAGTATGAACATGAGAGATTCCAAGAGGGAGAAAAGAGCTGGTTAATGTTGACCTCAAATGCAAAACTGCAAAAAATAGAGAAAAATGCATGTAAACATAAAGAAAAGTTGCTTTTACAAACTAGTGCCCATTGACGGATGAATGAAGAAGATACGGTATACACACACACACATACACACAATGGGAATACAGCTTAGCCGTAACAAATAATAGAATTTTGTCATCTGCAGCAACATGGATGGACCTAGAGACTGTCATACTGAGTGAAGGGAGTCAGACAGAAAAAGACAAACACCGTATGATATTATTTACACGTAGAATCTAAAATGTGATACAAACAAATTTATTTATAAAATGGACACCGAGTCACAAGACAAAACAAACATGCAGTTACCAAAGGGGGAAGAGAACGGAGGAGGGATACATTGGGAGCTTGGGACTGACATATATACACTACTATATATAGACGGGATAAACAATAAGGTCCTACTATATAGCACAGGGAACTATATTCAATATCTTGCAATAAACTATAATGGAAAAGAACATGAAAATGAATACATACACATGGGTGTGTCTATGTAACTGAATCACTTTGCTGTACACCAGAAACTAGCACAACATTGTGAATCAACTATACTTCAATAAAAACAGAAAGAAAAAAAAGTTGCTTCTAAAATCTGTGGTTATTTCTCTGTTGTGCTTGCGTGCTCAGACTCATTCCGTTAGAAAGAACTCACCCATGCTAAATTTGCAGACTCTTAGTATTAAGGAACAACAGATAAACCAAAAGGAAAAACTCAGCAATTTTTCCTTTGAAATTGCAAAGAAAAAAAAAAATCAGCACCCGAGGCGGTCCCTGAACGTCCAGCACAGCGGGGCGCTGCAGAGGGCCTCGCCTAGCACGCAGCAGGGTGGTAGGGTCTTTAGCCTGCAACTCAGTGTACCTGTGTAGCCCTTATTCTCACCTGCCACCACGGCCAGAATGGTTCCTGTGCATCAGGTACCCAGAGATAGTGGTGTAAGTGGAAAAAGCCAGAATCAGTCAGCCTGGTGATACAGGACCTTACCTCTCTGTGACTGTAGTTCCTCATCTAGTTGGAAATCAGGACCAGCTAATTCAGAGAGCTATGCAGAACAAACTGGAAAACATAAGTACTTAGCGGAGAGCCTGGCATTTAGCAAGCGCCGTAGTAAATCATAGTAAAGCTGTGATTTACTATGAGGTGAGAATCGTTATGCGTGCGAGATCCTATGATCTGGGGGCTAGGAGAAACAAAGAACCTGGCCAAGGGCCACTGCCATCAATCGGCGGGGCCAGGCTGACCCCAAAGCTGGCCTCTTGGGCCTTAATGTGACCTCTCTAGGTCTTAAACTGAACATATAAATGAAAGGGCAGAAAAGCATACAGTACGTGTTAAAGAAGTTCTCCAACAAAAATGGGCTGAAATGAATCACTTTGGCTTCAAAGGTAAACTCTGGTTTCCCTGGAAAATTCACACTGATATTCTGGTCACCCTGAAGATGCCAGGTAAATAAAACACCATGGTGTTTACCTTCCTGCCTTCCAAGATGCTTAGCTGTGGGGTTGACTGGCCTAAGGTCTCTTTCAGAAAATTATCGCTGCTTGTTTACTCTGGCAGGCTGTGAGTATACATATAAATTTACCATGAGGATTCCAGAAGGCCTTCACTCACTTACTGAGGCCAATCTGTGCAAACTTCATTTAACACTTAGCATTTCCTTCAACCCTATTCCAAATCCCAACCAAATCGATATGAGGGCAGGGAGAGCCTAGTACTTGGGTCCAGTTCAATCACACTCAGGCATCTTCCTGACCCCAAACCCCTTACTGGGCTGTTTTCAGGGACTGCTAACCACCCCTGTAGTGGACAGACCTTAATGCTGAGAACTCAGTCTCCTTCCTCTCTGAGGAGGGATCAGCCTCTCATCTCAGAAGCTAAGTTCAGGCCTCTCTCTGTGCTTGGTAATACCTGTGTCAACTTAAGAAGATAAAGCAAATAGCAAATACAATTATTGAGATTTTTTAGCTCCTGATTTAGGACACAATAGATTTTTGTCTAAATCAGACTCTTAGGATGCAAGGGGTGCTGTGGAGATGAGGAAATTTTATTTCCTGCCATAAAAAAGAAAACTCTTTTCATTTATGACACAATGAAGTCAATAAAGAAAGGGCTTCATTATAGTCAAAAGACCAATGAATCTCCTTTGGAGATAATCTCTGTATAAATAAAATATGCCAACAAGGTTGGTTTAATCCCAAGGGTTTTAAACTGCACGTTTAAAACCCCTTTATGTGCTGACACCCTGCTGAAGCCAGTGACCTTCAAATTATTAAGATGTGTTTTAACTGCGGGAAAGGCACGAATCATTTCTGGATTTCTAAACTACTGGTTAGCAGCAACATTTCGTTTTGTAATGTTCTTGTTAGAAAGTTAGATTTTCTAGTTTCCAGAGAAAAACATTTATAAGGACATTTGTGTTTGAAAATAGGCACATTTGGAAACGCCCTTTCAACATGCTCTATAAACAGGCTACTTCAATGAGCTGAGTTCTAATTTTAAAAAGCTACATATGATGAAAGTCTAAAATAATAAGTAGCATAATACACTGAATATAATTTGCAGATGATATATTATATATAATGTTTCATTAAAAATTAGAGTAAAAATGTAATTCATTAATATCTGCAGTGAAAATATAATGCAAGCTTGGTGTTTCAAAAGATTACCCCAAAGATGGAAACAGTAGATTTAAAATACTTGCAGATATTAATAATAATAATACCAATGTAATAATAATATGGATCCATCTGCCATGGCGTGGGTTCAGTCCCTGGTTGGGGAACTAAAATCTTGCAAGCTGCACAGCGTGGCCAAAATAATGATGATGATGGTCTTAAAGGACAGAAGATACTACTTCAGTATCTTGGAAGACAGACTACCAGAACGGGGCTGGTAGCTAGGTCATTACATTCAACTGTGCTGAATCTTCCCAGAGGAACAATGGGAGACCAGTGAGCATGGAACATTTGATTTTGAAAAGTGATTAGTGGGACGTAAGAAGAGTCAAAGCCCCTTTCATTCTCCTGAAGAAGTCACAAATCAACTTATCTGGAAGAAGACTGCGTACTTTTCTCAAGCATTATACACACAGCAGATTTCACAATTTAAAAAATTTCCTGATAGGGACTATCCTGCTGGTCCAGTGGCTAAGACTCTTTGCTCCCAATGCAGGGGACCCGGGTTCAATCCTTGGTTAGGGAACTAGAGTCTGCATGCCACAACTAAAGATCCTGCATTTTGTAACTCAAGATCCCACATGCCACAACTAAGACCCAGCACAGCCAAAGAAATGAATGATTTTTTTTTTTTAATTTCCTAATAAAAGAATCGACGTCACTTCTCTAGTGATTGGCACTGTCTGGTAAAATGTTTGCAGAAGTTCTCTCGTATATGCTTGGCTAACCAACCTTCGCTGCCACAGTGGGTTTACAATTTCCACACTGTACAGGATTTAGGTGAAAAAAAAGTCCTCCTTCTTACAGCACTATCTTTGCCAATTAAACCAGGACACTATGAAGAGTCTAAATTGCTAAGTTTCAGTTAGAGCTAGTACATCTGATAACTCAAATTTCCTGAAAGGTTCCTATCTATCTACTCCAAGAGGTGAGTATCAAAAGGTTAGCAAAGCTTTCCTTATCCTTTCGTCTATTTTAAAATATTTTTTTAAGAGCCAGTAACTTGCTGGTTCTACTTACACTTTGGGATTTCAAGATCAGAGCTGTTTATCTGTGAATTTGAACCACAGCAGAATCATCCAAAAGTTGGTGATTTAGAGTCTAAATTTATTCAAAATCCTCAGGATTTCCCTAGCAGCCCAGTGGTTAAGACTCTGTGCTCCCAATGTTGGGGGGCCAGGTTCAATTCCTGGTCAGGGAACTAGACTCCACATGCCGAAACTAAGAGCTTGCATGCCACAATCAGAAGAGTCAGCATGCCCAGACAAAGAGCGAAGACCCCATGTGTGGCAACTAAGACCTGGAGCATTAAATAAATAAATAAATAAATAAATCACAAATTCCTACTTGGCACAGGGAATGGCGATATTGGTGGTGGTGGGGAGAGTCTTTTTCTTAGGAAAGAAAAGAATAAAGATGACTAGGAAACAAGAGAGTTTTGGGTTTTTTTTTTGGATATGGAGGAAACTTCAACAGAAGAATGATGAAATGCTCTTGTGGAGGATGAAGGGGAATTTAGTGGAAAAGCAAGTGGTCATTGCTACTGAAAGAAGAAAATCCAGAAAAAAATTTTAAGAGAACAGTCACATGTATTTGAAGATACAAGCCTTGATTTAAGGAAGCAAAATCCAAATGAGACTGAAGTCCTCAGATATCAGAACTGTAAGAGGAACATGCCAAGGGGTGGCAGAGCCATTTCTAAGCATCTGTGCTTTGACGTCACACATAGAATTCCAATGCTAGCCCAGCATTTATCCATGCAACCTTGGGCAAATTAAAGGGTGTCTCTGAGCCTCAGTTTCTTCATCTGTGAAATGGGGGTATGGATTGCACCACTTTCCCTAAAATTGATGTTAAAAAAAAAACATAAACCACATAGTTTTGATCAATAAATGCTCAATAAATATCAGATGATGATGATATCTTCTGAGGAAGGCTAAGTGCAAAGTAAGTTCTCAGATCAGAGTATGTTACACCTTTTATAATGATGACTTAGGGACTCTACAATAGTTTGGTAGCTGAATTTTCTGTCTCACTGTCGCCACACTTTAAAACTGTGTAATGGTTCCGTTTACTGGCCCTTGTCTGGAAATATCTTTTTTGAAAAATCAGTGACAGAAAGTGAGGGCTTCAAATGATGAAATAAGTTGATACATCTAGGGCCTAGAAGTCTTCCTCTTAGGTTTCGAATATGGACAAAGAATGAGTGAGATCCAGTGGGCAGGGTAAGTATTCCATGTTAGTTCAATAAATATCCTACTATTTTTAGACACAAAAACAATTAGAGGAACTTCCCTGGCAGTCCAATGGTTAAGATTTTGCCTGCCAATGCAGGAGGTACGGGTTTGATCCCTGTTTGGGGACTTAAGATCCCCTATGCCTCATGGTCAGAAAAACGAGACATAAAACAGAAGCAGTGTTGTAACAAATTCAATAAAGACTGTAAAACTGGTCCACGTGAAAAAGACGATAAAAATTAGATAGCTCCTAAGGTCAATCATTTAAAAGGATACTAAGGAGGTGTCAGTTAAAGAAACATTGTGCTGAAACTTAATAGAGTTTAAAAAAACTGGTGATATTTTAGAAATTCATGTTTTCCTTACATTGCTTTTTCTTATGCAAGACAACCATCCTGTAATAAACTGGAAGAAACCTAAAGAATAAATACAATCATGGATTGTTACAATGAAATTACAAACTATGTTACAAATTTACTAAATAGGACTCTGTAGTTTTAAGAAAAACAAGGGATTGTGATCTGGTTGAAAGACTTTTAAAGAAAGGTCATATAAGGTAACTTCTTCTCAGTGAAGGGTGAAATAAGTTTTCTGTCTAGGCACACGCCCACGGAAGGCTACTGCTATCTATAAAAAGCCAAGGAAACACTAGAAGAGCAGTCTCACGTTTGGTTTCACCAGGTAAGTCCTCCAACACTACAGCATTTCAAGTCATTCATTCTCACAAATGTGTTACAACTCATCCAGGGGATGTGTCTACTAGGATTTCCCTAGCAGTCCAATGGTTAGGACACTTCACTTGCAATGCACAGGGCAAGGGTTCGATCCCTGGTTGGGGAACTAAGACCCCACATGCCTTGCAGCAAGGCCAAAACATTAATAAACTAGGTAAGCAACAAAGATTTACTATACAGCACAGGGACCTATATTAAATATCTTATTTCAAAAAAAGGATGCATCTACTACACCAAGAGAGATTCAACTGGATTCCATGGTTTTCTCAGTTAGTGGAGAATCTTACGCCACAGAATTGTTCCTTCCACGTATTTCTACCTTCAGTGAGTGAGAATCTCACATTTAAATAGACATGCTGTTGGACTGTGAGTTTTTTACTTGCTGCTGGGACATGAAGCAGAGAACATTCAAAGAGCATTTCTGGTCAAAGACACCTACCTAGAGGTGTGGCAAAGTGGCCACGTCTGATGGCTTTTTCTGAGGATTCCAGGGAGCTGCAAGTCCTAAAATCCAAGCCCAAGAATGCAGCGAAGCTGGCTGCACCCAGTGTATGTGGATCCGTGTTTGGGGCAGTTTTAACCTGGGGACTGTGCAAATGCTTGCTGTCTACAGATGCTGGTAAGAAGGATACCACGATTTGGGAAGGAGATATCCACAGCTGACAACTCTGGCTTCCATGAATCTTTCCAAACTGCCTTGACACATACCACCTCATGCGATCTTTAATATCCTGCTCACTTTGCAGATTCTGGAAACTAGGCTCAGAGAGGTCAAGTCATTGACCTAGGTTTCATGGTAGAGGCAGCGTAAGATCCTTGGTGTTCTGATTCCCCATCCAGGGGGAAAGAAACTAAAAATGCAAAGACAGTGCAAGAAATATCTCTCACCACTTAACCTTTTAAAATGGATTTCAATTGCACAGCTACCCAACAGCTGTGTTTGTTGGCTGAATCAATTCAGAGGGGAGAGGCCCCAGGCATTTTCCAGAGGTCAACACATATTCTAGGTGATGCGAGAGGAAAATGATTATACACGCACTGCTGCACAAATGTGGTAGAGTCAACAAAACTTATTCCATGGGGATGGGGGGCTGGTTCCTGTCTGCCTCCTCTCAAAGGCAAAGAATGTAATAAAGGGTGAGGGTTAGTGGAGAAGAACAAACGTAACACAAAACCTACCCATCTGTATGGGAATTGTTTAGCAGCCACAGAATGACCCAGTGGGGGACTTACTCAGGACTTTTCTGCTACCCTCTCTTTGCTGTGTGACAAGCTTTACTGAGAGAAGCTCACAGAATGGCGAGAACATGGCCAATTCCAGCAATATCTAATGTCTTAACATATAGAGACACACAGGGCCAAAGCAGTCCTCAACCATAACCATATCTAGAGAAGACGTCCAGACGACAGCAGCATTCCTTCCGGGGACTCAGAAAAATACTGCATCTCCGAGCCTCAGAGCAAAGGTTTTGAAAGAACTGTAAGGAAGCTTTGCTCATATTCATCATTCATCCAAAGAGTTCGAGAATCCCTACCATGTGCCAGGTATTTATTCTTGCACTAAGATGACATCCATTTGCCTTTAGGAAGCTCTCATTGTAGTTGGGGGAGACCACAAACCAAGTGAAATGTATGGTGTACCAGATGATGAAGAAAACCATTCTAGAGGATGAGGCAGACAGCTGGGATCCTGGGTGGGCAGGGGAGTGGGAGATGGCACCTCTGCTTACAAAAGAATGATGTCAAGAGGATCCGTGTACACACTGCTATATGCAAAATGGATAACTGGGACTTCCCTGGTGGTCCAGTGGTTAAGACTTTATGCCCCCAATGCAGGGGGCCCGGGTTCAACTCCTGGTCAGGGAACTAGATCCCATATGTCAACTAAAGATCCGACAACTAAAACCCGGGGCAGACTGCTGAGTAAAATAAATATTTAAATAAAACGGATCACCAGCAAGGACCTACTGTACAGCACAGGGAACTCTGCTCAGTGTTACCTGGCAGCCTGGGTGGGAGGGGAGTTTAGGGGAGAATGGAGACATGTATTATGTCTGGCTGAATCGCTTTATCGTATACCTGAAACCGTGACAACGTTGTTAATAGGCTATACTACTCCATTATAAAATACAAAAGGATCAATGTATAAGATATCTGAAAATACGTGTTTCCAAGTACAGAGTGCAACCCAGAGGAAGGACATTTGATTCTGGCACAACAGGAAGGGGACACCAAATAAAAACGATGGAAAAGTAAAGAAGTGAGTGTTAGCGGCTCAGTTGTGTCTGACTCTTTGCGACCACATGGACTGTAGCCCACCAGGTTCCGCTATCCATGGAATTCTCCAGGCAGGAATACTGGAACTGGGTGGCCATTCCCTTCTCCAAGCATCTTCCTGACCCAGGGATCAAACTTGGGTCTCGCACATTGCAGGCAGATTCTTTACCATCTGAGCCACCAGGGAAACCCAAAAACGATGGGGGCCACCTTCAAATCACTCACACCATCTACCAGAGCTACGCCACCGATGAACTTCTCACACCTGTGGCGTCAGCTCAGATTTACTGGAGTCCTGCCTGCAATGCAGGAGACCTGCGTTTGACCCCTGGGTCGGGAACATCCCTGGAGAAGGGGATGGCTACCCACTGCAGTATTCTTGCCTGGAGAATTCCAAGGACAGAGGAGCCTGGCAGGTTATGGGCCANACTGGAGTCCTGCCTGCAATGCAGGAGACCTGCGTTTGACCCCTGGGTCGGGAACATCCCTGGAGAAGGGGATGGCTACCCACTGCAGTATTCTTGCCTGGAGAATTCCAAGGACAGAGGAGCCTGGCAGGTTATGGGCCACGATTTCATAAAGAGTCGGACATGACTGAGTGACTAACACTTTTCACCAATCCCTACCCCAACAGCAAACAGACAACAGGCCAAGAACATCTCTCTAGACCCCCATACAAAGAGCCTAAATACAAAAACTTTCAACCATCATGTAATTATTTTCAGAGGAAGGAATCTTAGGATAAAACTTTAAAATATATAACAGTATTTCAAATTTTTTTTTTTAAGCAAGCACACATTGCCTGTCATAACAAAATCAAGTCTGCAAGTACATAAGCATGTTTTCCCCTTTTTTCTACTCTTTCTTCCCTTTCTTCATGAGACTCTATATTATGTGAACTCACAGTCATCTGTTCTCTGAAAGATGATTTCATTAAATGGAAGAGATGTAAAGGAGCAAAGATTTCATTAAATTACCCTTAGTTAAGGCTCTCTTACACTGGGCGAGCTTGAAAAGACTGTAAAAATTATATTTTGTCATGGCTGTCACATAACACTGAGGACAAAAAAGAAAAACAATTAGCCCACTGGAAACAGGAGTCGTGTCTTACTTACCCGGAATAGGAATGATTGGAATACTTTCATTGGGGACCACCCGAGGTGAACTGCTATCTTCCACATAGAAATGAGCTGTCTGAAAACATTTTCTGTGCAGGAAAGAGACAAACAAACAGTGAGAGAAGAGAAATACACTTTGTCTGAGTTCACCATCTTTCAATTCTTCTTTCAAACTCTCCCAGCTTTCTGTTTCACCCAGCACTGAGTACACACCCAAGGGAAAGGAACAAGATACAGGAGGACAATGTCCAGCCAATTGGAAGGAACCCCCCCCCCCACCTGCAGCTGAAGAATATCCACTTTTTTTACACTATAACCATCCTGAGAGATAAAAGAGACACAACTTAGTCATGAGCCACTCAGAGACAAGAAAAGTTGGCATGAACTGAGGAAACTTGCTGTATAAACTGCAAGGATTAGCTCACAATCTTCCCCAGTTCAACCTGCTCCAGAGGAAGAATTATTCGCTATTCTAAACTCTCAGCACCAAGTTCAAACCATACCTCGAACCCTCCCAAATGCAGTCATCGAACGGCCCAAGCACACAACAGCACCTCATTGTTAGCGCTCAGCGGAGGCCCCCACCCCGAGCCCCAGACAGCTCTTGAAGGGGGTCAGAGGGCTTCCAGGGACAAGCACCCTAGCCAGATCACGTCAGAGACCAGCACCCAACGCTGTCGAGTGTCGTCTGTATGTCAGGGGTTCTGTTTGATTTTTACCTGGACTTGAGACAAAGCAGGGAGCAGACACTGGTCATCACTGGACAGGCAGGGAGCAGAACAGCCATCGGCGGCTCGCCCAGCCTCTGCCTGCCGCCGCCGGCCGGCCCTCGGTGTTCCCGCAGCCACGTCACTGCTCACTGCGGCCCTAATGAGCTGCCGGAAGCACCGGCTGAATATTTAATGAGGCTGCTCAGCGTGAATGGCTATTGTGACCAGAGACGGGTCCCTGTTCATCTGGCAGAGGGGCTTCACAATAGCTGGCCCCACTGCTGGGTCTTTGAGACAAGCAGGCGGCAGCCTTCTGGTACTTGGGGTCCCGGGGACCCAGGCCACTCCTCTGGCATCTCCCAAGAGCCCCGTGTACACCCAATTAGAGCTTCACTTTTCCGGGGGGTAGGCGATGGGTATCCCTACCACTGGAGTAAGTCAACTTTTCTTTGGAGTTGTCTTGGCTCACCTGATAGCAAGTACTCTTGCGATGATTCTGTTGCGTGTCTCATGTTTCTACGAAGCCGAAGCAGAGGGGTTTGGGGGGAAGAGAAAATACCAGGAACCTCAGAGAGTACAGGAGATCTTGGTGGGAGTGAGGAAGCCTCTGGGTTCTACAGATTATTGGAACTGTAGGTTTGCATGGAGCTGTTATAACTACACACAATCAAGAAGGATCACACGTCCCAGTGGGAAGTGTTTTCCTTTCAGCGGCGCCTGTGTTCAGACAGGAAGTAGTTCTAACCAACTGCACGCCCAGGCACGGCTATGGAAGCAGTCTGGAGGGCTGCTCCCTGCCAGGAGGGGCTCCGGAACATAAATCACTCCCTCTCCTGGCACACATCTCACGGGACTGCTCTTGCAGAGCACTGAACAATGGTTTTTTCCTATGAACTGCCTGGCATTTGTAGCATAAATAATAGAACACATTTTCACCGCTCACCGTCTAGCTGTCTACCCCTAAATCTGGAAGGGACAGTCAGTCTGAATTAAGCTACAAGGACATGAAACGTACAAAGTATTTTAGGGCTACGGTAGTGACAGGATCTTCTACTGCATGTGAAATGAAGCAGATTCATATGAAAAGAAAAAACCATGATTTTGTGATCTGACGTAATAGTTTGTTTCCAAGCTCTTCATCAAATTTTCTGCCTGTCTCCATCCTCCTATGTCCCTGTCCCCAGTTTACACAGATTCCCAGAATGTAACCTTAGAGTTAAAACACAGAGGATGGAGACTTTGCCAACCACCTACAACTGTAACCACCCACCGTCATAGCTGAGGAGTATCTATTTTTCTTAAGATATTGGACCACTGAAGTATTTAGTAGCCTGAAAAAATATTGTATGATAGTGAAACGAATGGCCCAGTTTACCAGCTCAGATGTGAACTATGTACAAAAGGAGGGGAAAAAAAGTGCAAAAAAGATACCACACAACAAAGAATTAACTATTCTAAGGCCATAATTATGCTACCTGATAAGATTTCTACAATATAAAGTATTAGTCAAACCAATAAGCATTGGCCAAGTAACTGTTAACATCAAACGACTTGGAAAGCACGAACTGACATGGCAGGTTCTTTTCCTGGAAGAAAACAGGCAGGGGGTTCACCCAGACCCTCAGTTACACGTGAGGCCAGAGGCTCCATGTTCTCTTTGTAAAAAGCAGCACGGACTGAAGCATATCACATGCTCCAAGTGTGGCTGTTTATAATGGATTTTCCCTGGAGCAAAGGACTCTGGGATTGCCAGAGAAGAGCACACCCTGGGGATGAAAGTCAGAAACTCGGGGACCGAGGTCGCTACATCCGCACCCTGAGGCAGGTCACACGGACTCGGGTGGGCACCCAACTACAGAACTCAGTAGCAAACGTCTTCCCTCGGAAAAAAGGTTTCAGTGGACCCAGTGAGCATTTATTCAGCACCCACTGCTTAGCATGGTGTATGCAGAGAACACATCTCTTTCTGGGAGCTTTAAAAACACCTCCTTAAGCCTGGCTAAGCATTTGCGTAATTAAAAGTTAGGAACTATTGGTACAAATGAAAAACAGGAGAAAAAAAATCCAAGTTACCCTCATCCTTCTCTTAGAAATCGTCACTACTGCTATTTCGGGGTGTATCATTGCACACTGTCCCTCATCTAGTGACTGTTCTCTGATCATTGACAATGACAAACTGGGAGCAGAACAATAAACAAAAGACAGACAAGGTCTCGCCCTCGTGGTGCTTATGTTCTTTCGGGAAAATCAACCACAAACAAGTAAACAAACAGTTTCAAAGCGTCAAGAGCTGTTGACAAAATACAACAGGATGAGGTGGTGATAACTGACGGGGGAGGTGAGGGAGGGGTCCTCACCTCCTCCCCTCTGAGGAGGTGGCCTCAGAGCTGACACGTGATTGAGGAGGGAGGGTCATGGGAAGGTGCAGGAAAGACCATTCCAGGTAGACCCAGGAGGTGGTTGAAGAGCCTTAGCGCAGAGTGAGCTTATCCACTGCAGGAACTGAAAGGAAGGCAGACTTAAGAGCAGGGAAAGAAGGAGACCCAGAGAGGTGGGCAAGAGGCAGGTCATGCCTGATCCAAGGCCATAAACTTTGTTAGCCTCTGTGAGTAATGAAAAGCCAACAGAGGGCTTTAATCCACAGACTGGAACGTTCTCACTCATCCCCTTCAAAGCACGTGCTCTAGCTGCTACGTGAAGCATGGAGTACAGAGCAGCAAGAACAGGAGAACCATCAGGGGCTACTGTTGTAATCTCATCCACATACCGACAGGCAGACAGTTTAACAGAAGGAGATCATAGTGTACATATCTCCTTGATAACAAATATGAACTGATATCCTCAGTCTGCTTACTCCTCCATTTTATGGACACACTACGCTGTTAGATGTTTAACTTCTTATTTCTTGAATAACTGTTGATGGGGGGAAGTCTACTTTGGTCAAGAGACTGACAATTTTGCTGGGTTGTGGCCTCCTTTCCACTACCATTGACCACATGGAGATGAATCTTCTCTGGGTACAAATTCTACACTGTGGGTTTAATACCTAAGAAAAGTGGCTGGTTCAGAGTCATCACCACACGACATTTTATTTCACTTGCTCATCTCAGAGAAAGCTCATGAGATGTTTTTGGGGTTTTTTTGCTTCTTCTTCTTTTTTTTTTTTAAACCTTCAGTAGTATCCAGGAATTAAAAAAGTAAAGGCAAGAGATTTTGGAGAAGATGAAAAGAAACTGTGAGTTTTAATGCCTCTAAATATCTAAATTGTGATGTGTTCCAAGAGGCAGTATTGTCTCTAATTCTGAGCTCAGGAAAAGAGAGATAAAACTTCTGAAAATGCCTCAGTGTGTCACCAAGCATGCAATTTCAAAGTTAGGTTGAATTCTCCTTTAAGTTACTGACTCTAACATCTGTCCTTGAAGGAAACAGATTCTTTGGATCAAGAGCCATCCTATAACATTATTTCTTCACACTGAGCATTTGTTTATGCCAGTACCTTGAACAGGGAAATAGTCACTTGTGTTTGGAATAAGAAAAAACAAAAAAACAAAACATTTTTAAGTTTAACTACAAATTACCGTCTCCAGGATACTCACCATAAATTTTGTACTCGCCTCTTCCCCCTTTTCTTTCTTTCTTTCCTTTTTCTCTGCCCCTCCCATCATGTCTGGTTAAGAACCTGAAAACAGATCTTTTTTTTTTTTCCCCCACTAACCCTGACTGGCTCAGTAATGATCTAAATTAAAATTAGTTTTCTTTTGCTAAGTTGCTTCAGTCGTGTCCGACTCTGTGGGACCCCATAGACAGCAGCCCAACAGGCTCCCCCATCCCTGGGAGTCTCCAGGCAAGAACATTGGAGTGGGTTGCCATTTCCTTCTCCAATGTGTGAAAGTGAAAAGTGAAAGTGAAGTCGCTCAGTCATGTCCGACTCTTAGCATAGCAGCCCAACAGGCTCCCCCGTCCCTGGGATTCTCCAGGCAAGAACATTGGAGTGGGGTTGCCATTTCCTTCTCCAATGCGTGAAAGTGAAAAGTGAAAGTGAAGTCGCTCAGTCGTGTCTGACTCTTTGTGACCCCATGGACTGCAGCCCCCCAGGCTCCTCCGTCCATGGGATTTGCCAGGCAAGAGTGCTGGAGTCGGGTGCCATTGCCTTCTCCGAGTTACCTTTTACATCCCCTCATCTACCTTTCAGCAAGTATTTTCCTGACACTCTGTGCTTCCCAATTTAGGAATCTGTTTTCTCCCTAATAATCTCTTCATTTCTTTAAGATTACAAATATAGTATTTACTCCCATGCTGAACTAGCTAAGTCATTTTCAGATGTGGAAACCAGCTAAGCAAAAGAAGAGGAGAAAAGGCTCACTTTACAACTCAAGTTAGGAAGAGCAAAACAAACAAAAAAGGCAAATAAAATTACTTGGTTTAACTGTACTTTCTACTACATTTTCTCCTGTAATTTATTTTTTTATTGAAGGATAATTGCTTTATAGAATTTTGCTGTTTTCTGTCAAACTTCAGCATGAATCAGCCATAGGTATACACATATCCCTTCCCTTTTGAACCTCCCTCCATCTCCTGCCCCATCCCACCCCTCTAGAGTGATGCAGAGCCCCTGTTTGAGTTTCCTGAGCCATACAGCAAATTCCTGTTGGCTATCTATTTTACATTCAATTTAGGAATTTTTGAAGTTCACCTTAGTTTTGGAGGGTCCTGAAGTCAGTCAGCCCCCCTCTCTCTCTCACACACACACAAGAACACTCCCCACCGAAGTTTCAATCAAGCAGTGGTTATCACTCAGCAGCACGTCGCTCTTTGCCTTGGGCAGCTTTTAAAATCCCATGCTGGATGAGCCCCATTCCTGGTGATTCTAGCTGGGCAGGCCCAGGGTGGGTACACAGATCTGGCTTCTGCAAAAATTATCCCCAAATTCGGGTGTGATTGTCTCTGGTGAAGGACCACTGCGAGAGAAAAAATGGTTCCCGAGAGTCTCTAGGTCCTAAGAAAGCCCTAAAGAAATAAAACAATCCTGGGTGGCGGGTGCCTTAAAAATGCCCAGTGAAGACTCTAGAATGTAAAGGGTCCTGTATGAGTAAGTGAAACAGGATTAAGAATTCAAGGATGTTAACATAACTCATCTCAAACACAGAAAGAAAACCTGTATTGCACATAGCTTGAACAAAACCACAGAAAGTCTTTTGCTTCGTTTCTGTGAGAACCCAAGTTCCCAGATATAGGATGGAATTCTCCAAGAGAGACCAAGCATGCTGCCACTGTATGGAAAACAAGTTTCAGAGCACAGAAAAAAGTCAGATTTCTCAAATGAAAGTTGTTCCTCCTACCGCTACCTTTTAAACCACCTTTGTGGCTTTATGGCTCTGCTTGTCTGCCAGCAAAATAAATTTTAGTTTCCGCGAAGGAATTCCAGTTATAGATATGAACTTGACTGTCAAATAGTTCATGATGTTCTGATGTCCTCAATTCCAAGCATCCTGCCACTTGAACAATGAAAACCAGTCGAGTTAGAGGGCTTTCTAAAACCCACGCCTAGGAAGCAAGTACCACAATAAAGAGTTCCACCGCACGTTCACTGAATGCTCCCAGATGGATGCAACGAAGAGGCATTCCAAGTTGGCAGGACAGACTTTTCCTCAGTTCAGCTCAAGTGGGAGCTGGATCAGAATGAAAATGAAATGGGAGAGGTGAGTCTGTGGGTCCCACTTTCCCTGAGCCTCTCACAGAGTAAGCATCTCTCACCTTGAAAGGTATGCACATCTCATACAACACAGTCCCTGAATACAAGCCAACTGCCTCCGTTTTTTTGACCAAAGGTGGTCCACTATGTGCATCTTACAGGAAGCTCTAAGTAGCTAAGTGGAAACAGGCTCTGTACTACTCTCTATTCATTCATCCCTTCTGAGAAAACCAACATGGGCTCCTGTGTTTTAAGATGTATAAGCAACCTTTGACCAGAAGTCAAGAGGATGATGCCCTACATTCCTCTCCATGTGATCAGATGCACACAGATCCTGGCTAGAGGCTCCTTGGTTTCAAGACCACACCCCACTGCCTGGGGCCCAGAACCCATCCAGGGTCTGAAGGCCTCATGGCAGGACTGGGTATGTATGTATGGATCAGCCGGGCTTTTAAAAACCCATAGATGTTTTCAGCTTACAGTCATGAACAATGGGTGTCAGACTGAAATTTCTAAAAGCAATTTTCCATTCTTTCAAGTCAGGCAGATCCTTTGCAGAGAGACTTTTCCAGAAATCAAAAATCCTACTCTTGAGACAGCACAGCCTATGTACCAAGGACATCTTCCAGTCAAGATGCAGCAGATACGGACTGAGATGCAAAAGCCATCAACGCCAGTCCCCAGAGCTCCCCATGGGAACACGCATGCTGCCAGCACAGGACAGACTGGGGTGTTTAATTGGCCCTCTTGACAAGTGAAACCACCCCCCACGCCCCCACACACACACCCCCAGCTGCTCTAGTGGTGCCCGCTGATAATAAATAAGACTGAAGTTACAGAGGCTTCCTATTCAAACGAAACGTAGCCAACTACAGAGATAAGCAGGAGCCCTCCAGGTTCTCCCTCCTGGCCTCTCACTTCTTTGCCAGAATCACCCAGAAGGACCAGTATTCTGCAGAAAGGCTTTCCTTTCTGCTCCTCCTGTTTTCCCGGGTACCTGCTCAGATAAGCCGCTGACACATCCTCACAATTTCCTTACTCAGATCTCTTTCTGCCCGTCTAACAGGAAGCTGAAAATAATTTAGATGCAAGATACTTTTCAAAACCTAAGTGCTGACCTCCAGTCCAGGAATACTCTATCTCGTAGCTGTCTGGAACTCCACTGCCCAATGCTGCCAACAGCAGGCATCTGGATCTGCTTACAAGAGACTTTCTGAAGCCTCTAGAGAGCTGGGTCGAACTGGACATCTCTGACGAGCTTGAGATGAGACCCTGTTCTCACCTAGGGTCCTCGGCTTACGGTAACACTTCCCTCAGCATCACTGTAACTGATGGGGGATGGGTGACAGCAGGGCCACAGGACAATATGCAGACTCCTATGGAAACCTGGGATTATGGGAGTGAAAGTGGAAGCCGCTCAGTCATGTCTGACTCTTTGCAACCCCATGGACTATACAGCCCATGGAATTCTCAAGGCCAGAATACTGGAGTGGGTAGCCTATCCCTTCTCCAGGGGATTTTTCCAACCCAGGAATTGAATCAGTGTCTCCTGCATTGCAGGCGCATTCTTTACCAACTATCAGGGAAGCCTGGGATTATGAAACTACCAAATATGGATCCACAGGGAACCAAATACTGATACACAGGGATTAGGAACCAAGTCACTGTCTTCAAATTCAGTTCAATGGCTCTGTAATCACACTGGAGTGACAGGAGTTTGTCTGTGGTGTGCAGCTCAAAATGCTAATTGGAGGCTAGAACAGGCGGGTGGCTGAGATGCTGTTGAATATTAATTAAGTAATCTTAACCGGTCTGTATACTGCCCTCACCTAACCTCACGGTGGCACGCTTGCTAATCCTCTCATTTATTCTCATGCTATCAAGCACGGAAATCATGTTAATATTTACTTTTGTAAATGGAACTGCTGTAGTAAACCGTGTATGAATAAGAGCCACTTATAAACAGAAAGTGGGAACACATTCACGTGCCTTCGAGGAAGATGATTGAGGGTTATGTTAAAAAGACACGGATTGATTTATTAGGGCAAAATTCGATTTCTTAAGAAATCGAATCGCCAAAGACAACAATAGAAGGGAAAGGCTGTGGGAGTTGATGGGCTTTTTCCTCCAAGAGGAGGGTCTGCTAGAAATAACGCAGCGGTCCCGCTTAGAAAGCAGTCCCGTGTCAGTTCTCAGCTGAAATGCTTTCATGGGCAACCACTCACTCACGTTAAGTTCCCTTTATTGCATCTGAAATCACTCTGGAAAACTCGGTTTATACTCAGAGTATCTCTTCAGGAAGGCATCTTCTAGAAAAAAAGGAATCAGACCTGCGCTTCTTATTTGCATATTCTTTAAACCTTCAAAGGGACGTTGAGATCTGACAAATACTAATATCCTTGTGGGCGTCATCTAATGGCATAATTCACATGAGGGTGCTCCTAGGCATCCTAGGACAGATGATTGTCATACCCTGGATCAGTGGGCTTGTCTGCTGTGAGGAGGAGATGATGGGAGAAAGGAAGGGAAAAAGCGAACAAAATTGTTTTGGAAATGATGGGTGAGTGGGGTGACAGAGCAAACACATTAAATAAGGAGAAAATGTTTGGAAATAGTTTGGATCTCATGAGGATAGGAGAGATGTCCCATCCAACTCTGGTTACAGCTGGAAGGGATAAGACTCTGATTTCTGCAGTGAGAATTTTATTGGAAGATACAAACTGCTTGCAATTAACATCTTAGGAAAGTGGGAGAAAATTAACAAATAACACGCAGAGAAGCAGGAGCAAACTTCCTGGCTAGACATTAAGTTTGCCCGGAGACCCCTGCAGACACCCTCAAGTACTAATGCTTTCTGGGAGATATGAGAGGAAAAGGTAATTTCATGAATCATATTTTGACAAGACCAGAACCTGAACAGGGCAGTGTGTACATGCCAGCTGGTTTTAAGACAGTGAGCACTAGACAGTCCTTGCCACACTCCTGGCCATTAACTCAGAAAGAGGGCCTCAAGTCCACTCCTGTTCAGTTAGTGCCCTGGTCTGGATGTTCTCAATTTCTGAACTGAGGCTTCAGGAACTCTTCACCTTGTCTTTCCCACTGTTGCAAGAGACTGACACAACACCCTGCTGACTGGAAGGGTTAACAGGGACAGGACAGTCCAACTTATTTCAGGCACGAGCTAGTAAATGCAAATTCTCATTTCGTTTACTGCACGTACGACTGAGTATCTGTATCATAAAGTGGCCCGGTAAAAACCTTTGCCAAGTACTTATTTCATGAACATAGTGACGGAACTAAGTCCATCAGGTTTTTGCTGTAAGAGCTATTTTAAGGCTCGACTAAGGTGTTATGTGCCTTTCCACTAAACAGCCCCAGATTGTAGTACTTTTAAAATATTTGGGACCATCTGGGGGAAAAAAAACGATTCAGACATCACACTATCAGTCAGGTTTCATTCCAAGTGATTTAAGAATTCCACATTAACATTTGAAGCCATAAAAGTACCTTAAAAAAAAAAAAAAAGTAACCTCAGTTGGAGGAAAGACTTTCTAACAAGAATTCAAAACTCAGAAACCAAAAAAAGACTTTATGGATAAATCTGATTATATCAACATCAAAGAAGGAGCATAAACACAGTTAAAAGGCAATGTACAGACTAGGAAAATACACTTGCAACCTGTATTGCTGACAAGAGGTCTCTCTCTTGATTAGAAAAAGACCAACAATGCAAAGAAAGAATGAGCAAAAGATCAACAATTTATAGTGAAGGAAATACAAGTGGCAGAGCCATAGGAAAGATATGTAGCCTTACTTATAAAATACACTAAGACACATCTTTCCTTTTCATCTGTGAAGTTAGCAAAAATCCCAAAATCTGACAACACAATGAGCTGGAGAAGCTGGAGGTAAACAGGCAGGCTCATACATTGCTGGTAGAAGCCCACCTTGATGTCCCCTGGGGAGGGCAAACGGGCACTATCAAAGTTGTAAATGCCTGTAGCTCAGAATACAGCCAAGTTCTTGAATTTATACTAGAAATAGACCTATCAACTTGCAAAAGAACATATCAAGTTATTCACCACACTACTGTCACTCATAATAAGACTTGGAAGCAATCAAAATGACAGCCACAGGGGAATGGTACAATAAATCACAAAACAACTATACCAAAAAAAAAAAAAAATTGTGCTTCTGTAAAAAGGAATGAGAACTACATATGCATAGAGAAAAAAATCATGTTATGTGAAACAAAGGTTTCTGATAGCATATGTAGTATTCTGCTCTGTAAAAGGAGATAAAGGAATATACTGAATAAAGTCATATATATCCACACACACAGAAACACACACACACATATATAACCAACTCTGAGGGCAGACAATTAACTAGTACTAATGGTAACCATGAACAGTATGAAAAGGGGAAAAGATAGGACACTGAAAGATGAACTCACCAGGTCAGTAGGTGTCCAATATGATACTGGAGAAGAGTGGAGAAATAACTCCAGAAAGAATGAGGAGATGGAGCCCAAACAAAACCAACACCCAGTTATGGATGCGAGAGGTGATGGAAGTAAAGTCCAATGCTGTAAAGAGCAATACTGCATAGGAACCTGGAATATCAGGTCCATGAATCAAGGCAAATTGGAAGTGGTCAAAGAGAAGAGGGTAAGAGTCAACATCGACAGTCTAGGAATTGGTGAACTGAAGTGGACTGGAGTGGGAGAGTTTAACTCACATGACCATTGTATCTACTACTGCTGGCAGGAATCCCTCAGAAGAAACAGAGTACCCTGAGAGTCAACAAGAGAGTCCAAAATGCAGTACTTGGGTGCAGTCTCAAAAACGACAGAATGATCTCTGTTCGTTTCCAAGGCAAACCATTCAATATCACAGTAATCCAAGTCTATGCCCCAATCAATAATGCCAAAGAAGCCGAACAGCTCTATGATGACCTACAAGACTTTATAGAACTAACACCCAAAAAAGATGTCCTTTTCATCATAGGGGACTGGAATGCAAAAGTAGGAGGTCAAGAGATACCTGGAGTAATAGTCAAGTTTGGCCTTGGAGTACAAAATGAAGCAGGGCAAAGGCTAACAGAGTTTTGCCAAGAGAATGCACTGGTCATAGCAAACACACTCTTCCAACAACACAAGAGAAGATTCTACACATTGTTATCACCAGAAATACCCAAATCAGATTGATTATATTCTTTGCAGCCGAAGATGGAGAAGCTCTATACAGTCAGCAAAAACAAGGCTGGGAGCTGACTGAGGCTCAGATCATGAACTCCTTATTGCCAAATTCAGACTTAAATTGAAGAAAGTAGGCAAAACCACTAGACCATTCAGGTATGACCTAAATCAAATCCGTTATGATTATATAGTAGAAGTGACAAATAGATTCAAGGGATTAGATCTGATAGACAGAGTACCTGAAGAACTATGGATGGAGCTTCAGTGGTCAAGACCATCCCCAGGAAAAAGAAATGCAAAAATGCAAAGTAATTGTCTGTGATGGCCTTACAAATAGCTGAGAGAAGAAGAGAAGCTAAAGGCAAAGGAGAAAATGAAAGATACACCCATCTGAAAGCAGTGTTCCAGAGAATAGCA